>CM032232.1:87880000-88380000 GCA_019009955.1 Riptortus pedestris
TAACACATTGTAATTTTATTATAATGAAATTGTTTAGAACCCCACGGTGACAAGGACTCGCGGCGGGATTTAACATTTGTGGTAACTAGAGAAATTCCTAGATCTGGTCCTGCGTTATCTTATACTAGCACATGAGAAATCTGCTTAGTTTACGCAGTTTTTTTAGTTTTCTCTTCCTCTTTTCACTTAGTTTTCAATATGGCTCAAATTGTGGATAAGCATTTTCGAAGAATTGTACGAAATCTGTTTACTCGGTGCAATAGGGTAAACTCAAAATACTAATTGTTGAGTCTAATTGACAGTAAATCATATAAAAATAAAGAAAACACAATGAGCCAAAAGATACACAAGCAAAGACGTGGCCAATCTGAAGTTAACGATTAAACTCTGAACTCGAGTTTATTTGACATCTTAGTTTTAATTTATTTTACTTTTTGATTGATGTGTGGTTTATAGATGTTTTATTTTTAGGAAGGAAGTGCTGTAAACATTGAGTGAAGGTTGGAAAATGATGCAAACGATTGATTAATTGTGGAATGGTGGATGGCTGTCAAGGCTTCAATGGGTAAATAACTAATAATAATTTTATTGGCAGCTGAACATAAAATAAAGAATAACGTAGAAATCACAATAAACATAATCTATTTTCCCTCATAAAACAAAATTATCTAATAAATTATAATTAGCATTTTTTATGTAATGTCATATTTTTTAGCTTTTTAAATATGTCACTGTCAAGGCCTCCCTTGACGGTGTAATGGTCTAAATCCCCAAACCTATTGTGGATTGGAGTGCTTCCCATATTTTCTGCCAGAGATTCCGGTCACGAGCTGTCCTCATCCAAGCTAGGTCCTTCGAACTGTCCATCCCTTCCTCTGTATTCCTCTTCCTGTCATTCGGTGACTAGTTTAGCCCACCTGCTGTCATCAAACCTAGCCTCATTACCCGCCCATTTCCATTTTACAGCTCTTGAGAAGCATACGATATCCTTCATTCCAGTCTGCTTCCTCAGCTCAGTGTTCCTAATGCGTTCGCTTCTTTTGACATTGGTCACATACCACTCGATAGAGCGCTGCCGTACTGCCAATTTAGTTTCGAGTTTTTTGGTGAGTGACCAGGTTTGGCATCCACAGGTAACAACTGGCAAGATACAGAGATTAAATATTTCAGCCTTCCATTTAATTTTTAAGTTTTCCTTCATAATGAATTTAAGGGCCCAATACGTCTTTCATCCTAAATCCTTCCTTCTTAGAATTTCCTTGGAGGTAGTTTCTTGGAAAGTGATGAGCTGATCTAAGAAGATGTAATCCAGAGGCTGATTAGCTATTAGAGCAGCTGCTTTCGCGGCATTTGACATTACCTAGGTTACTCATGCTCCAGTCCGACTTGTGTACATTCCCTGAAGAGACTATTCAGCTCCACTTTTAGGTCCTACCAGTGTCAGGCCATCTGCAAACTCTAGGTTCCTAGTGATTTGCCTGAAATTGATTATCTTTTTCTCTGCAGTTCCAGTGTTTAAGTTGCAAACTCTAGTAGCGCTAGGAATAGTATCGGCGAATTATTGTCCCCCTATCTGGCTCCTCTTTTAATTAGAAATATAGGTCCTATTCTCTCGGATTTCAGGAGGGATTTATTATCCGTTTATAGCTCTTTAATTATTGTAATATATTTACCTTCTATACCAAGTTCACATAATGCCTAAAAAATGCTGTCATGGAAAACCGAATCAAAAGCCTTCACATTAAATTGAGAAGCAGGCTATTTTTTCTTTGAGCAATCAGACCCCTACCGCGTTTGTACTCCAGGAAAATTTACCACACTGTACTTATTATATTACTTATTACATACGCGCATTGTTTCTATATGCTTAGGAATCCCACAATTACTATTACATATCTTTATACGTTTCTCCTATTTTTTCCGTGATGCATGATAAGTTGGGTATGTTTTTGTTCGTAATAAAATTTCACAAGTTGATATTTTATATTCTTATCAATTTATTTATCAATGAAATGAGAAAGGCATAATAAATATAAATAGCTTAGTTTGAATTTCCTTATTATGCCCTATAGTTTTTGGGACCTCTTTGAGCACTTCTTCATGGGTGAACATTTTTCAAAAAGTAACACCATGATACAATAAAATAGTACGTCGCAATCAAAAATAAATTTGATCACTCATGTGATACTCACTCCAAGATAAATTAAACACCTTAGTTTAGCTGCGTTTTTCTTGTTTACACAGTGTACACAGGAAATTGGGGTACCTGCTCATTTAATGCATTCCATCATATTTTTGACACTATATTTTAACAGATTTCTCTTAAGGGAGATCAGCTATTAAGGTCATACTCATGATGTGATTTACGAAAAATGTATTCAAATGCCCATCGATCCTACCCAGGAGATGACGAAAATGAGGTCCGTTCAAAATTGTATATATATATGATTGGAGATCTGCTTGGTTTACACAGCTTCAGCGAGACGGGCTTTTTTTAATCATCCACTAATTTTATCTCCTGACATGAGTCCTGTCACCGATTGGTGACAAGTGACTCTTAACATAAATATGATGGATGCACAATAGAAAGCATTTGAGAAGCTTTTAATGCTATTTTTCGTAGTTGGCTTTATTACTTACCTTGCACAGATTGAATTTGAATAGGTTGAAAAGCACGTAAGAGGAAAGGTTGACGAACTTCTTGTAGAGGAGTGAAGAGGAAGACTCGCCCGTCCAAGCCATACTGATACCTTTCAGCTGAGTACTACCCTCTCCGCTGCCATCCCTCCCACCTTTATAAGCACTTGGAGCCAACGCAGGTGCTGCGCAAACCTAGCAGATTTACCCCTTCTGCAATACCACTGATGACATCATTCCATATCCTATTAGCAGATTTGCCCTAAGGGAAATCAGCTATTGAGGTCGTACTCATGACGCGATTTTTGATAAATTTCCTCAATCATCGATCCTACCCAAAAGACGATGAAAATCCGTAAATATATATACCTATATGTCTGTTAACGCTATAGCGGTCGCAATTTTGGTATGGTCGTTACCAAACCCGATATTTCAACGTTTTATGTAAAAATGAAGATCAAGTTCTTTAACACCTAAAATCGGGTCAGTGGGAGGCAACTTAGAGGTGGAGAATTTCAAAAATTCAAAATATCACCGTTATTACAAGTCGGGTCAAAAAATTGTATAAAACCAATTTTATTGCAAATGAATTGTCCTATAAATATTGTTATATACAATTATTCTCTATCTTTAATATTAACTGAAATATTTGCATTTTTTTAAATTTTCAGCCATCAGAAAACGCGCAGTCCTCCTCATGTAATATTAACAAAAAGCTGTTATATTATGAAGCACTTTATTTCAAACCCAAATAATGTTATAATTGAACTTTTACAGTAGTGAAAAGGTGTACATAACGGCATTTATAGAACAATACATTTTCAATAAGATTGCTTCTATACAATATTTGGATCCGACGCACAATTACGGAGATATTAAGCGTTTTCGAAATGCCTCTACTCTAACCCCCCCCCTCCTCCCTCGGGTCGGATTTCAGCCATTATCGAACTCGATCTTTATTTTTACATAAAACCATTAAATACCGATTTTGGTAACGATTAAACCAAAATGTTGGCAGAGTCGTTAGAGCGGAAACAGACATATATATATATATATATATATATATATATATATATATATATATATATAAACATTTAAAACGAACCCTTTATTTGTATTTAGAACGAACCTCATATTATTTTTTTTTTGATAATCGCGTCATGAGTACAACCTCAAAAGCTGATTTCCCAAAAGGGAAATCTGCTAAAACTAACACCTTGGTCAATCACCCCTGTCGCGAAATGCAATTAAAATAAGAATAAATAAATAACATCAAATGGGGAGGAGTGGAGGTATACGGAAGACTGAAAACAAAAATTACAAATATATTGGCTAATTTTAGGGCTAGAGAAAATTTACATACAATAACAATTAAAGTTGTAATAAATCAGTTATAGAATATGTTCCTTCCTACTCATAACATTGATAAACAAGCCATAGATATCGGGCATGATGTTTACTTTTTCTAATGGAGTTTTTCATTCGATTACAAATCTGAAATCTGTTTACTCCATCACTCAGAGTTTTTTTTTTAATGCAACGCCGAATTTTCCCAATGACACCGTACGTGCTTTCTTTAAATTGCTCAGGACCCTGTTCTAATTGTGCTAGAAAGGTGGGAGTGGTGTCTTTTTACTCTGTTAAGCATGGTCTTTCATATGACATGGAATAAACATTAGGTTATAATAAAAATGTTTTTCCAAAACTCAAAATCAATATTTTGATTTTGGTTAGTTTGAAAAGTGCGTCTCCGAAATGCTGGGACTCATAAAAAACTTCGCGAAGGCTCTACACAACAACTCGGATGCTTTTTGGTACCTATCCAACTAGTTTCGAGAGTTGAGTTATGCGAAAGTGAAAGAAGGTGTGTTCATAGGTCTACAAATAAGGAAGATCATTGCATACAGTCACTACGAAGACTAACTCAGCAATACTGAAAAAGATGAATGGCTGGCATTCAAATCTGTTGTAGCCAATTTCCTTGGAAATTATAAATTTCCTGACTGTAAATATTGTGCAAAAGTGCATTAGTGCATACAGTATGATGGGTTGCAACATATCCCTTAAAATTCATCTCCTCGACTCACATCTCAACTTTATTTATTACATGTATTTTATATGTGTATTATACCTTAAGCTAGATGATGCTATACAGTTTATGTTAATTATTACTCTATTCAGCAATATGTGCTCTACTATAACTTGTCTGTGAGTTGTTTGCCTTGATACAATGTTAAACATATATAAATGGTCCGATATCTCAAAAACGGTGGGTGATAGACACAAACGGTTCGCATATTTTTAATCGGCATGTCTGAATTGTCTTAAAACAAGTGTTGGATACCAAGATATCCGCCGAAAGTTTTTTTTTTTTTTTTGTTTATTAGTGTAATTTACCACTTCCTGGTCCGATTTCAGCCATTAAAGAACCTGATATTCCTTATGTCTTGAACTGATCAAATATGAAGTTTGGTAACGATGAAAAAAAATTACGACCGCTAGAGTGGTCACAGATATGTAAATGAAAGGATGTTCCTATTCGTCATCTCGTAGTTAGGATCGAAGAATATTAAAAGATATTTTTTTTTTTCCAAAATGGCGTCACATAAATAGCTTCCCCTTTAAGAAAATGACCTAATAATTAATACTAACAAAAGAAAAATTCACATAGCTCTTAATAAATTCAAACCTTTCATTTAAAATCAATAAAAAATAACTTAATAATTTTATTATCAGCGATAATTTTGAAATAATTGTATCCTTGTTCCCATAGTTTATTTATTTTTCTCTTCATAATCTTCACAGAGTAAAAAAGAGATAATGTATTCATGGCCTCTATTGTGCAGGTAGTAGTGCGATCAATGCCATACCAAATTAACCTTCTACCATGTAAATTTTGCAATCATACAACAAAATCAGTGTGAGTATAAATTATCCTCATATTAGAAGGTATTTTTAAATTTGTTGACCAAAAATAATCCATATATCATCATTTGTGTTGGGGAAAAAATATTTAGCTATTTCAAATCGTTTGTAAAAGTACACAGTATTTCTGGGGGGGGGGGCTACAATAACCAAATAAGTTCTTATTAATTGGTGTCATCAGAGTTTAGGGCTTTGACCAATAGCTAAAATAGTCAATTTGTAACCAATGTAATGTTTAGACAAGCAAATCTTAATCATTTTGTTCAATTAATCCATTTTGTATTCAGAGCCATTAGTGGGGAAAATTTTTGGTTTTTATAAAAGGTGTTTAGTGCTGAGGATTTGTGTATTAAATCTGGTCTGGATATCAGTATAGTAGGATTTTTTTTAATTCTTTGTAAACGACTGGAATAAATTCCAGTGATTGGTATCTCCAATGAAATAACGGTACAAATGAAATAATTTATCTTTTCACCATTTTAAGCAATTTCTAAGAGATTTAGCATATTTCCCTTGAGGAAAATCTGATATTTTCATAATGTAAAGTTACGATTATAATTGCAATCATTATAAATATAAACCATTACTAACTGAAATAATCAATTACAATTTTCACGAATATAATCGTATTCATAATTGGTGAGGAATGTTCGGAAAAATTTTAGGGCCTGTATAATGAGTGTGTATATTATTCGTTGCAAAGCTGTAAAGTTCTACATATATTTACATTTCTAGTATCATTATTTACTTTTGCCTTTTATATTTATAGCTCTCTGTACAACAGGAAATGTAAATGCTAATTCAGACATTGAGTTTCGTTGAGTTTTGCCCTTTAAATTTTTGACACCCACTACAGTTTTCAGAGTATAATTGGTTTATAAATCGTTATACAATAAGTGTTTATATAAAAGTTACTTTAAATGCCAAAATGAACAACTTTTGTTTGGTATGTTTGCGGAAAAATAATAGGATTCGAAATACTAGGATTTTTAATTTCAGTCCTGCCTCACAACCCCCACTCCTATATCCTGTTTGACAGTCCTGAATGTGTGTGAGTTTTTTAATTCAAATATTAACTTTACTTATTTATTTGCTTTTACCCCTTAAGTAATCATCCACTCTTCCTCGTATGCATTCCACAATAAATAGTTTTTAACCTGAGTTCTTTAATCGAAAGAACTTCTAGGTTAGATTTGTCATACATATATTATTTTGGCTATTAAATATTGGTGGTTGAATAAAATTGGTGACATTCGTAATAATACGGTGATATATATGTAGGAATGGAAGTCGATTCGTGTGTAGTATGATCTGTAATAATTCATAACTTGAGAAAAAAGCTTCAAGCATTTTGTCCACAGTCATTCCCAGGCTCCCAAGATTGCACATACGTTATTACAGGTTACATTATTAAACAGAAAAGAATAATTAATATTGTTTAATATATTTCAGTACTTTTTTTTGAAAGGTTTGGCAACAATAGCACTGCTACACGGGATTTATAAAAGACATTATCAATATGTCACAGGAATTAATAAATCATAACTTGATACCAAACGTGTCGAAGGCTAAAGGAGTTGGAATTTTTTTCAATACCTTCATGATTAAGAATTGACAGGTGTGTGGCCGATACTGAACACAAGATCTAATGAATAAAATATTTCCTAATATTTAGAAGCATTCCCAAGGTTTTTCTTCTGTGCCTAACATTATGTTATGAGAGATCAAAGTGCTCAGGATGGCCATCAAGGGAAAATTTGAAAGAAACGCAGACCAAAAAAAGGAAAAATGGTTTTTAAAAAATAATCCTACATATCTAGAAAATGCAGGGGGCATACTCGTATGTATAGATCAAATTTTAAATCTTATTTACTTAAATTAGTTTCTGAATATACTTACTATTAATGTGTGTGTGTATATATATATATATATATATATATATATATATATATATATATATATATATATATATAATTTTAATTCCTCAAAAAAATCTAAAAAATAAAACCGTGAAATGGGAAACAAAGTGAGGGCTCAGACCACGATTTAAGGCTTTGGTCCTAATCTACTAGAAAGCCCTAGTCGTAGGTTCCATCTCACCTTGTATTTGGAATTTAACTACATAAAATCTTTAGTCCCATACTGGTTAAAAATTTCAAAATGAAAATGGACACAAAACGCTTTATTGTAAAGCTAATATTCTCAATGCACTCCCTTTGATGGCATTGATTCCAGGCTATGATGTACAATAATAACCAACTTCTTAAGGAACAATTGGCCGTGGGTTGGCCAAATTAATTTACCTACACTAACACCCTAAAGCTACACACAAGCAATAATATGATCACGTTACTCATGGATTATATAAAAAATTAAGTATTTAATAGTTAAACATTGATTGCATGATGAATTTCTCCTATATACGATAAACTGCTTAAAAAAAGTGTTATTATTTATATCAGATTTCTTCCCTCAAGTGAAATTGTATACATATATATGTGTAATTTCCGTCATTTAGATTCGATCGCTACCAAACTCGAAATGTAAGCTTTTCACGTTAGATGAAAGATTGATGAAATGTAAATAGCTGAAATCGGTCGGAGGGGTTGAGCGGGAAAAATTAAAGTTCGAAATATCTCCGTTCTTATGTGTCTGATCGAAAAATGTAATATAACCAATCTTATTAAAGGCTGGGTAAGATACCATCGAAAAACATTTGAGGCTGAATGATAACTGTATTTATTTTGGCAAGGTTTTACTATACACAGTATTTATACATTTGTTTAGACTTTATACCTAAATATCTGTAACTAAAGCGAATTTTTTTGTCTTGAAGAATAAAACAGAAATTATATCCTGATGAATCACTCAGCACTGTTAAAAATACTGTGAGCGGTATTAATCATAACCATGGATAGCATTCATCATTATTAAGTACCACTACCGAGATAGTTTTCCTTGGGAAATAACGTATTAAGAAAGAACAATAAGTATGAATTTTATTAAATTCAAGGCTATAATAAGTCCTTTCTATTCCCATTTCCTTTATGCGTATTTATTTTTATTAAAATTTAAATCTTCCGGGGAACATAGACAATCGACTACTATTGCCTAGACCTTCAGATTAAACGTTTAACTGTTAATATTGAATAACAATTCGTTGTTCATAACAGTATGAATAAACTCACTTCAAACACAATCCATCTTCATTATTTAAAACAATTAGAACAATGTATTGTAAATAATAATCATCTATAGCATTCCTCATGACTATGCATCATCTAGCCCTTTTTAGGGATGAACATCCATGGTTGAAAAACTTCAATGGTTTGCTGTGGATGGTTGGAAACAGATGTTTTTGACCCATCGACATTACCATTTGATGGTCTTGTCTATAACTTGATAAGATTACAACACAGATAATTCAGTTCAACTATTTAAACTATTAAATGTATTTATATTTTTTCACAATTAAAATCTGGACTTTATTTTCATTATGTACTGGGTAGGACCGATGAACATTTGAGGAAATATTTAAAAAAATAGCATCATGAGTACAACCTCAGTAGCTAAGGGAAATCTGCTAAAACGTCCAATTTCAAGCTAGAACACTATTTTTTTTCTTCTGATATAGACCAGGTATAAAATTATAAATAACTCTGTTATTATGAGTCCAATGGAGAAATGTTTCATTACCAAACTTTTTCTAACTTTAATTCTTCTACCACATAATAAAGATCCATTTTTTTTTAGTTTTCGGTTTTCTGTAAAATCCCTTTCTATTCATGTGAGTCATTTATTGCACCCAAGGTACTAAAAATATATTTCTATGGCTTAAAGTCCTGTTTTCTCAAGCTTCTTATTGCAGGAAAAAGGGAGAATAGGGGGTGTCTGATCAGCATTGTATAAAGCATATGGGAAGTCTGCTTATATTACGCACCCCCTGGCAACGGATTTGTGTATGGTTTAACACAGAAAATGAGGTGTCATAGCTTCTTGAGGGATATATTCAAATAAATATATACAGTGGAGGGATTGGCCATGCAATTTTTTTTTTTTTTCATTTATCCCCGTTGTCACAAGTAGTTGAATTTCATTTTATTTCATTTTTTTCAGAATGCTGCTGGAATGTATGGAGGTCGCCTGATTGGAATAGCCAACGTTTTTTGGGTTGCTGCACATCTCACATTCCTCATGTACACTATATACCATTCCATTGTCATTGACTTTGATTTGGGACTATTCTCAGGAACGATACACTATGTACTCATGACAACTTCTGCAACAAGCATCATAGTCAACTGCCAGCTACTCAAAAAAGAATTAGAGATGATTATATGGTGTGAAGCTCTATTTTATTTTAAAGCACAATGATGATCAATTTGATTTTAATCAATATTATATCTATGAATCAATATCTATAAACTGCCATAACATAAAAAGTAAAGGGAATGCAGCAATAACCCCCAAATATATCATATAACAAGTACCGTCCTTTCAAATCTATTAACCCTGTCAAATGTTATTTCTAAACGCGCATTAATGTAGTATTAATAATTTTTGGAGGTGTTTTGTTTCATTTCAGTGACTAAAACTCCAAATTTCCAACTCCAAAAACCTGCGATTGTTGGCGAACCCCTTTCATAGCTTTTTGAAATTATACGAATGTTCCTACAAAGTGAAATCAAGATCGTTTTCTTTTTGGGGCACAAGATTCCTCATATCTCCTCATTTTCAAATGTTGACATCTTTTAAAAGAAGTAAACATTAAGTTTTCTATGTTTTGAGTTGGACATTGCAAATTGGACGCCCTACAAAAAAGTCAAAAGAATAGTAGTTGGAGGAAATTTAAAATAAGCTTTCATATGACTTCTTGTGTCTTGTACAAAATTAGATAGTACCGTCAAAACAAAAACACCAACAACAACAAAAATGATCTGCTTTCAATTGACTGTTGAGCAAAATCGTTTCCTCCTTTACATTGGTAATAAATTATCGAATTTTAGAAATACACACACACATACACACACACACACACACACACACACACACACACACACACATATATATATATATATATATATATATATATATATATATATATATATATATATATATCCAAAATTACAGTCTATGAGACAGGATTTTGGGGACATGGTTTCAATAAAAGTGTGTGAGTGGGCAAAATATATATAAATATATATATATATATATATATATATATATATATATGTGTGTGTGTGTGTGTTTGTCTGTGTATTATACTCATGCTATGGACACAAAGGATATGTGTCATGAATACAAAAATGAAATGATCACAAATTAATCAGATAATACTCTCCTAGCTCTGAATCTCAGATCTCATATAAAGTAGCAACTAATGTTTCAAATACATGATGGGTTCAGCACCCAAAATATTAAATTAGTTCTGTAGCCTTTCCAAAGTATAAAATTCCTTTTTACTGATCATCCCTTAAATACTCTTTTGTCTTTAAGATAACACCTATGAGATTTTGGAATCAACTCAAATTAAAAATAAGGTCTACTTTATCAAAAAAATGAAAAAGAAAAAAAACTGACTAAAATAAACTATATTTATATCTAAGAATAAATGTAAAAAATATGCATAATTTCTATTTCAGTCAACTTGAAAATTTCCATGATTATGGAAACACTCTTGATCCTGAGTCTCAAGAAGAAATAATGAAAGAAAAGACAATAATGAAGAAAAGAAAGATGGAAGTATCAAGATACTTTTTTGTGCTTTTTGTTATGGCAGGTGTACTATCAATGGCAGTATTCCCCGTGATATTTCAAACAGATAGAACTGTTAAAGATGATTTCATTCACAGGTATGAGATGTCTATTTAATATCTAAAAATTCGTAGCTTTGTCATTGACATGTCCATGAACTCACAATTACTCTTACTGAAAAATGGCACAGTAATCTATTTACTTAGAAGATTTCCCCTCTGGGAAATCAACTATTGAGGTTGTACTCATGATCAGATTATGAAGGTGTGTGTGTGTGTGTGTGTATAACCTTAGTATTACCCACTATAAAAACATAGGTTTAATTAGAATGCATACTTATTCTAAGAAGTTCAATTCTGTAGGAATCTGCCAGTTAAAGTGTGGTACCCTATCTTCAGTACAATCGATCTTTCTTGGGCAGCTTATATTTGGATGCTTTTCTGTGAATACTGGATAGCATACATAATTCTTGGAGTTGCAATGGGAACTGACATATCTTTTGTTTGCTTTACAGAAGAGGGCACTTTTCAAATGAAGGTATTAGCAATAGGACTTCACAATGTTGTTAGAAGAGCTGAGTATGTTTATACATTTTATATTATCACTTTAATATATAACTCTCATATATCACTTGTATTAGATCATGAATCTCCTTGCTGACAGAAGATGATACCACATTAGAAGAATCACATACTCCACTTGAGCTTCTTTTATCAGGAACAGGCTTAAAATTGACATCACTCTCCTGAAAATCTACATTCAAATACATGAATAAATAAAACTTCTACACCTATAATTTCTTTCATCCATAGCCACCTTTTGGGGATCATGTCTTCTTTCGTACTGCGTGATGGTTTAGCATATCTGAATGCTGAGTAAGCTTCAAGAGCTTCATTATTTCTCTTTTGGTAGGAAGAACCCATTTCCTCAAATGCAATGACTACCATCTCCTCTCCCTAATTAAGGATCCAAGCAGATATAGTCTTGTACCCATGTTGTACTAGTAGACCTTTATCTTGCCTTGGATCTTTTCTCTATGTCTGTTGGTTACTTTTTGAATCAACTAAATTCTCTTCTATGTGTTAATCATGTTATACAATACAATTTATCCAAAAGTAGCAAAATTCTACTCTTTAGCCATATATATTGATCACATAAGGATGCAGCTTCTTCCAATTAACATGCTATGCTTTATACATCTCAATTTTTATTTGATTGATATTGTCCTTGATATGTAATAATTTTGTTTGAAACTATAGGTTCAGTTCATTAATTCCAAAAATTGAACTAGGAGAAGTGAGGGTTCAGAGAAAGAGTAAAATACAAAATCACATGAATCCCCATTATTATACATCGGACCAAAAAATGATATAACCAAACTTGCTAACAATGTAATTTAATAGAATTGTGATATAGACATTTTTTTCCTTTAACTAGAACATTACTCTAGGTATTGGTATTTTTGTTTTCAGCCTTTTCTTACTCATCCAGTTTTCACTTAAACACATGAACTCTCTAAATATCTCATGCCAAACTAAATGTCAAGCATAAGCTTATATAGGGTTAGAGGAAAGATTGTTCTACAGGCTATTCACCAAACTAGTGTGGCACTCCTGGTATACCCACATCATAGAAAAAAATCTTTCGTTTCCTTTTTCTTATTTTTATAGGTTTAGGAAAGCAAAGAAAGCATCAAATTATTAGCAAATAAGAATCCCAATTGCTAAGCTATTAGTTCCGTTGGTCTTGATAGTAATTATGTGTCAGCTGCTGTTCCTTGATTGTGATATCATTGCTACATAATTTCCTGTAAGTTTATATAATTGAAGAAAACTTGATTTTATTACTGCGAAGATTAGAAGAATTACTGGGCAAATGTTAACAACTTTCGCTATTATTAATTTTAATGTAAACTTTTGAGTTTTGTCTGATTTGGATGTTGAGTAGAAAATAACTAATTTTTATTCTTTAAAAGCTATGTAGGATATTGGGTCATGGGACAAATATCTCCCTTGCCCAGTAAAATATCAATTTATTATGAAATATTGTATTGTTGCAGGTATGTGTTTAATAGTGAAATGGGAACTTGCAAAAGACCCAAACGATATCAACTAGCAGCTTGCATAAAACAATGCCTTAAACATTCAGTCAAACACCACTATGAAATAATACAGTATACATAAAATTTATTTATAATTATTTTACTAGAATGAAATTTTATAAGAATTATATTTTGTAAATATAACATATCAACAGTGTTGATCGGCAACCTCATATGTCAAAAAAATTACTTTTGCAGGAGGGATAAAAAACTGATTAAATCATTCAGTAAATGAAAATATTGATATATTAGTTGCAATTATTTCAAAGTACAGGTGAATAATATAAAATAATTTTGAATATAGCCTGGAAACAGAACATCAAGAACAGTACAATTAATATAAATATGCAAATATCAGGATTTATCATTTTTTGGACAATCCCGATTGCTGATCAACACTGTCATTATAAAGTTTATTTTATTATTAAGGCTCCCAATTAGTCTTAGTTGCAAAAATTGGATGTTAATAAACATATAATATTTTATTAATCTTTTAGGTTTTTCAAGCATGTGAGAAATTTATATTACTTCATTTTATTAGTAATCATGCTGGGAAGTACATTCCTTCTCTGCCTTTCTGGATTGATTTTTGTATCTGTTAGTATTCATTTAAACCAAGTAATAGTAATAGTTTTTTTATATTGTCAAAATACCTCATTAATCAATGATTCCCTGCATTTGGAAATAACGTACTATTTGTTATGGATTATTTATTTTTATAGGTAGGTTAGGTTTGAAAACCTGCTTAAGATGTGTGCGTGTGGATATTTGTGTGTGTGAGTGTATATATGAATGTGTGTATCTATACGTATATTGTTACATTTATTACAAAAATAATAAAAATTGATTACTAGGGTTATTTTCGATTGCAAAATTAAATACACAAAATTTAGTGTTATCATCACTACACAATTTATTTGATGATGAATTACACACTTTTACATATTTGGTAAATTATTCTTCACTACTAATTGCAATATGGACTGTTACAATATGCACAATAACTCACAATTGCTGGAATCACTGATGTTCACTAAAAATGGCACTGCACTGATGTTTAACTAAGAACTTCAGTTCATTGATGTTTAACTAAGCAGTGTGCTGACCTGAACTGATATTCACTAAAAGCTGTACTGAACACACTGTTGTTCAATCAAGAAGACTGAAAACTGACTGCCAGATGAGTGGGAGGACTTGAATTTATTTGAGCTGTGACAGTCAAAGCAGGTTCGAGGCACCAGCTTCCACAGCTCATCATCCAGATGGGTCTAGATCTGCTCCCTGGCACCAATACTACTACTCTACTTACACTTTACCAATAAGTTTCGTAACTATATTTCAAAAAGTAAATTTGTTTGTGTATATAACTAAATGTAAGAGGAACAGGACCTAGGGGCTCAGTTTAGGAAAAAACATTAATTTATCCAAGCCAAAGGTTTCATTCCAGGGAAACTACAGGGTAGAATGCAAATAAACTGATACAAATTTTTTGCCAACACTCACATGTATTTTTATCTTAAATATGTTTGAAATTCAATATTTGAGAATAATATGTTTTTACATTTCAGGATGCTGTCCAAACAATTGAAAAGTTTCAATTTTTGATCTACTTGATAGTTGTTCTTTTTCACATATTTGTATTTAATTGGTATGGAGAAATGGTATCTGAAGTGGTAAGGAATGTTTTCATTTTAGAAAAAATGAATTATGATAGAAATTAATATTATCTTCTGGTTGACTTCCTTGATCAATGTGTTATTGAAGTCTAGACGATATTTTCTCCCACAATTTTGCAAGTCATGCTGCTAGCTTCCCAAGAATACCTCAATATTAGAATGAGAGCTGGTTTTCTGATTTGAAATAATTACACTTACTCATAATTTAATACAACTTTACAAAATACCCATAGTTATAACAATTAAGACAATTGGAAACATTAAAAACATACAAAATAAATAAATGAACGCCTTCCTATTCCCCCCAAGAAATGGTCATTAGACTTAAATAAATATAAAGAAACAAAGATAACAAATATCTCTATAAATAAATCAGATATTAATGTGAATATTTTACAGTATCGGCCTCTATAAATTGGTGATGTGTACTCCTTCTCTGAGTGGTCTGACACTTACAGACAGCTAGGCAGTACAGTGCAGGACCAGGAACATTTCTCAACACACTGCCGTCTCCCTTTTCATTAAGCGTGCTCTGAGACACTAGGTTGTCTAATTTTTATCAATGACCTAAATTACATCCAACCTTTTCCCCAACAGGCACTAAAGCTACTTTTGTAAGAAGTTTTATAGTTACGATGAATGTTCTGGGGAAAATCATTGATTATATTTTATTATTTTAACAAAGCACTGAAGATGAAGTTGGCCCTTGAAAGCTAAATTTCTAACAAAGATTTAATTCTAGTACCGGTGTTCACCTTTTTTTTCCAAACACAGATATTTACATCCCCTCCAGGAGATTCAAGTTGGTGCCATAAAGTTTAATTCAGTCTTTAGCTTCAGACAATTCATTTGAATTCTACTCAGGGGATTTACCAAGTTATTATTATTTATTTATTAACATACCCTTTTCTAGCCAGGGTAGTACTAAGGATTTTATTTAATGAATTCTGTCACTAAATAAATTCCTTTGCCCAGGCGGGAATCAAACTTGCTGCTCTAGGTTTAGCATGTGAGATTAAGGTCAACGATTTAACTCGCATGGCTAACCTGAACCCCTGGGGGTTGTCAATAAATCCTGTGATGATAGTTTTGAATCATCTACTGAAGACAATTTTTAAATAGTTATAGATTAATATTAATGCTCCAAATAAATTTATAGAATATTTACAATGTACAATAAATGGAGAATGGTTTATTTTTTCTATTTGTACTTCATACTTTTCATTAGAGTTTGAATTTTGTAGCTAAGTATGAATCAGGTGGGGAAAATAAGTTTTATGGATATAAACATCACCCATACTGTAGGATTAGAATTATAGGTACTGCCTTGTGATTTAGATTAAGAGTAAAGTTTGCTACTCAAAAGTGTTGTGATAATAGAAATTTTTCTAATACTGTGTGCCAATAGAACATGCATGGTGGACTTTCTAGATCATAGAATCTCATTTCTGAACTCAAGCCTAAGAAAAATAAGAAGAGATCACGATAATTTGAAATATATAAAAATGAAAATCTTAGACTGAACAGACTATGAAGGTACACCAATGCCAACCTTATAGTATTGGTGGCCTGTCAGTTTGAAAAGTTCCCTGCTGCATTGTGACAGCATTAATAAACTAACTCATGATCCTATTTGTGGAATAGAGGAACAGACAGAAGAACAATCTCACAAACAAATAAATACTACACATTAGTCTGGTACTAGACTATTGCCCCACCCCCATATAGAATTATAATATTTATAAAATATCTCAACTACATTTTTCTTTTTATTTGCAGGGGTGGCATTTAGATCCACATTATGTAGCTAATTCTAACTGAGATACTTCACCTTCTGGTAACCATCCCTTTAATGTTTCAGAGCTTGAAGATTGGTGAAGAGCTTTACGAGGCTGAATGGCTGAGCTATAGCAGCGAAATGAAACAGTATGTCTTGATAATGCAATCCTTCTTGCAAAAACCTATTAATCTCACAGCAGGAGGGTTCATGGAAATAAACCTCAACACATTTGGAAATGTAAAACTTAATGAGAATTCTTGAAGAATTAGTTGATACATTTATCATAAATACACCTGACTTTAAATGTACGGTTACAACCAACTTGTCTCTCCTCCTTATCCCACCCAGTTGAACATTCAAAATGTTTTAGGACAGCTTACTATTTTTCATTTCTCGTCCCAACCAGAACAGTTCTCCTGTTGGCCCTTTTTAATAGCACAGATAACATCAGGTTTTCTTTACAAATACATTATTTTGCCAAGCACATGGTCCCCCTATGTTTTAAGACTCCAAATATTTCTTCTCTTCCAAAAACCAGAAGTGTCCTTTTGTGTTCATTTCTCATTGATCGACTGATTGATGCTTCAGATCTTATTCTCCTAATAGCTACTTTCCATAACAAATGGGGAAGCAATTGCAATTAATATTATTTTTTATTACTAACTACACCTAGACATTATACATTATCACATGATTCTCTCAATAAATGCAATATATTGAATTACCAAAGTGGTGCAGTCTGAGAATAAATTACAATTTGATTGTGCAACAATCATTAGAGTAGAGTTCTCCAACAATTATATATAGCACTTAGAACTTTGAAAAACAATATATAACCAAGGAAGCTAACTAGTAATAAGCTGAACAGGTCTCACTCGAAATAAATGTTTCTAATTGTTAAGCACCAATTTGATCAAATATCTCATACATCACAATCTGTTTTCCACATAATTTTAACTATCAGCTTATAATTAATTATCTATCTTACAGGTGCTGAGCTCATCATATTCCTATTTCAATCTACTAACTGTAATGATGGCCAGATGAGAAGGGGATGAATAAAATAATTAGATAAATAGGAACAAAAGAATAGTAAAATTAATCTGATCAATAAAATATAATAGTCTTAATTAAGTATTTTCTATGTTTTATTCATCAAAATAATCCCACAAGCAAGTGGAAAGCCAATGCATGCCTTTGTGACCCTGTTAATCCCTTGTTCGTTCTCGTGAAAATCAGGTTTGCCTGTTCATGTGATCAGTTATCAGGCTGTAGCCAGTATATACTGCATACACCAGACAGACACTTCATAAAGTCAATAATTCTTAATTCAAACAGAAAATACACATAACAATGAAATTGTAGTCTATAAATAATCCAGAGGCTATAAAGAACATCATACATCAAAATTCGTCTTTAATATTTACATTAAACAGTAAGAACCCGAGAAGTAAAATTCCTCTTTCATTTTTTTATTTTATACGGGGAACAATCTCCGCTTTGAAACCCAGTTATTATAATTTAGCTTTAGTAGATAATATAAAATTATTACGACAAAAATGAGGCTCTTCAAGTGTGTGTGTGTGTGTGTGTATATATATATATATATATATATATATATATATATATATATATATATATATAAAAATTGTAACCTCTGTCTGTACATTGATTTTTTTCGCGAAATTTCACGATAACTTTCCGTTTCACATGTCATAGACACCATATCTGCATTTTGTTTCTTTCGTGTATGTTTGTTTGTTTGTTTGTTTGTTTGTTTGTTTGTTTGTTACCTTTTCACGCATAAACGGCTGAACCGAATTTTATGAAACTTGGTATGTATATTACTACTAACCCAACTTAGATTTTAGGCTATATTAATATCCTCTGAGACGAACAGGAGTGGGGGTTATAAGGGAAGCCAGAAATTAAAAATAGCAATATTTCGATTCCTATTGGTTTTTCGGCAAATATGCACATAACGAAAGTTGTTTATTTTGTTATTTAGAGTAACTTTTGTTATATACACTTTCGTCGTATACCGAGTTATAAACGAGATATACGCTAAAAATTGTAGCGGGAGTCAACAATATTATCTGCCAAAAAAGACTCAACCGAACTAAATAAAACTCGGTATGTGTATTAGCACTAACGCTTTCATTATAACAAGCCATGCCAACATTTGTAGGGACGGGCAGGAGTGGGGGTTATAAGAGAAGCCTGAAATTAAAAATAGCGGTATTTCGTTTCCTATTGGTTTTTCCGCAAACATAAACATAACAAAAGTTGTTTATTTTGTTATTTGGAGTAACTTTTGTTATATACACTTTTGTCGTATACCTAAGTATAAATGAGTTATACGTTAAAACTTTAGCGGGCACTAACGGCTGAACCGAACTTAACAAAACTCGGTATTTCAATTAGCATTATTTCTTCCATGATTTAAGTTTTATTAAAATTTTTAGGTTCGAACGGGAGGGGGGTTAAAAGGGAAGCCTGAAATAAATATTCACCATATTTACATGTATAAGAGACGGGAAATATAAAAATATCAAAGACTGTGAAGCCTTATCGAACAAATAATTCTATTATTAGCAAATCCACGGCAAAGATGGGTATCAATCCTAAACAGTGGAACGGGTAAATGTCAAAATATTGTGCAATGTAAAGCCTGCTAAAAAATACCATCACCATTCAGCCCCAAATGAATTTCCGGGCGAAGCCGGGTATCTGAGCTAGTATATATATATATATATATATATATATATATATATATATATATATTAGTCTGTAAATGCTCTAGTGGTCGTAATTTTTGTTTGATCGTTATCAAAACTTGATATTAAGCATTTTGTGTACAAATAAAATCATGTTCATTAAAGGCTGAAATTGGAACAGGGGGAGTTGGTGGTTTAGAGGGGGGAATTACAAAAATTCAAAATATCTCCTATCCTCTAAAGTATAGAATAAATCTTATTGCAAATAAAATGTTCTATAAATGTTGTTATAGGCAAATTTTCATAATTTTGATTATTAACGAAGATATTTTTTTAGTTTTCAGCCTTCAGTAAACTCCCACTCCTATTCATGTCATATTCAAATAAGCTGTTATATGTAGCACTTTATTTGAAGTTTAAGTAGAAAATATTGTTCTCATTTAACCTTTACTTTACTGAGATAAATGCAAATATGTGACGCAGTGGGAAATCTGCTGCAATCAAAGATACTATCCCAAGAACAAACATTCTTACAAGCTGAATGTTAAATACTTTTGAAGGTAGTTTTTCAATTTTTTGTGTTTTGCCATATGTTCAATATCATAAATACATCCATATTTTAAGTTTACCCTTTCATTTCTTTAAGTGAATGCTACTAATTTGAGAATAATGCCCTACTCTTAACAGTTTTGAATGGAAGAATACATTTTTCTTTGGTAATGATACAGGATCTTTATCATCAGAGCTACCAAGAAAAAAATATTGCTCCTGTGCATTTGTTTATTTACTAACACCTTTTGTGACCAATGGAACAAGCTTTTCAACATTAAGAACGGATTACTCACTGCAATAGCCTGATGATGATTTTCCATTGATCACGGAAATGTGTAGCTAAAAACAAAACAACTGAACAAAAAGACAATAATTTGGTACTCCCTGTAAGCAATAGTTCTGCTCCAGTTAACTCTGCAATTAATGGATATTGACACAATTAAGTATTGTTTTAGAGGAGCTGTAGCTGTAGTTTGCCATTCTCATTATGAAGAATGTATTTGCTGATTTTCTTTAATGGCCAACTACTGAAGTCTCTGTAACTCTAGCCAAGTCTTAAACTATAAAAAAATTAACTTACACTTTTGTGAGATTGTATAATACTGAACTTTTTTTCTCTAAAATAACGTTGTTTTTGAGGTAAAATCATATTCACTTCCTCTTAATTTGTACTCCAATCGCACATCTTCTTTTATCCTATGGGATCAATAACATCACAGCATCTCTCGGAAAAGATTGATTGATAAGTATGCAACATGCAAACTAAAGAAAATTCAGTTTTAGATAATTCTCTATTGGGGTTACCTCAAGACATATTAACACATCTACTCCCATATGCTTAAAATATGTGCTCAAAGGCCATGTTTTAAGGGCACAAACCTTTTTGTGAACAGCAACCGCAGTGAGCAGGCAGAACTAAATGTAAACTTAAATAGACAATAGTGCGAAACATTTTTATTTGCAGAAATGAGTTAGTTGCGAGAAAAAGCTAAATAATAGGAGCCACACATTTGACATTTTATAGACAAGAAATTCTGTGAATAAACATTTTTTATAAAAACAACTACCCCAAAATGTTTCGTTATGGAAAAATACAGAAGCAACCTGTTGTTCTGCCCCACAACACAGACTTAGGGGAAAACGGACAGATTATCAAATGGAAAACAGTATCTGTTAGTGTCTACTAAGGAAATGGTGCCTTCCATTGAAATCTATATTAATAAAATAAAAACTACATGATATATTTTATCATTTAATGTAAACACATGCATGATATATTTTATCATTTAATGTTATAACTAATGCCAATGTAGTAATAATGAAGTTGATAGGAAATTTAGAAAATTTGAGGGTTGCAATAGAATAATGTTAAGACTTTATTATAGCATGTACAATAAAACAGAATAGTAATGAAAAAGTCACAAATTATAGATCTTATTCTCAAAGAGGTTACCTTTATTATATCCACTCGAGTAAAATTTATAAAAATAAATTTCATGATTTTGGAATATTTTAAACCATTTTGAATAATCAAATAAATTTTGAACACGCAAAATTGGTGGGGCTCAGGTTAGCTTTAAGAGTTAAAGTGATGGCTTCAATTTCACATGGTAAACCTAGAGTGGTGAGTTTGACCCCTTCACAATTAGCCATAGTAGCAAAAAAAGTGGATGTTAATAAATAAATAAAATGTTATATGTATATATATATATATATGTCATATCATTGATAAATAAATTTATAAGTATATATAATAACAACTTGTGCATTTAATTGCAAACAAAAAATCTGACCCAAATAAGCAAGCATTGGATGAAAAACAAATAGGAAAAGATATGTAAAAGTAATTGTGGAATTCCTAGGCATATAGAAACCGGTACTTAAACCTTCCCGCAAGTCCTAGTTTCTACCAATAAGGAAAAGAAGGGGAATTTAATACATCATGTATCTCTCAAACCCTATTTCAATCAGATGAGTGCATCAAAAATTAGTTTAATGATTTTAGTTTTCCTAAGGTACAAACTCGTTAGCCAGGTCTCATTTGTCCAAGAATAATCTACTATCTCAAATCACCTGATAACAACGTACTTGCTGACCTCATAAACCACTTTGTTTGGATAACTTCACTGCCCTTGTTTGTATGGCAGAGGCTTGAAGCCATAAAAAAAAAAAAATCTGTCACATAGGGGCTGCGTCCGCTAAGCAGATTTCCAATTTGAAGTTTTTCAATAGATAAATCTACCTGCTGGTAACAAACACTTGACACCACCATGAATATTAAGTGAATAACCATGGAAAGCTGGTCGGAAGAAATGGAGTCCAGAACTAAGGCCCATCAGGTCAACATCCAGAACGTTCGGGCACTGATCATGATGCACTGGATCGAAAGCACTCTGTCATTTAAATAAATTGTTTCAGTGAAAGTCTATTTTATACCACCAGATTTCAGATGTCTTATGTTTGGCTTCATATGTTTAAAATGGCTACACCACAGCAGAAATCATTTTGTGTTTTCGAGTTTCCGAAGTTTCGTAATTCCCTGATTACTGTGCAAAGACGTTTTAGGTTGAGGGGCCAAATTGATCTTCTGAATGAGTAGAGTATTAGCCATATGGTATCGACAGTTTGTAGATACAGGATGTGTAAATAAAGAAAAGAGTCCTGGCTGCTCTTGTGTTCCTGAAGAAAATGTTGCACGAATTCAAACTGCTTTCAATTCAAACATATGACGGTTACCAAGGAAAACAGAAGACAAGAGACATCTGGGGCTATAATGTAAACTAGACTAGGTATTCATTTCTCCAATAGCCGAGCCAAGGCCCAGCGATGAATAGTTTGGACAAAATAATACTTCGTAATACGTACATCCTTTTAGAAACACCCTGTACAATGTTTGAATTGCCCCCCGTTCATATATTTGCGAATCATTAAAATGAAAATAAAATATCATTAACAGACCCTGCATTTAATTTTGACAATCGGCTTTGATATATTAAAGTTGTAGACAAAGTCAGAATTTATCGGGAAAGTAAAACAGAATATTCATATTATTATAGGAAATCAAAAGCAGCTTCAGAAAAAACTTAAGAACAAATTAGATAATGGGCTAAACATAACCAGGAGAAGTGGAGATTAGAGCAAGGGTGAAAATTAAAATTGTTAATATGTCCATCATACTCTTTGTTGGATTGAATCACTTTAGGAAGTATTGTCTTTCGATTTCTATAAAAACATTTTTTTTTTCAACTTGAATGATAATGAAGTTATTAGGATTTTTGCTTGTTCAGTCTTCAGTCAGCCCCTACTCCTACCCATATGATACACTCCAAGATGAATTAAAGGCCTTATGTTCAGCTGTCTGACTTCTTGTTTACACAGTGTCTACAGGACATGGGGTACATGCACAGTTCATGTATTGCAACATATATTTTTTGTTTCATTCACGATAAACACAAATTAAATTAAAAACACTAAGATATTAGCCATTTAGTGCAATATTAGAAGAGAAAGTGAATTATGGAGATGCATGGAACTTTATGTCTCTAAGGGTTACTGGCATCCCAGGGTAGGTCTTCACTGTCTCTCCTATTCCTCTCATTAAGAGACGCGATTTTCAAAACATTTCTTCAAAAGTACATCCATCCTACCCAAGAGATGACGAATATATGTGTGTGTATATATATATATATATATATATATATATATATATATATATATTTGTATGTTAATGCTCTAGCTGCCGAAATGTATGTTTGATTGTTACCAAACTGGACATTTAATCGTTTTATGTAAAAGAATGAACAAGTTCGTTAATTACTGAAATCGGACAGGTGGGGAGGGGGTTATAGGGAAGATTTTCGAAAATTCAAAATATCTCCGTTACTATATACCTATGTCGGATCGAAAAATTGTCTAGAACCTATCTTATTGCAAATTAAATGTGCTATAAATATTGTCATAAATCTTTATTCTCTATCTGGACTATCAACCGAGATATTTGCATTTTATAGTTTTCAGCCTTCCGCAAATCCCCACTCCAACTCACGTCATATTAATAATAAGCTGTTATATCATGAGCCACTTCATTCCAAGGTTAAGTACCAAATGTTGTTTTCATTGAACTTCTACTTTGTGAGATATAAGCAAATAGGTTCTGTTAATCCCCACCCCTTCTTTTGTTCTTGGACTACTAAAATTTGAGTAATTTAGATAAAAACTATACTGGTTCAATATAAATAACAGTACTAGATATTGTAGTTAATTTTCAATAAAATTAATATGTTATATTCTGTTTATATTATTAATTGTTTTTCTTTCCGATGTAGAATATTTCTATTTGTTCAGTTCTCAGCGGTTGGCAGACCTGTTTGTTAACAATTCAAACGCATTCTGTTGGGAGCTAACTAAAGTTGGCTGAAAGATTTCTCATTACGTTTGTATTTATTCACTTAATATTCACGGTGGTGTTAAGCGTTGCTAGTATGTAGATTTGTCTATTGTAAAACTCATTTTTTATTTATTTATTTATTTTTTTTAATTTCCTTGTCATTTAATAATAGGCTGATATATCACGAAGCCTTTTAATTGGCTCTCGAATGCGAAACTTTTACTTTGTCAGGTATACGCAAATGTGTTCAATATGAAGCCCACATTTACATTACATTTCAAACAACATGATTTTAGCAGATTCCCCCATAGTTTTCAATCAAATTAAGACATTATATTCAGATATAATACAGTAATTGTTTTTCTTTCCGGTAAGAGGTTGGCAGAACTGTTTGTTTACATTTCAGATGCTTTCCGTCGGGAGGTTTCTATTATCGTTTTTATTTATTTACGTAATATTCACGGTGGTGTTGCGTTACCGGTCTGTAGATTTATCTATTGATAACTTCTCGCGGGAAATCTGCTCAGTTTTCGTAGCCCCTGCGTGACGGACTTTTTATTTGATCAACCGATTCATGCAAACGTAGAGAATTTATCTACAAACGGCTGAGATTGGGCCAAGGGGAGGGGGTTTAGAGGGGAGGAAACCCGAAAATTCGTGACATCTCAGTTATCATGAATCGAATCGAAACATTGTGTGTAACCAATTGTATTCCCTATAAATGAGGTGGTATCTATTTTTAGCAGATTTCCCTTAAGGGAAATCAGCTATTGAGGTCGTACTCATGACGCGAGTTTTGAAAAATTTCCTCAAATGTCCATCGATCCTACCCAGGAGATGACGAAAATGAGGTCCGTTCAAAATTATATATATATATATCTATATATATATATATATATATATATATATATATATATATATATATATATATATATATATATATATCTATATATATATATTTGTCTGTTAACGCTCTAGCGGTCGCAATTTTTGTTTAATCGTTACCAAACTTCATATTTAAGCGTTTTACGTAAAAAGAGAGATCAAGTTCGTTAATGGCTGAAATCGGACCAGTGGGAGGGGGGGTTTACAGGGGGGGATTTTTGAAAATTCAAAATATCTCCGTTACTATACGTCGGATCGAAAAATATTATAGAATCAATCTTATTGCAAATTAAATTTACTATAAATATTGTTATATACATTTATTCTCTATCTTGAATATTAACTGAGATATTTGCATTTGTATTCTGCATGTGCTCGGCAGGCTATGTTCGGACTTTCCGCCGTGAGCTCTGGCGGCCGTTTTTGTAATTATTCGTCCCTCTCGTGAATAGGTTATAGATTACTTACTACTACAGCTGTTATTAGGCAGATTTCTCTATTGTAAAACTTCACGTGGGAAATCTGCTTAGTTTACGCAGCCCCTGCGTGACGGACTTTTTCTGTATCCTGAACATTAACCGAGGTGTTTTCAGTTCTCAGCCTTTAGTAAACTCCCACTTATACTCATCTGAATTACACTTTATGCTCCTCTGTTACTAAATATCTTATGCTCACTTTTCGTTCTAATTGCTCTTTTCATAGGCTCATTACTACTGGGTAAAGAGAGCGTAGATGGTGAGATAAGCCAATCAGCTTATCACATCCCAGCACGTGTGAAATCTGCTTTGTTTACGCATTGGTGAAATTCTAAAACTGTAACATATAGGAATGGATGTCGATTTGCATGAAGTGGGATCTTTAATAATTCATAACTTGAAAAAAAAATTCAACCGCATTGTCCACAGTAACTGACGCTGGCAAGTTTGCATGTACGAAAGATAGGGAAGGATACATTATTAAACAGAAAGGAATAATAAATATTGTTTAATGTATTTCAGGATTTTTTATTGAAAGGATTGACAACAATAGCACATCGTTCTGGGGCCGTAAGGTGTTACATTTGTAAAGATACATCAGACTTAGGAAAGGCAATATAAATATGTCAAAGGAATTAAGTAATCATAACTAATTCCGAACATGGCGAAGGCTAAAGGAGTTGGAATTTTTTCATCCTTCAACCTTTACGATTAAGAATTGACAGATGTGTGATTGATATCGAACACAAGATCTAATGAATAAAATATTCCCTAATATTGAGAAGCATTCCTAAGGTATAACATTCTATTATGAGAGGGATCAAAGAGAGCAGAATGGCAGACAAGGGAAAATTTGACAGAAACGCAGGAGATCAAAAAAAGGACAAGTGGTTTATAAAAAAGAATGCTACATATCTAGAAAATGGCGGGGGCATACTCGTATGTATAGATACAATTTTAAATCTTATTTACTCGATCAGTTTATAAATATACTTACTATTAATGTATATGTATATATAAAATTTTAATTTCTCAAAAAATGCCTGAACTGGGTAACAAAGTGAGGGCTCAGGCCACAATTTAAGGTATTGGTCATAAATCTAGATCAGGGACGGGCAACCTTTGGCGTGTTCCGGGCGAAACGTCTAGTATGCAAATATATTCGCGGGCCGCTTTTAAAAGTAGTGTATTTTAAAGTAATGTTCATAATTTTTAACGATAGATATCAGACATGAAATTATAACGACAATGTTATTATAATACAGTTTATTAAAATAACAAAATGAAATGAAAATAATAGGTTCAACATTATAACTAAATCATAAAATTTGGAATTATTACAAACAACGAAAGTGAAATAGTGACACCGAAATCAATAAGACACTTAACTTGAATTTGGGAAACTAATTCATGGATGTTTGGATTAATTCTACTGATACAAAAACGAAAAGAATTTTCCAAATTATCGTCAGTCAGCCTTGTACGATGTTTTGATTTATTAACTTTCATCATTGAAAAGAACTGTTTGCATTTATAAGTACTACCAAACGCACAAATCTCTCCTCATCTTCCTCACTTGAAGTAAGTAGTGTAATATTAGCAGATTTCCCTTAAGGGAAATCAGCTATTGAGGTTGTACTCATGACGGAATTTTCGAAATTTTTCTTCAAATGTCCATCGATCCTACCTAGTAGATAACAAAAATGAGGTCCGTTCAAAACTGTGTACATATATATATATATATATATATATATATATATATATATATATATATATATGTACACAGTTTTGAACGGACCTCATCTATCTATATATTTGTCTGTTACCGCTCTAGCGTTCGCAATTTTTGTTTGATCGTTACCAAACTCGATATTTAGTCATTTTATGTAAAAAGAAAGATCAAGTTCGTTAACGGCTGAAATCGGACCAGTGGGAGGGGGGGTTTAGAGGGGAGGATTTTCGAAAATTCGAAATATCTCCGTTACTATACGTCGCATCGAAAAATTGTACAGAAACAATCTTATTGAAAATTAAATTTACTATAAATATTGTTATATACATTTATTACCTATCTTGAATATTAACCGATATATTTGCATTTTTATTAAATTTGGGCCGATAACGGATTTTTGAATTTCCCGCCAAAAGCTAGTTCGGCCCTTTGCCGTAACTGTACTGTTCGGCTCTCGTATGGAGATTTCTCTATTGTATAACTTCACGTAGGAAATCTGCTTAGTTTTCGCAGCCCCTACGTGAGGGACTTTTTTTTGTTTAATTGGGGTCTTCAAAATGTCTCGTGGCCCGGATCAAACCTTACTGCGGGCCGGTGCTTGCCCACATACGATCTAGATAATAATCCTAGTCGTGGGTTCGATTCCCACCTCGCAATAGGAATTTATTTAGTGAAGAACTCTCTGCATAAAATCTTTAGTCCCATGTTGGTTATAAAAGTCCGTCCCGCAAGGGCTGCGTAAGCTAAGCAGATTTCCCACGTGAAGTTTTTCAATATATAAATCTACATACGGTAACAAACACACCACCATGAATATTAAGTGAATAAATACAAACGGTAATGAGAAACTATATTTTTAAAATTGTAACTTCTGTCTATATATTGATTTTTTTCTCGAAATTTCACGATAAATTTTCGTATCACATGCCATATACAAGATATCTGCAATTTGTTTCTTTGGTGTTTGTTACCTTTTCACGCATAAACGACTGAACCGAATTTTATGAAACTTGGTATGCACATTACTACTAACCCAACTTAGACTTTAGGTTACATTAATATTTTCTGAGACAAACAGGAGTGGGACTTGTAAAGGAGGCCTGAAATTAAAAATGGCCATATTTCGTTTCGTATTGCTTTTTCGGCAAATATGCACATAGCAGAAGTTGTTTATTTTGTTATTTAGAGTAACTTGTGTTATATTCTTAAGGGGAATCTGCTGTTAAAAATTATTGTAGGTGGATGTATGCAGAAAACCCAATACCAACGATATACGGTGATTTTTCATTTCATGGCATAGAAATGTTAATACAGCTTATAGTCATGGAATATTGATGCTAATTCACATACCGAGTATTGCTGCGTCGGCTCCTTGATTTGTGCTGAATAAAATTGTTGAAAATCAGTAGGAAACAGAATATCATAAAGTTTTCATTTCGGGCCTACCTTACAACCTCCACTCCTGCTCGTACCTAGAAATGTTAATACAGCTTGTAATCATGGATGAGTTGTTACTAATTGTTAAGTTTGGCTCCTCTTTTGTACCCAATAAAATTGTTGAGTACGACTATAGTTTTTAGCGTATATCTCATTTATACTTGGGTATATGACAAAAGTGTATATAACAAATATTGCTTTAAATAACAAATTAAAATTATAAACATTTGGTTGATGCTTCTTTCACAAAAATAAGCAATGGGAAACGAAATATAGCAATTTTTCCCTTCAGGTTTCCCTTATAACCCCAACTCCTGTTTGTTTCTGAGAATATTAGTATTCTATATTAGTTGTCTAAGTTGAGTTAATAGTAATACATGCACCAAGTTACATAAAATTTGGTTAGGTACATAGTTTAGGCATGAAAAGACAACAAACAAATAATCAGACACTAAAGCCTCAAATTGCTGATGTGTCAATGGCATGTGAAACTAAAAAATATCCTGGAATTTCTAGAAAAAAATCAATCTACAGACACAGGATACAATTATATATATATATATATATATATATATATATATATATATATACTTTGTTTTCATTTTCTAAAATTGTTATTATATACATGTTTTCTCTATCTTAAGTATTAACAATATGAAAATATTTTCTTGCTTTAGATTCATTCTTAAGTAAGCTTCCACTCCCACTCATTTCAGCATAAGCTCCTACTCATTTTATCTTAAGCCAGTATATTTCAAAACGTCCAGTTTGAAGCTAGAATACGATTTTTTTTTCTTCTGATTTTGAGGAGGCATAAAGTTAAAAATAGCTCTGTTATTAAGATTCTGACCGAGAAATTTTATATTACCAAACTTGTACTAAATTTAATTGTTCTACCATAAAACAGAGATGTTTGTGTTTTTTAGTTTTCAGTTTTCTGTAAGACCACATTTCTACTCATGTTAGTCACCTACACCCCTAAACCCCCGAGCCCCTAAAAATATATTTCCAGTTTAAATTTCAAGAGCTTCTTATTACAGGAATAATGGAGAATATGCGGTCAGATCAGCATTGTATTGTATAAAGCAAGTTGGAAGTCTGCTTATAACGCAGCCCCTGGTGACAGACTTGTGTATGTTTTAACACAGAAAATGAGGTGTTAGCTTCTTGAGCGATACATTCAAATGAATATATACAGAGGAGGGCTGTCCATGCAAAATTCTTTTCATTTATCCAAGTTGACACAAGTATTGAATTGCCTTTTTCTTTTTATTTGTTTAGAATGCTTCAGGAATGTACGGCGGTCGCCTGATTGGAATTGCCAATGTTTTTTGGGTTGCTGCACATCTCACATTCCTGATGTACACTATATACCACTCCATAGTCATTGACTTTGATTTGGGACTATTCTCAGGAACCATACACTATGTACTGATGACCACATCTGCAACAAGCACCATAGTCAACTGCCAGCTACATAAAAAGGAACTAGAGATGATTATATGGTACGAAGCTCTATTTCATTATAAAGGATCTATTTAATTTGAAATTATATTATATTTGTTATCTAAGACTTATAGACTGTCATAACTTTAAAAGTCAAGGAAACAGCTACAACCCAAATAAGTCATTTAGAAATTACCATCCTTTCAAATCTACTTACCCTGTCATATGTTATATCACAGCATGCATTAAATGGAGTATTAATAATTTTTGGAGAGGTCTTTAGAGACTAAAAATCCAGATTTACAACTCTCAAAAACCTGTGCTTGCTGAATGGCTGTCGAAAAGCAGCGAGTCTTTCGGAATTTTCTTCTATTTTTTATAATCCTGAGATATCGAATTCTTGCAAACCCCTTTCATATCTTTTTAAAATTATATGAAAACACCTACAAAATAACATAAAAATCAGTTTTTAGGATTTTCAATTGTTGACCTCTTTTACAAGAAGTGAATATTAAGTTTTCTATGTTTTGAGTTGGACATGCAAAATGAATGTCCTACAGAAAATTCATCAATAGAATTGTAGTTGAAGGAAATTTAAAATAAGCTTTCATCTAAGCTCTTGCCTTATACAAAAAAGAAAAAAAGTGTAAAAAAATAATCTGTTTTCAGTTTACTGTTGAGTGGTATCGTTTCCTCCACCAATACCTAAGTTAATGTTTTTTTTTTTCATACTACATTGGCAATAAATGCCCTTTATCTAAGTTTAGAAATACATACATACACACACACACACACACACATATATATATATATATATATATATATATATATAGATATATATATATATATATATATATCCAAAATTAGAGTCTATCAAAGATGGGATTTTATTCACATTACTTACAATAAAAGTGTGTGAGTGCGCTGTATATATACTTGGTGATTGGCATACTCATACTATGGTCACAAAGGATATATTTTACATGAATACATAACTGAAATTTTCAAAAATTAACCACCTAGTTCTGGCAGATTAAACAGTTTATAGAAGTTTCATTTAAAATAGTAACTAATGTTTAATAAATGTTAAGTTCACCAGGCCAGACAATTAGATTAGCATGTAATAATAAAATGTAAAAAATTATGCATAATTTCTATTTCAGTCAACTTGAAAATTTCCATGATTATGGAAACACTCTTGATCCTGTGTCTCAAGAAGAAATAATGAAAGAAAAAACAGTAATGAAGATAAGAAAGATGAAAGTATCAAGATACTTTTTTGTGCTTTTTGTTATGGCAGGTATACTCTCAATGGCAGTATTCCCCTTGATATTTCAAACAGATAGAACCGTAAAAGATGATTATATTCACAGGTATGAGATGTCTATTTAATATCTAAAAATTCGTAGCTTTGTCATTGACATGTCCATGAACTCACAATTACTCTTACTGACAAATGGCACAGTAATCTATTTACTTAGAAGATTTCCCCTCTGGGAAATCAACTATTGAGGTTATACCCTTGATCAGATTATGGTTACATATATATATATATATATATATATATATATATATATATATATATATATATATCTCACAATGTAATAAAAAATATTAATAATTATTATTATCTTAAGCCAAATAGAATTAAATTATAAGAATTATTGACATTCTTCTTTCCAAATACAAAAAGAGTATAGTACTTAGCATATAATAATGGGCTAACTGCTAAATGAAGTCTTCAAATAGATTTGTGTTCTCTACTAGCGTGATCAAGATCAGTATTACCCACAAGATAGACATAGGTTTAGTTAGAATGCATACTTATTCTAAGAAGTTCAATTCTGTAGGAATCTGCCAGTTAAAGTGTGGTACCCTATCTTCAGTACAATCGATGTTTCTTGGCCAGCTTATATTTGGATGCTTTTCTGTGAATACTGGATAGCATACATAATTCTTGGAGGTGCAATGGGAACAGACATACCTTTTGCTTGCTTTACAGAAGAGGGCACTTTTCAAATGAAGGTATTAGCAATAGGACTTCACAATGTTGTTCGAAGAGCTAAGTAAGTTTATGCATTTTATATAAACAATTTACTTATGTAACTTTTATATACGTTATCTCTTGTATTAGATCATGAATCTCTTGGCTGACAGAAAATAATATCATATTAGGAGAATCACATGTTCCATTTGAGTTTATTTTTTCAGAACATTACTTTTGCTATAATTAACTTTAATATAAAGCTTAGAGTATTGTCTGGTTTGGAAGTTGAGTTGAAAGTGACTAATTTCTTTTGTTTAAAACTATATAAGATGTTGGGCCATGTGACAAATATCTCCCTAACCCAGTATAATATCAATTTATTATGAATTATTATGTTGTTGCAGGTATGTGTTTAAAAATAGTGAAATGGGAACTTCCAAAAGACCCAAACGATATCAGCTAGCAGCATGCATAAAACAATGCCTTAACCATTCAGTCAAACACCACCATGAAATAATACAGTAAGAATAAAATTTATTTGTAATTATTTTAAATAAAAGAAAATAACAGATACATATATTAGAATAATATTTTGTAAATAATATAACATATAAGCTTTATTTCATTAATCTTTTAGGTTTTTCAATCATGTGAGAAACTTATATTACTTCATTTTATTAGTAATCATGTTGGGAAGTACATTCCTTCTCTGCCTTTCTGGATTGATTTTTGTTTCTGTATGTATTCATTGAAATCAATTAATAGTTTTAGTTTTCTATATTGTCAAAATACCTCATTACTCAATATTTGCCTGTATTTGGAAATAACGTCCTGTTATGGATAATTTACTTTTATGAAGTTTTCCGAAAATCGCGACATGAGTACAACCTCAATAGCTGATTTCCCTTAAGGGGATTATATAATATTATAATTCTATAAAGCAATATTGATGAGCATTGGTATCCAAGTAAACTCCCAGCTCCTGTTCGTGTTAGTAAAATATAGGATGAATCATATTGACATTCACATCTTTGATACTTGTACAAAGTTCACAATTCTATCTATAACACTATTAATTTCTATTTGGTGACGAGAAGTCACACGCAAGCGCGTATGTACACACACAAACACTAACACAGGGTGGGTGAGTGTAAATACGGTTGCAGTTTTTAGTCATTTTTGTTTGATTATTACCTAACTTGTATTTATTTGTTCCATATAGGACTAAGGAAATGTGCCTGAAATCAGGCCCAGAGGAGTGGGCGATTCAGGAATGGGGAAAGTTTAAAATGGTTAAACTTATTAATTGTTTTGTATTACATTGAAAAATGAGAATTTCTTACCAGATCATAGTTATTTTCTTCTGCATCATTTGAACCAGTTATTGCCTAAATTGGAGCACTTAATATTTACTAAAACCAACTTTCACTTTCATCTTATTTATGATAAAAACTGTACTTCAGCCTGCAGATCTTTTAGCCAATTATAAGTGTTTATTATTAGATATATGTTTTTTAAGTCAAAATTTAAACGATTCTTTTTTGAAGTTTTAAAATCTTAGCTTTAGTATATTACCATTTGTAATATAGAATATGTTTTTTAAGTCAAAATTTAAACGATTCTTTTTTGAAGTTTTAAAATCATAGCTTTAGTCTATTAGTATTTGTAATATAGAATTCCTGAATAGGATTTACTCAATTGTTACCCAATGCTTTCAAACCTGGAGAAAAACTGGATAGGATGCTTTTAAATATACACCATATGTTATGTTTATTATAATAATAAACATAGCATTGAAAATAATAATATAATAAAATAATAAACATTGATTATAAGGGTTCATTTGGATTGAGAAATTTAATAAAAAAGTTTTAGCATTTTTATCACTGCACAATTCATTTGATGATGTACTAAATGCTTTCATACACTTAGTAAATTACTCTCCAATACCAATAGCAATATTCACTGTTAACATCACATCTTATTGCACAGCACAATAACTCACGATCACACAATTCACTGATGTTCACTAAATACGGCACTGCACTGATGTGTATAAAGCATTACACTGAAACTAAAAAGCACTGTTCACTAAAAGCTGCACTGAACGCTCAGATAATCACTAGTAACAAAAATGAGAACTAACTGACTCTCGGGCAAACTGGGCGAATTTTATACAGCCCAGCGCCAGGTCTAGACACCGACTCCACTGAGTAGGCTCCGCCGCCTAGAAGATTTTATCGTATACTTTCTGTGGGTATGCCTTCATTTTCTTCATACTTCTTAAATACGTGATTAACTATATGCAATTTTAGTTTTCTGCAACAATATAGTAGAATTAGTAAATAATGGGAACCTATAGGGTACAATACAAATAAGCTGATACAAATTTTTTGTCAATGTTCACACCTTCAATATGTTTGAAATTCAATATTTGAGAATAATATGTTTTTAAATTTCAGGATGAAGTCCAAACAATTGAAAAGTTTCAATTTTTGCTCTACTTGATAGTTGTTCTTTTTCACATATTTGTATTTAATTGGTATGGAGAAATGGTATCTGAAGTGGTAAGAAATGTTTCATTTTTAAAAAAAAAGGAATTATGATAGAAATTAATATTAGGTTCTTGTTGACTTTCTTGGCCAATGTGTTATAATGTGTGTGTGTTTGAAATATTTATACTTACTCATAACCTTTAAAAAACATTTACAAAAATACCATAGTCAACACTACAATGTTGACAGTTGAATATTTAGTAAAATATATTCGTTAAAATTTTAAAACGTAAAAACCAAAAACATGGAAACAGGAAATAAACATTTTAACAAAACAATGCACATATTTTTTAAACTTTTGCAAATTTACATTTGCCTCTTAACTTACCAACAATAATTCATATGTAGTCACAACTTTATAAAAAGTTGTGCAAGAAAATACTCTTTAAGAACTGAACTTTCAGGTTAACACAATTTAACCATTATCCAAAATTTTGCCAACTGGAATGTTGTAGAACAATGGTTATTTTGATGCCTGCCATACAGTATTGGCCTCATAATCAAATTGAAAAGATTCCTGCTGCATTGTGACAGCATTAAAGACTCAACTACCACATGATCCTAATTGTGCGTTAGGAGAACATACAGAAGACCAGCCTCACAAACAAATAAATATTTCACATTAGACTGGTACTAGACTACTGCCCCCCCCCATGTATATATATTTATAAAATATCTCACCAACATTTTTATTTTTAATTATTACACACATATTATGCAGCCAATTATGAGATCATTTAATTACTGGTAACCATCCACTTTATGTTTCAGAGCTTGCAGATTGGTGAGGAGCTTTATGAGGCTGAATGGCAGCGCTATAGCAGCGAAATGAAACAGCATGTATTAATAATGCAATCCTTCTTGCAAAAACCTATTAATCTCACAGCAGGAGGGTTCATGGAAATAAACCTCAACACATTTGGAAATGTAAAACTTAATGAGAATTCTTGAAGAATTAGTTGATACATTTATCATAAACACACCTCACTTTAAACATATGGTTAAAATCAACTAACTTCTAGCTACTAAGGCACTACTGGCACATCAGCCACTATCTTGGTTCACCAAGTATGGTCAGCTTCAATCACAGACCTATAAGCAACAGCAAGTCCTCTCCTAGGTCATTCTGCCACATCTACATGTGCTTCTCTGTCTCTCCTCCATATTCCACCCAGTTGAACATACAAAATGTTTTAGAACACCCTACTATTTTTCATTCTTCGTCCCAATCAGAACCATTCTCCTGTCTGTCCTTTTTAATAGCACAGATGACATCAACAACAATCATGTATTGTTTGCTATACAAATATATTATTTTCTCATTGCACCTGGCCCCCATGTCCTGCTCTTTTAGGGCTCCAAATATTTCTTCTCTTTCAAAACCAGGACCACCTTTTTTTTTTTCTGAGTTCATTTTTCACTGCCATAGTTGATCTGATGCTTCAGAGCTTACTCTCTTAAAAACAAATAGGGGAACAATTGCCTTTAATATTATTTTTATTTCCACCTAGGCAATTATTATCACATGATTCTGTCAATAAATGCAATATATTGATTTACTAGAGTGTTGCAGTCTGAGAATAAATTACAATTTAATTGGGAACCAATCAATAAATATAGAGTTCTCCTCCAATTATATTTAGCACTTAAAACTTTGAAAAACAACATATAACCAAAGGAAGCTAACAAGTAATAAGCTGGACAGGTCTCAAACCTAATAAAGTATGTAATTGTTAAGCTCCAATTTGATCAAATATGTCATACATCACAATATTGATTTCTACATAATTTTAACTATCAGCTTATAATGATCTATCTTGCAGGTGCTGAGTTCATCATATTCCTACTTCAATCTACTAACTGTAATGATGGCCAGAGGAGAAGGGGATGAATAAAATAATTAGTTAAATAGGAACAAAAGTATAGTAGCATTAATCTGATCACTAAAATATATAGTGTTAATTAAGTATTTTATATATTTTGTTCAACAAAATAATCCCACAGACAAATGCCACTGCACGTCCTTGTGACCTTATTCCCCTGCTCATTTATCGTGAAAATATATTTACCTGTTTATGTCATCACTTACCAGGCAGTAGCCGATATATACTAGACTTATCAAAATTAGTCTTTCTGCTTCCTTTAATACAGGCTAATTCATAAAATTAATATTTCTTAATTCAAACAGGAAATGAATAAATTACCAGCATGAAGAATTTGTAGAAGGAAGCATAATAATGAAATTGTAGTCTATAAACTATCCAGAAACTGTAAAGGAATGATGCTTATCCATTAATACTTTCCACCCAGTAATTATATTTAGCTTTAGTAAGCAATATAAAATTATTTATTAGGAGTGAATCAATACCGATGGATAATGAACTGATACAATTTTTCACAAAAATAATTAGTAATACTAGCTATATTGGTGCATTTTAAGAATTAATATTGGAATCTACTAGACCTTTTTCCATGTGACATACTTCTAAAAACAGATTTCAACAAAGACAAAAAAAATCCTCTAAGCAATAATTTTAATCTATTTATGTAATTACCACACTATAAGCATTAATCATATGCACTTTGGCTTGATTAATGGGATGGACAGCATGCACCCACAATAAGTAAGGCTATATTTAATATTTTTTTATAAGGGAACAAAATAATTTCAATTTGAATATATTGAAAAATAGCCTCCTAGTAAAGTCCTGAGTAAATATTCATGTGAGGACCAATTCAAATATTTCCGGTAATTCAAATAAAGGGTTAGAATCGCCAATATAAATGATACTGTTGTCATACCTGTCGGTGGAGACCGTCGTTACTGGCTGATAGTCAAGTACAGCGGGCAAGCGCTTTCGATGCAATGGCACCATCTTCAAGCCCGTCAAAAAGTTGTACTGAGTTAGATGTCTGTAGGTCAGTAGGTATTATGCGCCTGGACACCGTATTAGTTTCATCTGTATTAGGTCAATATAATGGTCCGTTCAAAATTTTATATATATATATATATATATATATATATATATATATATATATATATATATATATATATATAAATTTATTTGTCTGTTAATGCTCTAGCGGTCACAATTTTTGTTTGATCGTTACCAAACTCGATATTTAAATGTTTTATGTAAAAAGACAGATCAAGTTCATTAACGACTGAAATCGGACTAGTGGGGGAGGGGGGTTGAGAAGGGAGGATTTTCGAAATATCTCCCTTACTATGGTCTGATCGAAAAATTGTATAGAATCAATCTTATTGCAAATTAAATTTACTATAAATATTGTCATATACATTTATTCTCTATCTTGAATATTAACCGAGATATTTGCATTTTTATTAAATGTGGACGGATAACGGACGAGAGTGAGTTTTCCGCCAAAACCTAGTTCGGCCGTTTTCCTAACTGTTCGGCTCTCGTGAAATTTCTCTAATGTAAAACTTCACGTGGGAAATCTGCTTAGTTTACGCAGCCCCTGACAGACTTTTTGTTTATTAGGAACATTAAAGGAGCATGAAAAGATTCTTTTGAAAAATTTCAGAAGTTTGATATTAGAGCAAATACACTAACCAGAATATTAAACTTCTCTATTTTGAGTTGCTAGGGGGGGGGGGGGATTAGTTCGTCCTAGCTTCGCGGAAAGAGGTGTGAGAAGAGGGTGTGGGAGCGCGAGGGAGGGTCGACAGTCCCAGGGATGTGACGATCTGTTTCTCCGAACCTCTTAGGTTCGGGTCCAGTGAGTATTGAAGAGTTCCTTCTATACTCGGTGGTCTGGTCTTAGTAAACAAACCTAGCTTCCTGTTGGAAACAGTTAAAGGCAGTGCCTTCAGTCTGCCTTCAACTTACCCAGAGTGATGTGCTGTTCTTTTAGCAGATATATATATATATATATTTATTTATTTGTCTGTTAACGCTCTAGCGGTCGCAATTTTTGTTTGATCTTTACCAAACTCGGAATTTAATCGTTTTATGTAAAAAGGAAGATCAAGTTCGTTAATGGCTGAAATCGGACCAGTGGGAGGGGGGGATTTTTGAAAATTCAAAATATCTCCGTTATTATGCGTCAGATCGAAAAATTGTATAGAATAAATCTTATTGCAAATTAAATTTACTATAAATATTGTTCTATACACTTATTCTGTATCTTGAATATTAACCGAGATATTTTCATTTGTATTCTGCGTGTGGTCACCAGTAGGCTATGTTCCGACTTTCCGCCGAGAGCTCTGGCGGCCGTTTCCATAACGGTTCGTCCCTCGTGAATAGGTTTAGAGGTTAGGTTAACTGTTTTTTGGGGCTAGAAACTACTGGGTTATTACGCCCTAAATAATGTTTTAGATTTAGAGGTTTCTTACTACTACAGTTGTTATTAGGCAGATTTCTCTATTGTAAAACTTCTCGTGGGAAATCTGCTTAGTTTACGCAGCCCCTGCGTGACGGACTTTTTCTTCTTTGGTTTGAAAGTGGAGTGATTTTAAAGTCATGAGTGAAAAACGTAAGCGTACTGTTGTATCGTTGGAGACCAAGTTAGAGGCGATCGATAGGCAGGAGAAAGGTGAGTCACTAACGATAATTGCTAATGAATACAAGGTGGGAATTGCAACAGTGCATGACTGGAAAAAAATAAGGAGTTGCGGAAGTTCTGTAGCAAAACTGAGGCAAGCTCATCTCGTGCTACGTTTAAAAAACCAAAAAATGAACTTTTAGATGAAGCTCTTTGGTTATGATTTGCGCAAAATCGGAATCTGGGTGCTCCAATTAGTGGTCCGATATTAAAAGAAAAAGCCCTTTCTTTAAACTCAAAACTTAAAGGTGATCCGAATTTTAATGCTAGCGAAGGATGGTTAAGCAGGTGGAAAAGCCGACACCATATTCAAAGCGCGAAAATAAGTGGCGAAAAATTATCCTCTGATGAATTAGGAGCAAAGGAATTTTGTGAAAAATTAAAAAAAATGGTGTCTGACGAGTCCTTAGTTGACGATCAAATATACAACATTGATGAAACCGGATTAAATTTCAAAATGCTCCCTAATAAGACATTTGTACAAAAAGGCGAGGTTAGTACACCTGGATTCAAATTAAACAAAGAGAGAATCACTGTAGCTCTTTGTGCAGGAGGATCGCACAAATTTCCCCTTTTTGTGATCGGGAAATCCGCGAAGCCTCGTGCATTTTAAAAATATAAATTATTCTTCTCTTCCAGTTTATTGTCGCTCTCAGAAATCGGCTTGGATGGAAGTCAAATTATTTTCCGAGTGATTTTTCAATCAGTTTGTCGTGGAAGTTAAAAAACATTTAAAATCGAGAAATCTCCCTTTAAAAGCTGTTTTAATAATGGACAATGCACCTTCTCATCCCAGTGGAAATATTCTCATTAGTGGTGACATCCGTGCTGTTTTTCTTCCTCCTAAAGTCACCCCATGGATCAGGGGGTTATTGAGTCATTAAAAAGACGCTATAGGCGAAAGTTAATGACTACAATTTTCGGAAGAATTGAAGAACATTCAATCAATTTATTAGAAGCCTTAAAATTGGTTAATATAAAAGATGTTGTATACATGCTAGCTGATGCTTGGGAAGAGATTCCATCTTCAAATTAAAAAAAATCATGGAATAAAATTAGACCTTTAGAAGTTGATCAATGTGAAGATCCACGACAACCAGATGAAGATGAAATCAGCAGGCAATCAGAAGGAATAAATGTTGAAATTCTTAGCATTTTCACTAAAATTCAAGGATGCGAAGACGTTGAAGAAACTGATGTGAAACAATGGGTCGATTCTGATGATAGATTTAGCATTACATTGACTGACGATGACATCGCAGACATTGTCTCCAAAGAAGAAGAAGATTATGATCCCGTCGAAATTGGAACAGAAGCTCGCATTACACACACCCAAGCGACAGATGCTCGGGAGACGGTGCTTCGATACATCGAACAACAACCTATCTCCTGCCTTTCTGATATACTTACCCTTCAGAAATGGCGTGACTACGCATCGACAAAAAAAATTTCAGAAGCTCGGCAAAGAAAAATCACCGACTTTTTTAAACGATGAAGTTTTTTTTTCTTTCATTTTAGCAGATTTCCCTTAAGGGAAATCAGCTATTGAGGTTGTACTCATGACGCGAGTTTTGAAAAATTTCCTCAAATGTCCATCGATCCTACCCAGGAGATGACGAAAATGAGGTCCGTTCAAAATTATATATATATATCTATATGTGGTGTGTTGTTCTTTTCGGAGTTTTGGTCAATGTTGGTGAAATGAATCTTAGTTTATGCCGATATTTCGAGAATCTTTATTTTCTCTTCCTCAGGGCTGTAAAAATTACATGTACTACATTATAATATTCCACATTGTTGTTATACATTGTTATAAAAGGGTGTTTTTTCCTTATTGTCACTTACCAAGACTAAATATATTTATAGACTAGTATACATTCTTATTGCACTATGACTAGGGTTATAGTAACCTTCCTTGTTTTGTTTACATAGCTGGGTCACAGCCTTTTGTATGTTTAATATATTTATAGTATGGTGTATTTGTTTGTTAAACTATATTATAATTGTTGTACTGTGGTTCTTATATTATTTTGACCAAAACTCCGAAAAGAACAACACACCACATATAAATACAACCTGGTCGAAAACCTCAGCGCACTTATATATCTATATATATATATATATATATATATATATATATATATATATATATATATATATTTGTCTGTTAACGCTCTAGCGGTCGCAATTTTTGTTTGATCGTTACCAAACTTCATATTTAAGCGTTTTACGTAAAAAGAAAGATCAAGTTCGTTAATGGCTGAAATCGAACCAGTGGGAGGGGGGGTTTAAAGGGGGGATTTTTGAAAATTCAAAATATCTCCGTTATTATGCGTCGGATCGAAAAATTGTATAGAATCAATCTTATTGTAAATTAAATGTACTATAAATATTGTTCTATACATTTATTCTGTATCTTGAATATTAACCGAGATATTTGCATTTGTATTGTGTGTATGGTCGACGGAACCCCGCCATGTTCCGGACTCTCCGCCGAGAGCTCTGGTGACCGTTTCCAGAACTATTCGTCCCTCGTGAATAGGTTTAGAGATCCCTTCCTACTACAGCTGTTATTAGGCGGATTGCTCTATTGTAAAGCTTAACGTGGGAAATCTGCTTAGTTTACGCAGCCCCTGCGTGACGGACTTTTTTCTTTTTAAGTCTATAGTTTTATAAATACATATGTACGTAGTTATTTTAATTGTTAAATAAAATTAGCTTTTTTTCAAGTACATAAACGTGTTTTTTATTCTAATTGATCCATTTTCACGCAGAAATTTCGGACTCCCGTTTAACCGAAATTTTCGCTTATCCGAAACCCCTCGGTCCCGAAGGTTTCGGTTAATCGGGAGTCTACTGTAGATGGTAACCTGGTAGATAACCCATCGGAATTAACCATAGTATCAAAAAGTGGATGTTAATAAATAATAATAATTTGTTCATTATTCTGAAATAATCAAAAATAAGCACCTGGCACCCGAGATTATAGGAACTAAAATGGATTTGATAATTTTGATTAAGTATTTCATTAGCATTAGCTGATGCCCAACTCACCTAAAAATCAATAGGAACCACAGACTAACTATAATCCTGTCAATCATAAGAATAGAGATAAAATGTCTAGAATATATTGAGTTTATCTTATATGTGGAACAAGGGTTAATGTTGGAATGGATAATAGACTAATCCAACTGTCAATGTGGGAGCCACGAATTATATAATCCAAGTAGATTTCACCTCCCAAAAGACATCTCTTGTGAAGCACAGGAGCTTTCTAACATTTTCCAATTTCCCATAAAACAGCAAAGAACATCATAATCCAAATACCTTAATTTGAATAAAGAAATAGTTGATATTGATTACACAAATTTTAATTAAGTAATACACATAAACCAGTGAATTATTTAAATTAAATTTTTGTTATTAACATCGGCTGTTTCTCTGTCCAAATGTGAGTAACCTAAGTCGATTAATATTTCTCTGGAATATGCTGGATGGTAGAGGAACCAATTGATAAGGATCAATAAGAAGGCCAAGTTCTTCTACTGTTTTTTAATATAATGCAGAGTGCACTTTCGGAGTCAATGCTCCATCCTCAGTACCTGCTGATTAAAGCTGCGTTGCCTGCACCACGACTGCCGGGTGACTCCCCCCCCCCTGAGTCGCCCGGCAGTCGTGGTCCAGGCTACGCAGCTTTAATCAGCAGGTACTGAGGATGGAGCGTTGACTCCGAAAGTGCACTCTGCATTATATTAAAAAACAGTAGAGGACTTGGCCTTCTTATTGATCCTTATCGATTAATATTATTTTGATGGTTTACTAACATTTATGAAACAAAAGAAATTTACAGGTGGTATGAACAGAATAAATCCAAAACTGTTATATGTATGAAGTTAATGATAGTCAATTTGTCGCAATATATATTCTAATTATTTTTGAATTAGAAAAACTTGATTTCAATTTAATACAGAAGTGTGATCATATATCAGATATAACAATCAAACTCATTATAAAAAAAAAATTATGTTAATACTAAATTTTTTATGTCATTGATTAATGACGATTCTAGCATTAGTCAACTCACCCCTTTTTTAATTCACAACCACAGATATACCTTTTCTATAAAGGATCCAATTTATAACAAAAATAATGAAACTCAAGTAGGCAAAACAAAGAACAAGTTATTGTTTATCATGGGTTTATTAATTACAATTTCTTTTAAAACCTAATGCATATTCCAATCTGCTTTACTTTGAATATAAATGGATTTAAAACATTGTTTGCATAATAAATAAAATACTGGTAACAGCTAGCAAAATTATGGTAAAAAATATTTCACCCCATTGCATGTTGTTCACAATGTAATATTTTAATAATCTAAATATATTTAAATATATATTTATATATATGCAACGGCCCTAAACACTACAAATTATATTCCCTAATAATATAGTATATTATGAACTACTTTGTACAGTCACAAATAAATTACTACATTTTGAGGTTATGGGAATTATTTTTTATAAACCATTTTCCTTGTTTTCCCAATATTTTCACTTTTTTTAATTTTTTTTTTGGAAAAAATCTCAAACTACTTTCGAAAAACTCAAAAAACTTAGTACTATTTATTAAATATTAGCAACATCATTAATAAATAAATGCCAAAAATCAATTCATCACAGGGTGTAATATTTTCTTCAATTTTACACCAGAGTGCATAACTTGAGAGGATACGTAGCAATTATGTCCTATATACCATTATATATTAGAATAACTAGAATATCACTTTCATACTAAAAATTTTAGAAGCTAAATTGAATTTCTCTCTAATGCATTATATTCACAAAAATACAGCTCCAACCAAGTGTTTCATTTTATGTACAGGAGGTATATTTGATTCGCAGAGTTGAATGGATTAGAAATTTGATAAAATAATGTTTTTGCCTTAATTGTACATCCACACAGTGGAGGGAATATCAGGGAGCAGCCCCTCTAATCTCAGCCTTATAAAGGCAATTATTAATATTAATATCAAAAATTAATAAACTAAAATATTGACAGCAAGAAACCAAATGCAAGTTCACTAAGGCTGAGATTATAAAAATACAATATAAAATCAAAATGAGTCCGTTATAAAATAATAATTTCCATCAACCCTGTTCACAGTTGAAAAGTGCTAACAAATGGCTTAATCTAAGATACAACTCACAACACATATTCTGTAAGATATAAACACGACATGTTGATAATTAATGGAACGGAATTCTATTAAATTCAAAGTCTGATGTTCATATTCAGACTATATTTTATTTTTACACTCAAACATGCCATAAAATTATACATATTTTATATATTTACCTTACAAAACTAGAAGAATATCACCCCTTATATAACATATTTTGTAAGCCTTTATTTCTTCATTTTTTCACATCATTTAATCTTACTTAGTAATTCTGAAAAACGAAAATCACTAACTTCAATTTTTCCAAACTATTTACAAGCAAGCACCTTCAATATCTGTATTCACTGAAGGCTAAGAATGGTGTTACCCTTAAAGAAGAACAATGGAAGTAAAAGGAATTGTATACATTCAATTAACACTATTTTATGCACAAGTATTCTGATGTGTAAGCAGTTTATTAAAATTCCAACAATATTCTAAATTGGATAAATTTAACACAATTAAATAAAAAGTAAGATAATGAAGACCTGCATTTCTTTAGACAGCACTTTTACTGTTTAACCACATCTTTGCTTTGTTTATTTTTAAATTTACTATTGCTACCTACATGAAATAAACAAATAGCACAGCAGTTCCAGTATTTAGTGTTTTCTACTATGATTGTATGGAAGTACAGTTAAACCTCAATTTAATGATGCAAATTAACATTTTGCATACATAAACATTAGTTATTAACGATGATTTGATTAAACTCATTGTGTGAAATTCTGATAAAGTAAATTTTTGAAGAAAAAAACTTAACTCATGTATGGATAGGTGTAAATGTAATAAGCCATGGTAAAATCCCATGTTAAAAGTTTGACTAAGATAGGGAGAATTAATTTCAGGGAGAAAGTTAAGAAACTATTGCCTGATAGTTTATATATATATATATATATATATATATATATATATATATATATATATATATATATATATATGTATATATATATTCAATAGTGTCGAGCACTACATAGCTGAAGTAGGATTTTATATAAACACAGTTCTACACCTACAAATGCTTGTTTTAGCATATTAATTTTCCATAAATACCTGATCATTTTGGTAAGCAAAAAGCTCTGAAAAGCATTTCCCAACAGCACCTTGATTTGTCTAACCCATATTTTGTAGGATAATGCAAATAATTGATTTTCATATTACAATTTAAACGTTTTATAATTTAATGGACACATCTCTATACTACATTAATTAGAAGTTTTACTGTTCTTCCTAAATTTGAGGCTCTCCTTGTATTTCTGTGTAATTGGTCACATGACACCTGTATTAATTATTTAAATATTCCATTTAATAGTTATTTATTCTTTTTGAAATAAAGAAATTAAATATGTTTACGATTCAATTTAAATGGCTTAAATTGTAAAAAAATAAAATTAAATCTAGTATCCATGTACACTCGAAACTAAATACTACCCATATGAGATGTAAAGTTTTGTAGTAATGCCTGAGCATCACCACTTAAATTAATATTAATGAAACTTTTTTGTGACAATTTGATTATGAAGTATTAACCAAAATCTAGCACAGTAAGGCAATTTGTTAAGAACACAAAACAAATTAGCACACTAATTATAGTAGTTAACCAGAACAAAATATTTGAACCAAGGGTTAATTTTATGGCAATTACTAAGAGAAAATTAACTAATTTTATTCTATAAGAAGCATATATATTATTTCTACTGTTTCTCCAATGAAAAAAAAAAATATCACACTTTTTATTTATTTATTTATTTTTTCTGAAAATTAAAAATGGACATTTTGAAGTAACCATTTCAAATAATAAAAACATTCAAATTCAGTAAATAAAATTACAAACATTTTGTATGTAAATCATATAAAATTAACTTTACCAGAAATATTATTTTCACTTATAAACTTACTAATAGTTCATCATCAGAATTTCCAGCAAATTTTCATATATTTTGCACTGAAATGCATGAGGAATAGATTTTATATACAAAATATGATGAAATTATAGTATTATTGTCAGGAAGCCACATTTTTACAAAGTATTCCTTTAAAATTTCAGTTTTTAGAAATCATGTTAACAATGATTGTCGCGGTTATAAAACGTTTATTAAATCTATCGGACAGAAAGTTTTCCCATCAAAGATACCATTTCAAGAACAAACATTCATGCAAGCTGAATATTAAATACTTTTGAAGTTAGCTTTTTAAAATTTGTGGGTTTTACCATATATTCAATAGCCAATACATCCACTTTTTTTAAATTTATCCTTTCACTTCTTCCAAGTAAAATATAAAATTGAATAGAACAGAAGTAAATATGTGAAGAGTCAATCAAATTTATTTAAGTGGATGTTCCTATTTAAGAATAATGTCCTACTCTTAATAGTTTTGAACGAAAGAATACATTTTTCTTTGCCAAAGATGCAGCATCTTTATCATCAGAGTTGCCAAGAAAAACTTATTGCCTTCCTGTGCAATTGTTTATTTACTATCACTTTTTGTGGTCAATGGAACACCATCACTGAGCAGCAAGTAAGTCATACTCAGTAGTGAGGAAGCTTCTTAACCCTTTCATTGCGAAAAACCCATCTAGGGTGGCTTTGCGCAATGAAAGGGTTAACACTAAGAAGGGATACTCACTGCAATAGCTTGATGATGATTTTCCAATGACCATGGAAATCTGTAGCTAAAAATAAACAACTGAACAAAAAGACAAATTTTGGTACTCCCTGTAAGCAATAGTTCCACTCCAGTTAACTCTGCAATTAATGAATATGGAAAAAAATTAAGCATTGCTTTAGAGGTGTTGTAGCTGTAGTTTGCCATTCTCATTAAGAAGAATGTATTTACTCATTTTCTTTAATGGCCAACTACTTGTGTCTCTGTAGCTCAAGTCAAATCTTAAACTATAAAAATAATAACTTATTACTTTTATGAGATGGTATAATACTAGACTTTTTTTCTAAAATAACTTTATTTTTAAGGTAAAATCATATTCACTTGCTCTCAATTTGTTCTCCAATTGCACATCATCCTATGACTGATTAATGTCATCACAGCATCCCTCGCAAAAGCTTGAGTGATAAGTATGCAACATGCAAACTAATGAAAATTCAATTCTAGCTAATTCACTATTTGAGTTACCTCAAGACATATCAACACATCTACTCCCATATACTTAAAATATGTTCATTAAAGGTCATGTTTAAACGTCACAAAATATTTGTAAACAGGAACAGCAGTGAGCAGGCAGAACTAAATGTAAACTTAAATAGACAATAGTGCAAAACAATTTTAATTATCGAAATGGGCTAGCTATTCACTACTAAATAATAGCAGTGACAGATGACATTTTTTAGATAAGAAATTCTGTGAATAAACATTTTTTTATACAAAACCACTTCCCAAAATGCTTTCTCATGAAAAAAACCCAAAAAACTACAAGTTCTTCTGCTCCAAGACACAGACTTAAGGGGAAAACAGACAGATTATCAAATGGAAAACTGTATCTGTTAATGTCTACTAAGGGAAAGTAATGGTGCCTTCTATAGAAATGTGTATTTTCAAAATAAAAACTACAAGATATATTTTACCATTTAATATAAACACGTGCATGACATATTTTATCATTTAATGTTATAATTAATGCCAATGTAGTAATAATCAAGTGGATAGGGAATTTAGAAAAATTGAGGGTTGCAATAGCATAATATTAAGACTTTATTAAAGCATGTAAAATAAAACAGAATAGTCATGAAAAAGTCACAAATTATAGATCTTTTACTCAATGAGGTTACTTCATTATATCCACTCTAGTAGAATTCAGAAAAATAAATTTCCTGATTTTAGAATATTCTATCTAAAACATTTTGAATAACCAAATACATATATAAAATTGGTTAAAATGAATTTCAGAAATACACAGGAATCTAAATAACTGACAGAGATGATTGATTGATTGACATGTAGACAAAGAATATATTTCTTTAGACTATTTGAATAATCAATCTATCAGCAAAGTATTATCGAGGGTGTTCTAAATTTAAAAGAAATGAAATTATAATTATTTATAAGTGGACAAACAGGAGCGCTGAAGTTCAACTTTCAACTATGAATGAAAACTTAATAACCACAGTTTTCAGAAGTCCTTTTTCAAAACTGATATACAATAATGTATTAACAAGTGCCACTGTAGCTCTCCAACCATTGTTGTTTACTCACTATATTGACTGGATTAGGAAGACAGTTATAGGGTCAATGCTAATGATTATAAATTAAATAAACAAATAAATGTGAAACAGTTATGCTATTTAAAAATATAGGCACAGGTAATTAAAATAGATAGTATAAGCTATCGGCCACTTGTAATCTCACAATTCCTTTCATATAACAATTATTATAGGTAAATAATAAATTATAACTTATTTTAGACAGTGATATTGTTTATGTTCACTGGACTCACACAGATTTTTGAGCGACGAATAAAACATATATTGCTCAGTATGTTGCTTATTTTTCAGAACTTGTGCCAATAAAAAGTGATGAAGATTTTACTGCACTCTCAGCTGATGTAGCCTTCATTAGATATACCTTTGCTACATTACGGATTATAATATGCCTAAAGAAGACAAAATATAGTGCATTACTTAGTATATACATTATATTGATTATTCATTCGTGATTTAGATTTATGAAATAGGCAGGCTGCTGGCACCATGCTCCATTAATATAACTAGTGGGAAATACCCTAACAATACTCTAAGTAAGTAAAAATACATAAACTGATTGATTTTAATTTGTTCAAACCAAACATTTCTTCCAGAAATTACCACACTTTTAAATCATTTTATTGTCTTATTTTAATTTCACTTTATTTAAATTCAATGCATAAAAGAAAGTAATATGAATGAATATTAATAATAAAAGTGCCCAGACTTCTATAATTGAGATTTTTATTTTATTTTAAAAATTATTTATCATTATTTTATTACATAATGAATTAATATTAATTTTACTATCACTATTAACAACAGTTGTGACTTGGGTAATTCTATAGCTCATATCATCTGAGATTATGCACTAGAGTATTTATCAATGTAATACAGACTGTACACTAGTTGTCCGGGACCGAAACTAATTTGGCTATATTACTCAATTTAAATAGATACTGCATAAAGTGTTAAATTACGTCCCGAACCTACTATATAAAAATTAAGAAAAACAAAGTTTAAAAAGAATTATTTAATACTAGGAAACACAACTCACTTTCTAAAAATGGAATGGATAACAGCAATGGGAACCATCAATGACAAAAATACACAAAAAAGTAAATCAACTACCAATTATTGTAAAACTACTGCATATAGTACAAGGCTTTCGATTTTAATATTTATAATTTGATAACTATGTTCGGGAAACATATAGAAATATGAGCCAAACAGTTATCCCAAAAAACTATTATTAAAAAGAAATTAAAAACTGTCATTCAGGTACTTGGGATATGAGTACTGAGTAAGTTCAACATAAAGTACATTCTGTAAGATTCTTTTATATAGCAGGAACCATTAATAAATAATACTATAAAACAACAAAATACTTATTTCATAATAATAAAAATGATTAAAACATGAACAAAATATATAACATCAAAATTAAATTAATTCTATTAAACAATTTCCTGCCTTAATAAAAGATCCCTACTACAAATTCATAACAAACATAAATAGCTCTTTGCGAGTAGCCTTAATAATTCAATAGTTATTTGAAGAATTGGAGACTTGAAAGGGTGGCACAATACATTGAGATCATTTGATACAATCTCTATGAAAAAAAAATTACTATATATACAAAAAAAAAAGTTTAATTATTCCTAGTTTTTATTAATTTTATTATTATTTAAACACCCGTTGGAAATGAAAATATCCTTTTTCAGGTAAAAACTGCTTACAACACATCTGTTCCTTTACTTTGTTAATTTTTAATAGTTATTAATAAAATAAAGTCTTTTATGATCCTTTCTTTCAGTAAATACTTTAAAACAAATAAATAAAACAACCACCTCTTTAAAAATATGAAGAGCAATAACTATTCATTATAGAATAAATACCTAAAACAAGAGGAAAAAATTGTTTAGGTAAAAATTCATAATAATAATATAAATATACAAAAGCAGGAATCACCTCATAAATACAGTCCTCTGAAAATATAACCATCTCTTCTTAATTTCAATATAAAACAAATGCTTTTATAAATTAAAATTAGCTAACTCATTAGGCAGGACTAACAAGGCAGATCTGGGTGCTCTTTCATCCTTTAAGGGACTTTGTCAAAAAGTATGAATGATGTATCGAATTTCACTATGATAGTTTAAATATAGTAACTGAAGAGAAGAAACACTAAAGAAATAGTAAGTAATTGAGATAAAAGAGACTGGTTCGTTGTAGTCGAGGCTATTTTCTTGGCTACCTAGCGACGGTTAAGTGCAGCCTCTTCCTCTGGTGGTGCTGGAGTAGAATTATGCATCTGCTCATATTCCATCACCTCCTGGTAGATTAAGTCCTTCCACTGTTCAACAGAGTGTTCCCGTTCGTCTACTGAGTGGTCATAAGGACCAGGTGCCGGCTGAAACAGATATCATACATATGAATGCCTGAAATTTCCTCATTTTCACTTGAAAATTTTGCTAGGCCACCCAATAATAGCAACATAATACTTTAGCAAAAAACAGTAAATATGAATTTTAAAAACTGGTAAATAAAGGTAAAGAATTTAAATTCAATTAATGTTAAAGCAAATTTTGAAGTCTCATCATCAGGTCCATAATATTTCTGCCTAGAAAAATATAAGTTTGTCAACCTTAATCTAGAGGTAGAGAGGGGAAGTAGCAATAGTTTGGTATTTTAGACCTAATCAACTGATTTGGTGATACCATTTGACATAATTCAAAAGTAGCAATACAAAATAGGAAGGCAGACTTGGCACAAGGATTGTTCAATTTATCTTTGGGAAAATACAAAACAGAATAGAATCATTGCATTAATAAATGTTTACCTATAAAATCAATTGGATAAATTAACAAGTGAGCGATTCTGTGGAAATATGGCCAAGGATTTAGTCTAGAGATCATTGTCCAGAACTCAAATCAAGAAAGGAAGTAAAATGGTTTCATTGTTTTAAAGTGCCTGAGTCAACTATTTTATTGAGCACTAAGGACTAACAAAACAAAAATCGGCATGCGAATCAGCATTAACTCTTCCATGATTATTTGTATTATGTATTATTTAAACAATCATGTGTAAATTCCATGCTGAATTTACACAACATGTGATAGAGGAAGTTGGGCGGAATCAAGCTCTTGAAATGTGGTATATACTATCTCATTTCCTCCAATATGTTGACGATATTGAAATGACTATATACTATCCATAACTATTAAACGTTACTTTGTAATGTCATTATAACAAAAGATAATATGCGTTTAAACTCAATATGATTTCACGTTGCTGGGTGGAGGGGGATACAATCTCTTTCCTCCAACTCGCTTTGACAATATAAATTAAAAAGCTAAAGTAATAAATTCTAGTGCCTCTCTCTAATTTCTTAATTGTTTTATTAATATCCCTGTGACGTCTAATGGTCGCGCAAAGATGATTAATAGGCATTTCTGCTTATGTTCAGGTATAACATCTTAAATGACATATCTCTAGAGAAAACATTGGATTTTAAAATATATTTTCTTTGACAGACATTTAGTCTGGATGACCTGATTAATAAGAAAATCCCTTTGCAGATTGTTTTCATTCAATTCTTCCAAAGTTATATAAGTTTTCCTTGAACCCCTTTCAACAAAACTATTGCAAATGAGCTTTTTGAAAACAACTAATACTTATATAAATGTAAATGCTAAACATTTTATTATTAAATATAAGTTTCCTAACTATAACAAATATAAACAAAATTAATATTGATTTATATTTGAAATATTATCCGTGGTTCATTTCCGGTGTGTGAATAGATGCCCCTTCCTAATCATGGCTGTCGAACACCTTTAAACAAGCATTTTTTCCCAATGAAAAATTCAAAAAATCTGTGGAATTTGTCATATAAGTTTCCTATTCAATACCATGAAACACATAAGGACAGCAAACCTGAATTTTTAGAAAACAATCCTGACCATCTACTTACTATAGATTTCATGACATTGAAACTGTTTTATCAGTATTACCATGTATTAACAATATTTTGTTCTGTTATTTTTGTGGTTAAAATAGAAGAGTGAACTTATAATAATCAACTCACTGCATTGACTTCTCCCTCATCATACCAGACATTTATGTACGGGTGAAGAAGGGCATCGTCAACCGATATTCTCCTTTCAGGATCTATCACTAACATTTTTGAGAGAAGGTCTCTAGCTTGGCTCGCTGAAAAAAAACAAAAAAAAAACATTAATTGAACGGGAAATAAGAGAAAACAGTAATACTATACAGTAAACAGATATTAACTATTTAAATGTATAAACATAATATATAATAACATAAATAAATGTTATACATTTTTAAATGTGATGTAAAAATATATTTTTCTGTTTGTCATACTCCTATATTTTTCAAAATTAGTAGCGATTGAACAAAATTTAAGATATTTATTTCTGCTCATTAACCCATAATTAGTTTCCATGGTGATGTGGTATATTTTTCACAATCCCAATGACTTTTGGAGTTCAAACAGATTGTGAGGTAGGGAGAATGTGATTTTAGTTTCAGACGGAATGTGTTATGCCAGGAATTAATTTTGTAACTGTGCAAAATTCAAAACAGCTTGGAAAATGAGAAAGGACTCCACTAGAAACCAGAAACGGCCTAAATTACAGTCTAAATTTCTCAAGCCGAAGCCTAACATGCAGGCTCTTGCAATTCTTTGTGAATAGGCTGTTTTACGAATTTGTGTTTCTTCAGCTGCCTCTTTTTTTCTTCCCGTTTGAGAACACATTCAATGTGAGAAGTTTTTTTTTATAATTTTTTTTTTTTTATGGATTCTACATTAGGAATTAAGTATTTTTTCATTAAAAATAATGGTCCACATATTTATTTTAACATTATACAGAATTCCTAAGGTTATGGCTGATTAAATGTGTGTATGAGTGAAATTGATCTTTTTGACTAATTACTAACTTCACATTACTGTCACCAGAAAAAACAGACAGTGATGGATGGAAATATTACAAAATTACATAATTTTCAACCCAGTAAACAATAGCCAAACAATCGATAAGCTAGTTACTTCACTCTTCTCCTCCCCCACCCCTTCAGACTGGTTGTCAAACTCCAAATACTTTACTGCCCCTCTGAAAAGCTTAAATATCAAAATTCCATTCAAATAAATTAATATATGCCATAAATTTGAATTAGTGTACTTCCTCCTAAAGAAACTGGGTACAGTGGACGCCCAATAATGAAACTGAACAAATACTTAGATGAATTTAAACCAAAACTCCTCCAGGTCTGACAAAGGCCATTAAAAAAGTAAATAAATGAGTTTATAAATGTATAACTATATAATTTAATAAATTTTAATATTCCTTGCAAGATTTAGTTTCTGGCCATCAAGTAATGATACACAAATGACCCAACACTCAATCTGACATCACTAATAGGCAATGTGTCAGAATTTACGAAATAACACTTTCCTTAAATTCACTATAACAGCCTATGTGTTTAAATATAATAATATGATTTCCTTTAGTGAAAATCTCAAGTGTATGTATAATGAGAAAGAGTTAAATGAGTGAGAGTGCAGAAAGTCTGCCATACAGGGCTGACTAAGCAGATTTCGTATGTGCTGGAATGACTCACTCGTCATTTCATCTCGGCATCTATTCTGTATTTCTCCCATAGTAAGAAGCCTATGAAAGGAGAAATTGAAACAGACACTGGAAATGAGATTTTTTAGTGACTCATTTACTTAAAATATTATAAGTGGAGGTTTACTGAAGACTGAAAATTTGAAGTTGCAAATGTTTCAGTTAACATTCGAGATAAAGAAAAAGTGTATCAAACAACAAGTGTAAAAAATAAATGTGGAAACTGTAAAACGCTCATAAGAAATTAAGAAAACATGAAAAATATATTTCATAATACTTCTAAGTCTTAGGATAAATCACCTTTTAGCCTATTATGTTCATTTGAGTCACTTGGGAAGAGAACATCAGGAAAAAGTCTTTCAAATGGATAGCCTGGATAGCGAGGCCTATTTTCTACATAATTGCGTACTGTTGGCTGAAGCCTTTGCATGAAATCTGCTGAAGGAGTACCTAGTTGTTCTAGAAACAAAACCAAGTGTTATATTTAATATAAGAAGTTAAATATTTAAGAAAAAAATGTTTAACAAATAAATGAATAATACACAGAAGAAACATATACACAAACAAAAATAAGGTCATAGATATTAAAAATGAAAATAAAAGCAAAATATAACCACCTTAATTAAAATTGTCTATACAGTAAACAATATGTAAGAAAGATGAAACGGTAATAACAAAGGTCTTTCTCTAGTTAGCATTATTTTTTCCAAGATTCTTGAAAAATGACTTAGGGCCATTTTTTAAGGCCCAGTTGTGAGAGAGGAAATATGAAATCTCATCAAAACAAAATATGCAATTAATATTGATCATTAAGCCTTTCAAACCCAATATTCAATATTCTTCAGATCATTGTTAGTGAAGGGCACTAAATAACCAAAAGGAATCGCCCTTGAAGAGGTGACATGTAGTCCATAAGCATGTAGGGCAATAATGAAATCTGTATAGAAAAGAAAGTGGTTTTATTTAGTGACCCTTGAAATTAAAGATCTGAAAAATAATATTCATATTAAAACTAATTATGATGGTGTAGACTTCCACAAAAAAAAAACTGATAAAAGAAAATAGGAGAATGCATTGAAAGAATGGATGTCTGAGACTTTGGATTGATTATAAAAAGAAACTTGCAGGAAATTTTTATAGTTTGTTACCAGTGGGTTTTTCCAAGGTTTTGAAATTATGTTAATAGGTTTAATTATTTTAAATTTTCATTGTTATAACAATCTAATTCATTTGAAAATAGCATGCTTCAAAGAGAAATTGGGTTGGCTATATGAGATAAGGCTTTGAGCTTAATAAACTTGGTAAACCTAGAGTCGTGGATTCAAATCCCATACGAGAAATAGGAATTTATTTAGTGACAAACTCTCTAAGTCATGTATTCAAATGCCGTATGAGAAATTGGAATTTATTTAGTAGCAAACTCTCTAAGTAAAATCTTTGTAAAACTCTGATTAGAAATAACCTGATCCAATTAGCTATAGCAGCATACTGTGGGCATTAACAAATAAGACCAAGAGGACTAACCCAAATTACTTAAAACACCTTGGTATTTCAAGCTACCTAAAATGTAGGTGCATTTTACAATCATTTCATTTCTCAACATAAAAAGAAACCTATTTACTATTATATACCAACTATTTTGCACCAAATAAATCTTAATGATTCGATTAATAGGATGTGTGAAAATGTTACCTATAATTTTATTCCACTGGTCAATATGATCAGTTCCAGGAAAAAGGACTCCACCTCTGATCATTTCTCCCATTATGCAGCCTACTGACCATATATCTACATTTTCTTTATAACCCATTCCTAATATCACCTGAAAGCAGAATATTATTAATTTCTAGACTAATAGCATATTTAATTATGCTTTTAAAAAGTCATGCAGAGGCTGCTTAAAGTAGATTTATTTAAGAAAGTTATTTTTCATTCATGTAAATTTTTCACTGCTGAAAAATAATATATGAAGATATTTCTGCAGCTGCAGCTCACATACATAAAAATTAAATACAACATTACCAGCGACCCATCATGTTTCATTCAACCCAAAACTGGAATTCAACGAAAAACTTCAAAAAAAAAATACAATGAAAATCATTCTTTAATAACAGAAGAAATAATAAAATAAAATATAAATTCTTTATTTACCTCTGGAGCTCTGTAGTACCTTGTTACTACATAAGGTGTCATCATGAATGTAGTTCCAGCAGTCCTTGCTAATCCAAAATCAAGAATTTTCAAAGTGCAATCTGATTTGACTACAATATTACTAGGTTTCAGGTCCTGAAAATGCAAATAATGAATTAGATGACTCGAACTTAATGTCTACTTATCAGAATATCTAAGATCAAAAATATTTTTCAGATCTCACTCAAGAAATAATATGAAGAGCACACAAAGAATTCATTCATTCTATATCTGTATAAATAAAACTCTTAGATGTGTCTGAAATTCTGTCTTAATTAGGCAGACATCAATTGTATTCTCATTTCAGATCATTCTAAAAACAATGATATCAAAATTGAATTTTTTGTATGTCTGTCTCCCTGTTTGTTGCTCAAACTAAAAAATGGCACAAAGGATTTCTATGAGCTTTCGTATTTGAGTCAATATAAAGGTACAACATATACTTTATATACGGAGTATAAAACAAATTCTGAATAAAAAGTACTTTTCTGACATTAGAACACTGCTTGAACTAGATTTTATGCTGGAATTAACAAGTAGGAAATGTATCTATTCATCTATGAAAACCCTTAAATAAAGATTAATTAAATGATCTGTTAAAAATTGTCTTATATCATCAATTACTATAATATACAACTTATTATTTAAACAACAATTTAAAAATTAATAATAATTATCGTTGGGTCTCATATTTGTTTCAACTGGTTAAAATTTTGAATAATAACATCAGATCAATTCTTCATACTATAACAACAAATAATATAAGTGTAACAACCGAAACTCAATAATTATATTAAAAAAACATTTACCATACAACACTTTAAGCTATGACTATTGTGTGAGAAACCAATGGGCAGACTTCTCATCTCATTCAATGTGAAAATTATTTTTTCAAACTAATATTAATATGATAAATAATAAATTAGCCAAATTCAAACAAGAGTCTAATTGTGCACTTAAGCTTTATATAACAAAAATAAATAAACATTTTTTTTTATTCTTAAGTAAAGCTTCCTTCTGGTTTAAATTTGTGAAAATCCTTTTTTTTGTAATTCAAATGAACCCAAGTGGAACCCAAGTCTTATGGTTTCAGAGATCCAATGGTGCAGCTGTGAGTGAATTAAAAAAAAAAAAAAATGATTTTTATTTTAAAGTTGACTAATTTACCCGGTGAATAATTCCTGCTGAGTGTAAATGCTTAATACCGCAAAGCATTTGATAGAGGAGGTAGGACATCCTCTCATGATCCAAGTCCATCTGAATGACCTGGCAGAGATTGGCATCCATTAGCTCCATAACAAGGTAAACATCTTGAAATTCTTCTAATGATTTTTGTGGTGTAAATGCATTAAGCAAACCTATTATCTAAAAAAAAAAATTAGACAAACCTGGTCATTGTATTTATTTTGAAAATATCAAAAAAACAAAAAGGAGAATAATAATAATGTTTGAATGAGTGTGTGCTCCTCTGCCTGACAGTATATATGTACATATGTATGTGAATGTATTCATATACATAACATAAAACCTATTAAACTTTTTCATATCACAGATATTATAACCATTATCTACCCTATTCCAATTAAAATCCAGTCCTCAACTTAAGAGATAGAAATGTGCAGGACATTACATAATCAACAAGATTGATTGAATAACATTTTTCAATCTGACCTATAATAATAGTGATATTTGTGATTTTGTACTTTAAAGCCTCAGAATCCTCAATTCCCCTGATTCAATTTCAACTATTAAAAAACTTGATCTTTAGTTTTACTTCTCAAAAGAGAATAAAAATTGATTAACAGTAAGAATAAATAAATAATATATATATATATATATATATATATATATATATATATATATATATTACACAAAGAAAAACAGTAGAATATGAATTTGTGTGCATTAGTAAGAAACTTTAATAAATTAATAAACATAAGTGGGTTAGCAAATACACAGTTAGCTTATAACTGTATAGAGTATTTTGGTGAAGCTAGAATGTTATGTGATGATAGAATTGAGGATAGTGAATAAATGTGATCAATATTATTGATAGCTAATTGAAGTCCCTGCTCTTTGCCATTATTACATATATTTATGAGATAAAACTCACTTGTGTATGTAATTTTTAGTTACCAAACTCAATGTTTAAGCTAGGTAACATTTGAAGTTAGCCGTTACTAATGTTTTCTTTATATAATCTACATTATCTATCTAATTAAACATACAATTTGAAGGAAAAGGAACAGATTGAAAATATATACAGAGTTGGCCATTAAATATCAATGCTTGTCACAGAAGTAGAGTGTTCAAAGATGTATAATGAGTTAAATCTTCATCAAAATGTGCTTGCATAGCCTCCATACTCAATTGCCAACACTTCTCTAGTCTTTTAAAGCCAAATCAATAATTAATAAATTTTCTTAATAATTGCCTTTTAAAGAATATAGATTCTTGATTACTACATTTTTCACTCATTTTAGTGTATTTCAAACTTTTAAACATTTGAATATGTAAATGAAATTAAATGTGAAGGAAAATTGAAATATACTCACATTTTTATGATTAACTAATTTCATTAATTTAAACTCTCTGTAAGCTCTCTTGGCATGAGTGACATTTTGAAATGGTCTTGAAAGCTTCTTGATGGCCACATTCTGCTGCCGAACAGTATCAAAAGCGGCACTGAAAATCAAAAAGTGTGGTTTTTAGTGATTCTATCAGGTTAATACAAAATATATAGATATTTAATAAGAGACAATAAATGAAGCATATAAACAATATTGTGCAGTACATGCATTAATGTATTTGAGCAGAATGACCAATTTAATGAGTGTCATAGTATATCATAATGTTTGTATTAGCAACAAAACTATCGAGTCCCGAATACTGAGAGGAGCACAGAGTCTATTATGATCTTAGTGTTGAGGTCTTTCATTACAATATGCGCCAATTAATGTCATCATAAGCTTGTTCACAGAAGATATCATTAAGCTCATCCTTCTTGTCCTATGGCAGTGTCTATACATTCATAATCACATCATTGGACCATGTTTCCAATGACAAAGCAGCTAATTCTCAATATTATATTTCATGAACACTTGTAGATTAAAAATAATTATTGTTTAAAACTGAGATACACATCATTTTTATAAAAATTACTTTTTGTTATTATTACCTTTGATGGTATAATTAAAGCAATTTAAATAAGTAAAATGAAGAAAAAAAAGAAATTATAATGCCCTAAGTACTTCAATTCTTCCTTTTTATTTTCTACTGCCATATAATGAATCACATTTTTTACTTTGTCTACTTCTTTAAATGAAATTATAATATTCACTATTTAAAATAACAAAATAAGTATAGTACTTCAGCCATTATTTTAATTAAAAGAGCAGTTATAAATTCAGGTGTAACTCTTATAACTCGCACTTACAAGAAGGATTGCAAAATATATTTCTCAGAAGTTCAAAATCCATTGGTACAAGTACAGAAATTTTGCCCATTGACTTAGTATTTGCTCATCTAATACACTAAAAACTAACTACTTTAAAATAATAGATACAATAAGTTCCTTGCTTTATTTTGTGAGTTTCCTTTCACAATTGATACCAAGCATTGATAATAATGATTTTCAAGATCACAAAACTTATGCTTGTGTTCTTCTAGTAATCAAAATATATAACTAACAGTTGTGCACAAAGATAATAAATAAAGCTTATCCAAAGATAATAATTAATCTCAATAACACCATATTTATTACCAAACAATGCCTTGAGCACCAGATCCAATCGGCTTGAGGTTCTGATACCGTTTCAGAATGGTGAACTTAGTGTCCCCGACCTCCACTGTATACATTGAGGAGAGCCGTGAACTCATTTTACCGTTAAGGAAAGGCATTCGCACCTATAACAAATTTAAAACTGATATTAGGATAATTATTTCATAAAATCAAAATAATATAACAAAATTTAATTTAAATAAGTAAACCCACTGTCGACAAAAAAAAATGTTGTTGGTCAAATACCTCATCTGATACACTAGATTAATACTTATTTGGATTCATAAAACCATAACATAAATTAATAATCTATTTTAATAAAATTGATGTTTTCATGGATTGATAATGTCAATAAGTTTTACAGAATTTTCACTGGACAAGCCATTTATCTGCTAAGATAACGAAAAAAATATATTCCATTTGAAGAAAATGTGTGATATTTGATCACATGGACATTCTATTCTCAATGCAATTAATACGGTCAGTTGAAGAATATGCATACAGAAGGAGTAGATCAATCTTACCAGATAGGTTTTAGGTTAATTTTACCAGGTAAATTGATGTACAAATTCTCAGTTGAGTTAACCTTTAACATTTTGGGATTCCTGATTTATTTTATTAGTGTAAGCTTCTGGGTGGTGTTCTTCATTAAAGTACGTTGAAACAATAAAAGAAAATTTATTACATATAGTTTGATATGGACCCAGAAGTAACTGAATCAACAGATTCCAGAGCACAATAGTTGGGCAAAAGTTGAGATGCAGCTAATCATAAAAAAAAAACCCGTATGTATTCTAGGCTATGGAATAAAGCTTCCATCTACAGCAAGCTTCTCTGTCCATTTCCCTTTCCTTAAAACAGCAAATCTAATGACAGGGTAACAAGCTTGATACTCGTATTTGTAAGTGAATTTTGATTTCAGAGCACTCTCAAACCTGGAGTAGTAAACTAATGCCCTCAAATCGAGCAAATATCTAAGGAATTGTCAGGATTCATATTTTTTATTTATTCTTTGAGTAGTTGAATTTATACGCATTGACTTTTAAAAATTTTAATTTAATATTGTCAATAATGATTCCCTTTAAATAGAATAATTATAAGATTTCATAACTATAATATTATTCAGATGGTCCAGACTTCATTGATTTTAGATAAACCCATTGTAGTTGATGATCAATATGTTAATGGTTGAATTAATTTAAATTGACACATTAGTAGCACTATACGATACATAATTTCAAAAATTGCTTTAAAAGATTTAGCAAAAAATGTTATAACATACCATCAACTGCCCATCATCAGATGAGTGTGTAACGGGATGGGAAGAGATCGTACCACCTGACCAGCATCACCTACAGAAATAAGAGATTTAATTAAAAAGTTAAAATAGTGGCTAAGAAGCAATTTTATATTGAAATGGCTAAAGATTAATTCAAAAATAGAAAAAAAAAAAAAAAAATGAGCAGAGAAACAGAGGTAAATTAACAATTAATAACAGAATAAAATAGATATTAATAAAAGCCTGTCATGTAAGGGCTGTGTGAATGTTTACAATAGATAAATCTACATACTGGTAACACCACCATAAATATTAAGTTAATTATTATTATTATTATTTATTAACGTAAACTTTGTACAACTGACAACAATTGGGACTTGTCATTTATTAAGTAAATTAATATAAATGGCAATGAGAACTCTTTCAGCCAATTTACAAGTTAATAATCTCTACAACGGAAATAAACTGGCCAACCTATAAATAGTGATGTAATATATAATGAATATATAATGAACCAGAAAAACTTTCATTTTAATCACTCAAATTTTATTAATCCAAGAACAAAAGAAGGGGGGGCAGCAGAATGTATTTACATATATCTCACAAAGTAAAAGTTCCATTACAACTATATTAGGTATTTAACCTTGAAATGAAGTGGTTTATGATGTAATAGATTATTATTTATATCACATGAGTAGGAGTGGGGGTTTACTGCAAGCTGAAAACTATAAAATCCAAATACCTTGGTTAATATTCATGATACAGAAAATATATATATATATATATATATATATATATATATATATATATATATACTAGCTCAGATACCCGGCTTCGCCCGGGAATTCATTTGAGGCTGAATGGTGATTTTACCCGTCCCAGTGTTTAGGGTTACTACCCGTCGTTTCTGTAGATTTGTTAATAATAAAATTAATTTTTTATGTAAGACTTCACTGTCCTCCATATTGTAATATTTCCCGTTTCCTGTGCATTATGCATAGATTTGAATTATTAAGGACAAAATATTAACATACATTTGAATTAATTTTTCCAGGTGCTGTACCTGGTAGTTCATATTGAAAAGAATTGTTGAGCATATCAATATTTTTACGCAAATCACTTGCTCTACACATTGTTACTGGAGAAATGTATAAAACAAAAGTTAATCTAAATAACAAATTAAACAACTTTTGTTATGTGCACGTTTGTCGAAAAACAAATAGACAATGGAATATAGCGAATTTTTATTTCAGGCCTCCCTTATATCCCCCACTCCCGTTCTAACCTAAACATTTTAATATAGCTTATAATCACGGAAGAATTAATGCTAATTGACATACCGACTTTTTTTAAGTGCGGTTTAATCGTTAGCGCCCAACAAAATAGTTTACTCCCGCTTTAGTTTATAGTGTATATCTCGTTTATAATTTGTTAAAAGAAAAAAATGAATATGACAAAAGTTACTCTAAATAAGAAAATAAACAACTTGTGTTATGTTCATATTTACCAAAATACGAATAGAAAACGAAATACTCCTATTTTTAAATTCAGGCCTCCCTTACGACCCCCACTCCTGCCCGTTCCTAGAAATGTTGGTATGGCTTGATATAATGAAAGCGTTAGTGCTAATACATATACCGAGTTTTATTTATTTCGGTTACGTCTTTTGTCCCAATTAAATTTCTTCACTTCCGCTATAGATTTTAGTGTATATCTCGTTTATAATTCGGTATACTAAAAAAATGTATATAACAAAAGTTACTCTAAATAACAAAATATACAACTTTTGCCATGTTCATATTTGCCGAAAAACGAATAGAAAACGAAATATCGCTATTTTTAAGTTCTGGCTTTTCTTATAACCCCCACTCCTGCCCGTCTCTAGAAATGTTGGTATAGCTTGTTATAATGAAAGGGTTAGTGCTAATACATATACCGAGTTTTATTTATTTCGGTTGGGTCTTTTGTCCCAAATAAAATTGTTCACTTCCGCTATAGGTTTTAGCGTATATCTCGTTTATAATTCGGTATACGAAAAAAGTGTAGATAACAAAAGTTACTCTAAATAACAAAATAAACAACTTTTGTTGTGTTCTTATTTGCCAAAAAACCAATAGGAAACGAAATATCGCTATTTTTAATTTCTGGCTTCCCTTATAACCCCCACTCCTGTTCGTCTCAGAGGATATTAATATAGCCTAAAGTCTAAGTTGGGTTAGTAGTAATATACATACCAAGTTTCATAAAATTCGGTTCAGCCAATTATGCGTGAAAAGGTAACAAACAAACAGACACCAAAGAAACAAAATGCAGTTATGGTGTCTATGACATGTGAAACGAAAAGTTATCGTGAAATTTCGCGAAAAAAATCAATGTACAGACAGAGGTTACAATTTTATATATATATATATATATATATATATATATATATATATATATATATATAGATATATAGAACAATATGATGAGAACAATGGGCCGATTTCAGCCATTAATGAACATGATCTTTCTTTTTAGATGAAATGATATATAATGGAGTTTAGTAACGATCAAACAAAAATTGCGTCCGCTAGAGCGTTAACAGAGAAAAAAAATATATAAAATTTTGAACGGACCACATATTTGTAATCTCCTGGGGATTGACGAATATTTGATGAAATTTTTCTAAAATTGCGTCATGAGTACAACATCAATAGCTGGTTTCCCTTTGGAGGGAATTAATAATAAAATATAAATCCCTATAAATTACCAAAAAAGTCCGCCACACAGGGGCTGTGTTAACTAAGCAGATTTCCCACGTGTCCCACCTATTTGCAATTACCTCAAAACGTAATAGTTCAATGAGAACCATATTTGTTATTTATGCTTCAAATATTGTGCTTCATAATATACCTTACTGTCAATATGACATGAGTGAGGATTTTCTGAAGACCGAAAACTAAAATATGCAAATACCTCCGTTAATAATCAAGATAGAGTAATAACGTGCAAAACAACATTTATCGAGCATTACATTTGCACTAAGATTGGTACTATACGATTTTTCGATCCGACTTATAGTAACGGAGATATTTTGAATTTTCAAAATCCCCCCCCCCCCCACTGGGCCGAATTCAGCCATTAACGAACTTGACCTTCATTTGTACATAAAGCGCTTAAATATCGAGTTTGGTAACGATAAAAAAAAAATTGCAACCACAAGAGCGTTAAGATACATACATACATACATATATATATATATATATCTATATATCTATATATAATAATGTAAAAATACTTTTCATATACATTCCACTGGCGAAATATATGTTAAGTACTACTATATGATTCTTAGTACTATTAGTACCAAATGAAAAGAGAAATAGTCATATTTTATTTTAAGCTGAATATTCAATCAAGACGTCATAAAAGGGAAATTATATAGGCGAAAACATCATGAGGGGTAGTCATGATAAACTGAAAACTAGTTTTATGACAAATTCATCTAATTTCATCTATGAGCCAAATAGTTAAGCAGTACTCAAAGAAGGCTATTGTATAATTTAGAGACGAGGGGCCTACTGGGAGAGTGCGTGGCGGCTCTTCTGCCTCGAGTGAGATAATGCGCTAAAAGAAATCGACTGCCGGTAGAAGAGGAACGGGCCTAGAGTAAAGAGAGGGTGGGAAATAAAAGATGAAATGTTTCATTATTGATAGAGGAAAGCCGATCGTGGGAAAAGGTCCTCCACCCTACGACTTCCTACATTATTTACTCCCCTTCAGCCCTACTTCTTCCAATCCCTTCTCTCCTCCATCTCCCTTTAATAATACAACTTTAGGACAATTTGATCTCACTCTCCCGTATTCAGTACTAACTTTGATAAATAAAGGCAAGTAAATAATTAAAAAAAATAAGCAATTAGGGACTGTGAATGCTCGCAGTCAACCTGAAGGAACCTTAAAGACAGGCGCGGCATCTAAAATCTATTAGGATTTGCTATATCCCCTCCCCTCCCAAAGGGAAATCAGCTTTTTAGTTCGAACTCATGATGAGATTTTCGAAAAAGTACCTAGAATGTCCACCGATCCTACCTAGAAGACGGAAATGAGATACGTCCAAAATAGTATATATTAGTCTGTTGTCACTCTAGCGGTCACAATTATTGTTTTATCGTTACCGAACTCGATATATAAGCCTTTCATGCAAAACTAAAGAAGAACTTCGTTAATGCAAAAATCGAACGGGGGAGGGGGATTAGAGAGGGAGGATTTCGAAATTTCTACGTAACTATACGTTGGTTAAAAAAATAAATTATCTTACGGTAAATTTAATTGTCTATAAATGTTTTTATATACATATTTTCTCTAAGATTAATATTAACCATGATATTTGGAATATTTAGTTTTCAGATTGCAGTATACCCCCCCCCACTCCTACTCATGTCTTAATATCAATAAGCTGTTATAACATGAACCTCTTTATTCTAAGCTTAAATAACAAATATTGTTTCCATGACCTTTACGAAGCACATGCAAATTCTTGTAGACGGCTTTATCAATTAAAGTTTTACGTTCTTGTTTCAAAACTGTTCATTTTATCCACCATACTTGATATAAAACCATTTAACTCAACACTAAAGATCATATTTGCGATTGGCAAAAATCTCAAAAGGAATAGGAGGAGGATTAGAGAGGAGGCCAATTCGAATATTCAAAATATCTCCGTTATTATTGGTCGGATTGTAAAATGCAGTCAATCTAGTTCAACTATTGAAATTTTACAATTACTGTTCTATGCATTTCTTCGTAACTAAAGAACTACGCGAGTTATTTGTACTTTCTTGTTTCAGTTACAGTAACTACCCCCCCCCCCTTCTGTTCATCCGTTTTTTTCATAGAAACAGAGAATATGTGGTGAGATAAGATCACAAGTCTGTTGTAATAGCAGGTGGCAAATCTGCTTAGTCTAAGCAGCTCCTGCGTGACGAACGTCTTTTCCTCTCCTAACTCATTGACGCTAGTGGTTGATATACTAACAAATTTAACCCTCAGAGAAAACAACCACCTTCCCTCCATTGGCGTTACAAGAAATATAAATACTAAAGCAACATTTTAAAAATAGTGAAAACAGGTAAGAAACAAATACATATATATATATATATATATATATATATATATATATATACATATATTCCTTATTTTCGTCGTCTCCTGGGTTGGATCGATGAAAATTTGAAGAAATATTTCGAAAATTGCGTCATGAGTACGACCTCAATAGCTGATTTCCCTTAAGAGAAATCTGCTAATATTTTTTTAATACTCATAAACTGCGTAGGTTCTGTAAACAATGGTAGCCGTACTAGAATGAGCTGCTCCAGTAGAGCCAACACCGCTGTCTTCCATATCAGTCTTTGTCCTTGAGATGATTTACAACGGCGAGGCGCACTGCAGGGAGACAACCCATCTCTCACCGCTAATAGCATTACTCCCTCCTACGTCACGGCATACTAATACCCAGCTCAAACCATATTACTCCCATCGCTATATATTACTAACAACATATTCTAGTTTTATATATTTTTAAAATAAATTCTCAATATTCTTATATATGTGTTAACCTAAACTAAAGACATTGCTAACAAGACGCTCAGGCCTTAGTATAAAGAGAAGAATTTATGAAAGTGGTATATCTACCATGCAGTAAAATTTGTTAGGTAAAAAAAGTCCGTCACGCAGGGGCTGCGTAAACTAAGCAGATTTCCCACGTGAAGTTTTATAATAGAGAAATTTCATGAGCCGAGCAGTTAAGGAAACGGCCGAACTAGGTTTTGGCGGATAAAGTTACTCTCGTTCGTTAGCCGCCCAGATTTAATAAACATGCTAATATCTCGGTTAATATTCAAGATAGAGAATAAATGCATATAACAATATTTATAGTAAATTTAATTTCCAATAAGATAGATTCTGTACAATTTTTCGATCCGACGTATAGTAACGGAGATATTTCGAATGTCCGAAAATCCTCCCCTCTAAACCCCTCCTCCCACTGGTCCGATTTCAGCCGTTAACGAACTTGATCTTTCTTTTTACATAAAACGACTAAAAATCGAGTTTGGTAACGATCAAACAAAAATTGCGACCGCTAGAGCGGTAACAGACAAATATATATACAGTTGACCTCATTTTCGTCATCTACTAGGTAGGATCGATGGACAATTGAAGAAAAATTTCGAAAATTCCGTCATGAGTACGACCTCAACAGCTGATTTCCCTTAAGGGAAATCTGCTAAAAGACACTTATAATGTTGAAATTTCAAATTAGCGGTTTCATGTTTGGGGCGAATATGATAAATCACAAATTTTTCCTTACGTGTTCCAGGTACGAAAAATTTTATATAGGAACTTTCTTATTTATCATGAAAAAATCTATAAATTATTACAGTGATGTTTTCGAAACGACTCATTGGAAAGGAGATATCTTGCAGCACTTTCAAATTAAACTCAACCGAACAAGCTCATTAAGAGTATAAATTCCCTTACGGGAAATCTGCTTAAAAATACAACAGTCAATGTGCCTGTCAATGCTTTATTTTTACTCTTTTAGTTTCTGTTTAGACTTTCCTATATCTGATAGTTGCAGAAATAGTTGGAGTAAAACTAAATTATGACAATGCTACCAAAAAACAGACGAATGTAAGAACCCAATTAACTTAAGGGAAATCAGTTAAACTGAATTTAAAGTTGTATACGTCACTTCCCTTCCAATACAACGAAAATTGTTATAGAACATAATTTATAAATCATTTTATAATAAACAATAATCTGATCTGGGCACAATAAGACTTCCTCGTACTCCAATTAACAAACAAATTATTATGTATTACCAGATAATTTGTTTCCCAATTAGATAAAAAATGCGATGAACTATTTGATGGTGCTGGATGGTGAATGTCCATATTCAGTTATGTATTTTCAATAAAAGCCCGACCATCGCTGACAATATTTCTTTGTCTACTGCTGAGCCAACTCAACTCTCATCTTCAGTGCTCCGTTAACCTTGTCTCCGACTGTCTCAAACGCGCACAAATACACCAACGAACGCGGTCGCACACGGCCATCTACAAGAATAGGCTCAGTGAAGGATCGGATGAAATTTTAATAAATCCGGTAAAGAGGGCAATCTCACTAGATAAGAAAAGACACAAAGAACTTCTTAAAGATGTCAAAAATAAGCTAATAATTTATTCAGGATTCCATCTTCTAAAATATAATTGGTCGACATCTAAATACTGAGTTTCTTCGAAATTGATGGAATCATAAGAATCCTAAATTATAAAGAAATTTAGGAATTGATGGATCCCTGTGACATTATTAAAAAGACACCTCCTTTTTTTCCAAACGTTATTAATCAGCAATAAAAAAATAATTAAAAGATGGGAGTAATGAAAAATGGACGTAATAATTCCCATACCCAAGAATCTGTACGGCAAGACTTGAACACAGCCTAGAGACCAATTTAAACAAATGTTCAATAATAACATACATACTGACCTGACGTAAAAATTCAGAAAAAATAACACCTAATAAAAAAAACGTAGTCATTTATATAAAATGATTAAAAGTACACACTGAAAACAAATATCGCAGACAAACTGGAGACATAAACGGGCAACTTAATAACAATCGCGTACAAAAAAAATGTTTATAACAAAAATTAAAGGTACACTAAAAGAAGAAACTCTTAAAAATGGAATGACAGCTCGACTAACTCAAATAAAGGAAGAAAGATATTTTTTCGCACGCATATAACAAAGTAAAAAGTAGTTAATAATAATAAAATTCAAGTAGTGACCGGACATCGACCGACTAGAAGCTATTTAGAAACATTTAAAGATATTGGAAATAGCAAGTGCATATGTGACAGATGAACAGAACCAACTTATATCCATATCAAATTTGAATGTAAACTATTGGATGATGGAAAAAGAAACGAAGGGAATAATTCCTAGTAGACATAACTGCCAAGTTCCAAAATTAGCTTTATAAAGGAATTTATATAATTTATAGGTGAAAGAAATTATGAATCTTTACGAAGGTTAATTTCTCACCAATTTCCCGTAACAAATAACCTATCTAAACAGTAAACCCAATTTAAGCGTACTTGAATGATGGCATTTTCTCATTGCAGATTCAAAAATAGCTTCAAGAATGTAAGAGATAACACAACAGAAACGGCAGAATATCTAAGACAAGAGGATGAAAATAAAGAATAAAGAAAGATTAAAGAAGGGAAGGAGTAGGACAAAAACTGAATATACAATAGCTCAAACCTCAGAGTAACTCAACTAGTTAAATACCTGGAATAAATAAATACAAATAATAAAAGGATAAAACCAATTAAAGAACCAAATGGAATCACAGATATAGGAGTGAAGAACGTTCCATCGTTATTTGTGAGTATCCTTCATGATAACGTCATGATTGTTCCAAGTATATTAATGAAGACGGCTGCAGGAGGAGAATACAGAAGGAGGTAAATTGAAATCTTTCTTTAAAACTCCAACACCCAACACAACTGAGAAAGCCAGCAGCTTACTTTTTTTTTCTTTTTAATTAACATTGAAATTAGAGAAGCCAGCTTTTCATTAAAATATTCCAGGTAATGCACACCCCCCACTCCTCCCTTCTCTCGGGAGGGGAATTGTGTTCCAATTAGTCGGTTAAATGCCCCGTTTTAAGGAATTATGCAGATTTTTTTCTTTCCTATTAGCTTAACTTTACTCGTTAAGTATTTAAAATATTTAATTTGTAAAAAGCGTTAAAACCGGCTCAGCGCATTCGATGAATGTTTAATTTTAGGCGCTATTTTTTAGAGTCATTTTGTTAAGGAACGATCTAAGTCCGGATAAAGTTAACTTTTCATTTTGACTTAACAAATGAAAAGGCATAAGGTCAACAGAAATATCTCAGACACATTTCTCGATTATTTTTTTCCCACTTCTCCTCCTCTAACATGAAAATAGGAATAATTAAGTTAAAAAACATAAAGATAATATGGTTTTAAGAACTGCTGCTTGCCGCGCCCGGCAGAGAGACAAGAACATAAGTCGAGGCATATCAACCGATTTAAAACGATGCATCCGAAAGGAAAAAAGTTGAGTTGTCTAAATCCTAAAAGAAATTATACTTAATAAATTAACAGGAATCCCACAAAGAAAGGTGGTAATCACAACGATATGCATTAAATATCGAGTTTGGTTACGATTAAAAAAATTGCGACCGCTAGTGCGTTAACAGACAAATATATTACAGTTGTCACGTGCGGCGTATTTCCAACGATGTCATTGCTGTGGTAGTCGACAATATTTAGCCTATTTACCAATCGGCTTCTTCTGGTGGTCATGTTGCCTGTTGGCTTGTTGGAGCTCTTAAGACTTATATACGGGTACATTGAATTATGAACAATACGTTAGACAAAAAGAAAAAAAGCACTCGGAAGCAGCCATTTTAGCAGATTTCCCTTAAGGGACTCATGACGCGATTTTCGAAAAATTTCTACAAATGCCCACAGATCCTACCCAGATGACGAAAATGAGGTTCGTTCAAAACTATATATATATATAAAGATCGTTATTGGCTGATAACGGACAAGTTGGAGGGGGGGGGGGTTAGAGGTGGCGAATTTCGAAAATTCGAAATATCTCCGTTATTATGAGTCGCATCAAAATATTAATTAAATAAACCAATTGAATTGAAAATGTATAGTTCTATAAATGTTCTTATGTACGTTTTTTCACTATCTTGATTATTAACCGAGATATTTGCATTTTTTACTTTTCGGTCTTCAGACCTCCACTTCTACTCATGTCATATAAAGAATAAGCTGTTTTACGTTATTTTGAAGCACATTACTTGAAGCCTAAATACCAAATATTGCTCTCATTGAACTTTTACGTTTTGAGGTAAATGTACATTTTGAGGTGACACACGTGGGAAATCTGATTAGTTAACGCAGCCCCTGCGCGACGGACTTTTTGATTTTATAATTAATTATTAATGACGAGCATTACTGTAATAAATGGAATTATAGTAACAATGGAATCATAAACGACGGCAGTAATTAATTGTAGGATAATAATATCCTAGGTCTAAAAAAAGTATTTCTAAGAACTAATTACTACAAGTTAAAAATATCCTCCATAATCCAATGTCTATACTCCACGAATATACGGAGAAAGAGGAAGAATAGAACACACGATAGATGGCTTTAAAATATGTAGGGATTTATATAGTTGAAAAAAGATTTATATAGGCTATACATAAAGATTTTATTGATGGACTATAACGATTTTCTGAAACATTAAAGTGATTTACTGTAATAGTTATTATTAGAGTGATTTATAGAATGATTTGTACTGGGGAAAAGAAAGGCCAGTGACCAGAAGCACGGGTTCCCAGCTATATCCGCCTCCACAAACACAACCGCCTACTCCTTGTCCTGAGTATTTCTGTCATGACAGTTTATTTATTCCAAGGTAATTTCTCTGACCGTTTAAAAAGACAAACAGATTTAACTCGAAACCCCATCCATCATTCAAAATGACCATCGAAATGTGTATCATACATTCATGCTCCTTGAATTTTGTCCAGGAAACCACTTCACTTTGCCAACGAACGCATAAAACAAATGTCCAGTGGTAATAAGTTGGTTCAATAAATTCTCTTTGTGAGGAGAAATTTATACGATAAGTATACGGTATGTTTCCTTCATATGTCCTGCCCTCGCAAAAGGCAAGAAGAGTTCAGTTAAAATAAATATGTATAAATATGTTCCCGTTATCGCTCTATAGGCTACATGCTTTACTCAGAATTTTAACGTTCCATATAAAACTTAAGTTTAAGTTTAAATATGACCGAAATAGCTTTAAGTGTGGAACTAGAGAAAGAGAGGATCTAAAACTGTATGTATTTATTCGTTATTATTTGAGGAAGTTATCGAAAAATGTTATAAAACAAATTTTTTTTATATTGTAACTTCCCAAAAATGTCATTATACATATATTTAACTTTTCTATTTCCAACAATCTTCCGAGGAATATCTATTATGATTTAAATCGACTGGGTCAATCGCTTTACTCCAAAACTGCTATTTTCTTTAAACCATCCTTTTATTATCTTTAAAACTTTAACCGTAAATTTCAGTGAATTTATTCTAACTCAAAACATTCAAACGTTGATCCCCATGGAGGAAAAAACCCATACGTGAGTACGTATGCTTAGAATATAAGTATATAAATTCCATCCCTGAAGAAAGCCAGTAACTAGGCTAAAAAACTTTAAATCAAATATTATGGCATTATTTAATGTAACACAGTAGTAATTTACATTACATATGAATTTTTGATTTTCATAAAACATCGTTCGCTACTTTGTATTGTTAATGTATTGATATGCTACTTTTATAGATTAAATAGTTATTTACACACTTGCACCACTAAAATTTGTTTGTGTGAGAAAATGCTACATACTAATGCCAAATTCGTTAACTAAGGGTTTTACCTACAACTTATATTCATAATTCCCTCGTATTCTTTGAAACTGATAATTGCAAAGTAGTTTAACCGTAAAATGCATTTTTCAGAAAGTTTGCTCTTTTAATTATTCTGATATAATCAATATCAAGAAGGGGTACACGAAGATGTTTAGGCTTTGAAGTAAACTCTCGCTTCTCATCGTCCAAGGATGCTGGGTGATAGAAACACTAATATATCTAGATGAATAATAAAGGAATATTTTCTGTGAGAGGCAGTAAAGTATAATGTAAAGTATGTTGATAATATTCATTTTCTCAATACATACACATCCCTTTTAATCTAAATTTTCACAAACAACATGTCAAAGGGGAAAAACTGGAGGGAAAGTTAAAGTAGTTGTCTGTATATACATACTGGCTTATGAGGAATCTCTAACAATTCCGTTCCGTAATATTTATTTATTTATTAACGTCCACTTTTTGCAACTTAGGCTAATCGGGACGGGTTATCTACAGGTTACCACCCACGTCCCGTAATAGAACCGTCTTAAGTCAATGTCTTTTGTCGTAAAATTTCATGAAGAAGGCTGATTTATTTAAGCTTCTTTTCCTAAATCATGGAAACCAGCAGTTGCACGTGAGCAGTCACAAGTCTAGGCAGTAATTAAAACTCATTTATTGAGATTTTTCAGATATTCTGTATCATGTACGCCCTCAATGGTATATTTTCAAGAGTGATTTCGTTTGAATTCTAATTCTGAAATATACATAATAAAATAATAAAAGTGGCTTCCACTTACTTCAAAGAGAAGATGTAAGAATAATGGAAAGGAAGGGGGATCATATAAGGCAGGGGGAAATAAGGAGCAGGGATTGGTGCGGTAATCCCAAACATCAACACACAGAGAGGGGCTTGGCCTCGCTTCAGTCATTTAAACTTTCATTATTCCCTCAAATACATTTCTAGTCCTTTATTTTGCGGTTCAATGTCAATATTTCATCTTCTTGGCCAGTGCACAAACAAAATAGCCCATCAAATGATTCTCAATACAACTAGAACTGTAATTGTTAGGGGGTGAATATTATAATTAACGATTGTTATATATTTATATCTCTTTGTAATTGAAAGATATAGGTTAGGTGAAAAACATATGTTTTTTAAATTCATAGGATAGGTTTTTGTTTTTGATGACAGGAGATTTTTAATCATTACCGAAGGTAAAAATATTCTTTCTCCCTGAAGTATTACACCATCTTCTACTACTGTTAGGGAGAGAATATTATAATTAAGGATTGTTAAATTTATATCTCTTTGTAATTGTAAGATATAGGTTAGGTGTATATCATATGTTTTGTAAATTCATAGGATAGGATACTCAAACCGGTGAGGGGGCTGAGGTTAGCCACGTGAGTTAAAGCGTTGACCTTAATCTCATGTGACAAACCTAGAGTGGCGAGTTCGATTCTCGCCAGTGTAATAGGAATTTATTTAGTGACGGAATTCATTAAATCAAATCCTTAGTCCCACCCTGGCTAGGATAGCGTGGTAACGTGTAGATAAGACGTCCCAATTAGCCATAGATGCAAAAAGTGGACGTTAATAAATAATATCAAATCGGTGATTTCGGTCACTTACAATATGTAAGTGATTTTTAACAATAAGATTGAGCTTGATAATTACGATAGCTGCACTAAAATGTATTGGGTAAATTTCTGATAGTATGTAAGCATAACGAAATATGAAATACCACTACCAACCAACCATATCTTCACAAAAACCTATTATCATGAAATTTTACAAGTTATTCATAGAAGTTCGTCTTTATGCAACTAAAACTAACCGGGGCGAGCTATAATCTTTTTCTTGCCCGGCTGGGACTCAGGATTTTATTTAGTGAGATAGTAAATAATAGATTTCCATTTAAGAAAGAAAACGAAAAAGAAAAATGTTTTTAATTTTCAAAAACTATGAGAAAAAGAGACCAAAATCAAAAATGGACATGGGACGGACCATTCTACTCGTATGGATTGACTGACTCAATTTGGAAAAAAGTCAGTAGGGAACCAAAGAGATGAACTCATCATATAACGGCTGTGAGCTCACTACAAGAGAATAAAATATTAAAAGCTGTAATTGAAGACAGGTAAAAATATGGATCGTCAAGTTACTGGTAAAATCTACAGTTGGATTTGATTCCTCACAAGGAAAATATATATATAATTTTGAACGGACCTCATCTTCGTCATCTCCTGGGTTGAGTCGATGGACATTTAAAGGTATGTTTCGAAAATCGCTTTATGAGGAAGGTAAATCTGCTAAAAGAGAGATAGTTTGTATATAGCCCATCCCGATTACACGTTGTGACATAAAGTAAGTCAACAAATAGTTTCTGGAAGACACTAACGGATATGCAAAGGAACCAACATATAGGAAGAGCACAAGAAACGCCATTGACAAAATATTGGATCGTGAAACAAATAGCAGCTAGCAGAGAACATATCATTAAGAGGACGGCACTGGAGCTTTTATATATATATATATATAATAGACGCTGTCGAAGTTGAGGAAATCCGAAGTCTGGTGACATGTGGCGTCCCTTGACAAATGATTATTGATAAACAGTCGTTTTAGAGGGAACAGACGGGACGGGCTTAATTATAAAGCATTGTCCCATGCTTCGACTCTTTATAGTTTCAAAGGCGGTCTCTTTATAGTTTTTAGTCTGCATAAACAGACTAAAGAAGGAACGATTCTGTAAGAAGTTGATAATTAGAGTACACGCCGCAGTGATCATAAACAAGAATAAGAATCTTCCTGCTCATTTTGATATAGCCAATGCATACCGGACATACCGTATAGCATGAAATAGCACAGATAGGGAGGAAAAACTATAGTTCAATCGGATACCACAATCCAAATGATTAATCCATGATAACGAGTCTTTTAACTCTAGAGTCTGCTATGTACTGGTTGTAAAAGTCATAGCTACCTATGATGTTCCGTAACAAGGAAACACAGTTGGCAAAACTAGAATTAGAATCCAAGAAATTTTTTTTTTTTTTTTTTTTTATTTTTTTTTTTTTTAATTTTTTATTTAATAATTATTTTAATTCCCTCGAGGACACCGAACGAGCGACGACTGATCAAACATTAAAACTCGTTATACGTATAATGCTACAGCCTAAAAAGAAAACAGCTTATGGAGTTATATAACTTAAGGAAATATTTTTAGGCAATGGGTTAGAGGAAATTTCTATAAGGGTTTAAGTGAATTCGACAGGGATTTCATCAGAGAACTGGATGATGGATGGAATAATAGACACGTGCAAATGTTCTAATAAGCAAATTCGGACATTCTGATCTAGAGAACATTGACAAAAATTGGCCTCCTGAAAAATAATGTCTCCAAGTGCCTGAAAATCATTCCCCAGACTTGAGGACCATCCAGGAGAGTAAAACTGCTTCACCAAGTGATCTGATAAATCTCGATTAATGAAAAAAAAAAATTGGCATGAACTCCTCATGACTTCCCTGTACTTCTAATAAATTAAATAATCAACTGATTGTTATTCATTTAAAATTATTTCATTTGAAAGTGGCACACAACGTCTCCGTTTTACTGCATCTGGATCGAAAAATGACATAGGGCATGATTTATATATAGTTTTATGGTATACAAAAAAGTTCCTATATAAACGTTTCCCTCTTATCTAACCCTGCCCCCTCCTACTCCTCATTATAACTAACCGTTTTTGAGTTATTCGAGAACCGAACAGGCCTCGATAGTACAGTTAAAATGTTCTACTTATAGAAGCGCAGATAAGATTAAAAGGACCAGAGAAATGAAATTTCATCAAAATACCTAGCAAGCTTATCAGATTAGCAGGAGTGTCCCAGGAGAATACTTAATTAAATAAAAATCTGTCCAAGATTTAAGTTACTAAGGGTTTAAGACAAAGACATTCATTACAACAGGAGCTTAGCCTCGCATATGATTAGACAATGCGAAGGGGTAACCTAAATGCCAGTACTTTATATAATAAGCCATAATGCCAGAATTTGGTTTGAGTAGGTGATATATTGACTACATGGTAGAAACTTCACGGCGTTGACTGGTACTCTAGAAAAATGTGCACCAGGAGAATACAATAAGCATCAGTATAAATAAAAATTAAATGACAAAATCGATTAGTTAGTATTGTGGTCGATCGCCGGGCGAAAGGAGATGTACAAACAAGACCGTTACGATTGAATGTAAAACCCCTGAATAGGACCTATAGAGAAGCGAAACATGTAGTATGGGAATAAGGGAGTTAAAGGTAAGATTGAGTCTTATTTACATATGAGCTGCTGTCATATCTATTGGTAGGAACATGAAGTGTCTATAATCAAGTAAAGCGTAGCTAATATTGCATTAAGTATTCAGACAAGGCCGACGAGAGAGCGAAAGGTATACACAGCCGGCAAGGCAGTTCGGTCTAGCAGGTTGCTAGGGGAATATCTTACTAGGCCAACCCCCATTCATGAATGAATTACATCAAGTGAGAAGGACTTATCCTAAGTATCATCAGCTATTCATTTGTTTAGTTCGGAAACCACTAATGGTTCCCAATATAAATTTAGGTGTTGCGATCATTTGGAATAAAACAAAATATGCTAAGTGTTAATGTAAATTATTAGGGTAATTGTGGCACAAAACCCCAGAAAGACAGTACTCAAACAGGAAAGAAAACGTCCTAAAATTAAAAAGTCCGTCACGCAGGGGCTGCGTAAACTAAACAGATTTCCCACGTAAAGTTATACACTAAAGAAATCTCTATACGAATGCCGAAGAGTTACGGAAACGGCCGCCCTAGCTTTTGGAGGGAAACTCACTCCCGTCCGTTACCCGCCCACATTTAATAAAAATGCAAATATCTCGGTTAATAGTCAAGATAGAGCATAAATATATATATAACAATATTTATAGTAAATTTAATTTGCATTAAGATTGATATTCTATACGATTTTTCGATCCGACGTATATTAACAGAGATATTTCGAAAATCCCTCCTCTAAACCCCCTCTCCCACTGGTTTGATTTCAGCCATTAACGAACTTGATCTGTCTTTTTACACTAAAATGTTTAAATATCGAGTTTGGTTACAATCAAACAAAAATTGCGATTGCTAGAGCGTTACAGACAGACACGCAGACACACACACACACACACACACACACACACACACACAAACACATATACATATATATACACATATATATGTATATATATATGATTTTGAACGGACCTCATTTTCGTCATCTCTTAGTCAGGATCGATGGACATTTGAAGACATTTTTCGAAAATCGTGTCATGAGTACGACCTCAATAGCTGATTTTCCTTAAGGGAAATCTGCTAAAAGATTTCTCTATATATTAACGAACTTTAAGATATTTTTTTAAAAACTTCTCTAAACCCAACGCCATTAATGTTTGATATACTAAACAAATAACTCATATAATTCGATGATCTCTTTCAAATAAAATAAAAAATATGAAGGGGCTCAGGTTAGCCAAGTGAGATAAAACGTTGGTCTCAATCTCAATTGGTAAACCTACAGTGATGGGTTCGATCTCTGACGAGACAATAAGAATTTATTTAGTGATGAACTACCTAAATAAATTCCTTGGTCCCACCCTCGCTATAATAGAGTGGTAACCTGCAGGTAGCCCGTCCCAATTAGCCATAGTGGCACAAATTTGACACTAATAAATGATTATTAAAAAATTCGGAAAGTATTTAATTCGAGTATACCAAACAAAAAGGCTGCTCTAAAGAATCAATTAAAAACAGGGTATACAGATTGTTTTGGTTTAATTTCACTCTTATAAAAAGTACTCAACTCTCAAAATGATTACATATTAACATTCCACAATTATAGGTGATGAAATAAGTCCATTCATTCCAAGAATGCCTAATAAGAACCAACCGTGGTCGTCTTGGAATATAAATGTCCGTATTATGTAGAACTCCGTGGAATCCGGGCTCTTATTATGGTCTAATACTACGTCAGATAATGAATAATTTATAGAAAAAACTCAAGAAATAAGAACTGGAGCATTTGTAAAAACAAAAAATGAATTTCCTCGTTGAAGTATTCAATAATTGTTTTAGTCGGTGATAATAACAAGCTACTCTTAAGTCATAACTAAAAAGCTATTAGCTTCTGGTAGTCCATCAGTTCTGAGTAGTCAAAAGAGGGCGGATTTGCGGGGCCATAAAAGTATAAACACCATAACAAAAGATATCTTATCAAAATAAGAAAATGCCTCAGTAATCTAAACGATATCTCCTTAGTCATTTTTATCAAATATACTGCCAAACAAGTAATTTTTTCGTTTGCCCCAATGCTAAATATTCCTCATTAAGGTTTACAAGAGGTTACTCCCCCAATGAAATATCCATATAATTTCTAAACCTGAAATACGAGGAAGAAAAGGGCTCCACATAATTAATGTATGAACCATTAACATCCGTAAACTTCGTTTCAACTATGAGATCTATCCTCAGACGGAGAAGATATCATCCCGCGCCAACAGGAAACGTACAGCCATATTATAATTAGTGATAACATTTTACCCTACTTCGACGTAAAATTTATTTAAAGTAGTTAAGATATTTCATAGCGGGAACATCACATATACTCTTATTATATGTTCATATCCATCTGACCTGATTTGGATTATAGCTTCCACTGTTCTAAAGGCGACGAATAGATTGCATTATACAAACTATTGCAGAAACACGCGTGCATCGTGTTTGTGCGTGAGCACGCGCGCGAGCCTGTGTGCATCCTGCATAAATATTGTTACGTTTTATTACAAAACCAGTAATAAAAGTTGTTAATAAGAGTTCTTTTGGATTGCAAAATTAAACACACACAAGTTTCACAGTTTTTCACTGCACGATGTATTGCACATTGCACAATACTCTTGGTTAATTATTACTACTCACAGTATTACACTGATAGTGTCACTGTTCTTCAGATTACACAGTCCAATAATTCACTCACGGTCACTGATATTCAAAAAAAGACAGCAATGCACTGTCCTTTACTTCGCGGCACTGCACTATCTTAAACACGGCACTAAACTGTTACTTACAGTCGTGACTACACGTCGCACAACACTGTTTTTCACGGCACCACACTTTACCGCACTGCACTAAGTCACACTGTAGCGCTGAACATCCCTCGAAGACCGTCGAGTGTCAACTGAACTGTGGGGTACTGTGAGAGTCCCTTATACGAGTATATACCTGTAGAAGGGCCTAGCCAAGGAAAGGTCCAGAACTTCCTGGAAGGACCTAATTAGGTTCTGTCGGCGGCCCTACTTAGATTGGCTCTAATTAGATCAAACACGCGTCTCTCTCTCTCTCTCTCTCTCTGCCAATCTTTCACGCAACAATATATTTATGTATGAGCATGTGTATGTGTACGTGAGGACACGCGCATGTAATTGCATGTATGTGTTTGCTAATACTTACGTAAATCTTTTTAATAATATGGCATTGACTCTCAGTTCAAGCAAATAAAGAATTGATTTTAGAGTCATTTGTTAAGTCTAAGAAACTTGTGTCCGCACGCAATATTAATCTTTTCTCAGGGATGCAAAAATATCTAAATGCTTCAAAAATTCACGTAAAACAGGAGCATAGAAAAACACTAGATCTAAAACATAGCTGTGAAATGTCGTGAGAAATCATCATCACAAGATTTGCTAATTGAATTTATAGAGTGAATTAAAATATTTTAATTAAAAAATATAGAAGTTGTAAATCATAATTTATTTATTAAGGGATTCTATAAAAATAATAGCTTGTTTGATTGAAATGAAATAGAAAAATTACTTATCTAAATTAAAAGGAATATTTGAATTTGGAGTGTTTGGAGTATAAGGAGTTTTCTTCTTAACAGGTGTTGAGCTACTTTTCTTAGAAGAGGAGAAATATGATCAAAACTTTTAATAAAGGCCGAAAATATTTATAGAGGGGTTGGGGAAGCTATAGAGAGCTGCGCGTAAATCATAGAATGTTGGTAGGATCCATAAAACAAAGCCCCTCCCACTGGAGAGCCTGCCGACTGTAACAGATGTTGGTCCCACCTGTCAATATCAGCTAATTATTTCTAAACAATATTTCATTTCCACTCAAACTTCCTCTACTTCGGGGGAGAGAGGGGAGGGGGGAAGTACCACCAATGACTATCTGCAAATCAGCGGTCGATAGATACGAGAACCCCATATGCAAGGTAAATATTATGGAAGTTATTTTTGATATTGTTGTGCTTTCGTATTAACTGCATTTATGATAAATTAACGAGTGGTCTGCATGCTTGATTTGGAGGCTAAATTATAAAGAATGAATGAAATATAACAGGTTTTTGACGATCAAAGCGATACAGTAGGTCTACTAACCATTTTCACAGGTGTGATTGATCTAATTTTAAGTAGGATGCTAATGGATTATGATCCCCTATGCGAAATGTATATAATGAATTGTGTTTAGAATATATTTTTTAGTATTAGAAAGCTATTTCGAAGTATGATATTCAAAATAATCCCATCGAGCTTCGTATCACCACCTCACAGGTCACTCGAGTTACAACAAAAAGACTCAAACGAAATATTTTACAATTGTTGTATACTTTTCTCAAAACTTAACATAGGAATTTTTTGTACTTCAGCCAACAGGAATGTAGTAATTTTTAATTACTATTATATTTTTCTGCTACACCCTATTTTACTAAACATCTCATTTCCAGTTTGATTTTTAACACCTATTAAGTAAATAGATTTTATCAAAAGAAGAAGAAAAAACTAGAACATATGCCGTCTTGTGTGAGCTAGCAGATGAGCAATCTACTTTTCCTTCCTAAGAAAAATCTGCATCATTAAAGAACAAGCAAATCTTTGATAATAAGCCAGTTACAGATAGACCATAACTCTATTTTAAAGATGTGGAGTCTCTCCATCCGTTACCACTCGAGGGTTAATAAAATTTTCTTCAGGATTTAAAAAAAAAAATAGTAATTTAAGAATAAAGGAACACATATTACAACCTGCTTATATTTCGGAATTTTCATAGAAATAGAACGATATTGTATATAATTTACTACAGTTATTGAACATTTTAACTAATTAGAAATTAGCAAGACTAAAAATCGAATCGGAATGGAGTGGTTGGGCTCCGGATTTTTAACATTTTTTATGTTATTTATCGACTCATTATTTGACAACAAATGGTTAAATGCCAATTCCTAACAATACTGTTTCTATATAAACTACTATTCAAGTAGCTAGTCAATTTCCTCACGATGCTAAATAGGAACTGAGCAAAACTACAGAAATCTTACTTTCTAAACAATTAATAGCACTCCAGCTAAATGCTAAGTAATATACTTTAGTACGACTTACTATCAAACTAAAAGCATCCATTTAGCATTAAATTCATCAATTATGAGAAATTGTGAAAAATCGACAGTTTTAAAAACAAGGAAATTGAAACATAATGTAAATGTTTTTCCCCCCTCTTTTGAATATCGTTTCACTGTAGGTGAAGTTATTTATTACAGCGGTTATCGAGCCCCTATAGTAATTAAACAACTATGAAACCGGGAAAGGAAGGGAAAAAAAATGTTAAAAATCCGGAGCTTTATGGAGGGGTTATTGTTAAGCGGTCCCAGTAGCGCAATCTCGTAAACATTGGATGACAGACTGGACCAGTGGCCATTCTTGGGCAACAGAACCGGTTGGTCGATAAATAATATTCTGTCGAACAACCTCCCCCGTCCAACGAACGAAATACCCTCCCTTACAATTCTAACAACCTGTTATTTATTTCAGTCTTTCAATACACCACACAAATAGAAACCAATTAGATTTTTCGGACCTCACCTCTTGTATTTGGTAGAGAACGTCATGGCTAAATTTATAACAATAAAGTGACCCCACAAAATCAATAATAAATCCGAATATCTATGAGAGGAAGAATATAACTAAAACATACCAAACTCATATATATTTGTTATTCTACCGCAATCCTCAACTTTTCCGTTAATCTCTGTACCGTCATTTACTCAACATTTTCCGTTAAAGGTATCAAACCATGTTCCTAAATCATATAAGTAACGACAGGTTTTTCATTCAGTCCTTCTCTCCAAATCTAAATGGCATCCCTTGCTTGTCATTCAGATCAAAACCCAAACTGATCAGAATGATGAGAACAGGATGACATTTGTTTTTTGTTTTTTTTTTTTATTTCTAATACGTTACACTTATACCATACATTATGCTACTTCTTTAAGGCAGAGCAATGCCTTGATGCAAGAACAAGAGAAGTCCAAATTTTCTCTTTTCATTTAACTACCACATACGTGTCGCGTATACCGAACACAAATGTAAATTCAGGTGTTTTGTTTATTCCTGGTTCTTCAAAGCTCTAAATTTTCGGCTCCTTGTGAATTCGGTGGGGAAATTTATACTTCTGTTGCAAATTTAGAATGATCCATGTAAGAACTCCATATTACAATCAAGGATTTTCAGAAGTTTCTCTTTAGATCCACCAACACCAATAATTTGTTTGTTTTTTTAGGGAGAGATGATTTCATTTCACCACCAATTTGGAAGTGTTTAAGTTCCATTCATCTAAATTCCATGCAAGCAATAACAGAATCTTCTAAAAGTGTTTCTAATATATTCTTTCTAATGGTTTTCGGCATTCCTCAACATTATCAACCAGTAATTCTCTAAGCGAGAGACGATATTTAACCCATAAGTCTGTGTGGCAGGTGTGTAGTTAATCGAGCGGCTGTCAAAAGAGTCAAAATCTTCCAGAAATCCCATCAGGCCATATTTCTTTTAATTTTCCTCTTTCGGCCAAGAGTGAAGAGCTCGTCACAACACTCCTCTTCTATCGAGTACTTATGTTTCCCCAAAAATAGCCAGCATCACACACACATGTTCCAATACGTATTAGTGTACCCGCCTCTCAATTGGGTGTTCCTATAGACGTGTTAGTGTACCCGCCTCTCAAACGAGTGTTCCTATGGACCTGTGTAGTGTTCCCTCCCCTTTGAAAATATCCCTGCCCTTCTCTCTTTTTTAGAATGATCACTTATCATTTATTATTATAAAAACTTTTTGCCAGATCCTATATTCTTCCTTTTAGATGAAAATGGCTGATCGTCTTTTACAGAACGAATCTGAGCGTGCCGTGAGACATGTACAGCTTTTTCTTCTTCCTCTAGAGAATTAAGATTCGGAGATAAAACAACAAACATTCCTACGTTCCCGATGAAAGATTCGGAGATTTCAGAATACGATAGTGGTTCAGAGGTTTAAGATAGGTTTCTTTAAAAGTTGGACTTGATAAACTAACGACTTAAAATGAAGAAATTAAAAACTCAGCATAATTTTGGAAGACGGGATGGCTACGAATGGTAGAACCCCCTTTGTAATCGCTACACAAGCCATTCGTCTCAAAGTAGTGAAGATGAGACTCCAATAATTGGGACATGTTATTTTTTTGTTTACCATGCCTCCAATTGCTCTTAAATTACTGTTAGGCTTTGAAAATTATGTAAAAGATGTTTCAGAACAACAATAGTTTGCAATAAAGTTAATTAGAGCTTCTGAAACAATTCCGAATGCAGGAGAATGCTGCTACCCCCAATGAGGCGGGGCTTTCCTCCAGATGGTATACGGGTACTGTTCCTAAGAACGGTTAAAACAATTTCCAAAAACATAGTAGTCAAGTCAGAGCAACAATAAACTCTACATGGTCTCTATATGGTTATGAACATCTATATAAACTGCATGGATAATTATAGTATCGTATAAATCAGAGATTCCCGAACCCTTTGGCGATAGTCCGATCTTCAATGATAATTAGTTCTGTACTGCCTAGATTATATATAAATTGTCAGGGATAGTTTGGATACCACTATAGTGCATATTTAAATATTATGTGATGTTACAGTGTTCCTTTAGCAATAAAGATAATAAAGACGCATCTTAAGAAATAAAGTTGTGTTTATACATAAAGTTATGTATGTGTTTTCCGGGGCTAAATATTTAATTAAGACATCAACGAGATTCAGTGCTGTGGCAATTCAGGCAATGAAGCCTAAAAAAGTGCGAGCATAAGAAAGATTTAAGTTTCACTAAAACTAAACAGGCATAACAGAAGATTATTCCAACAAGAATACTTCTGTGTGTACTCATTACATCAACTGTAAAGCAGAGTTGGACAAGAAGGTACCGGGAGAGAAAGGCAAAACATGGATTGGTGAATAAAATTGACTAGTTAATGAATAGCGGAAGTTACACTAGAGAGAAGGGGAAGTAGTTGCAGGATAACAATGGCAGTGGATGACCAGCCCCACAATAGCTGTATTGACTAGTCAATGCTGATTTGCATGGGGCCGTAGTAAATAAACACACTCCTTTATTCATACTGTCTCTAAAGACGTTTCACTACATCCGTCTTAATAGCATTAGCACAAACTCAACATTATATACATATATGTTTCTATATTTTGATAAAAATACATAAAATACATAATACGTTTGGACAATGATATTCCTCAATAACTGATAACATTTAGTAACTAACGTACGCACACCTACCTCGCGGAGAGAGAATGACTTAACCCTTAACCCAATTTCAATAATTAGAAAGAAATTCTATTAAGGGACGAAGGAATGTTAAATAAAGGGAAAATATTGAGTTGCTCATCTATTAATTACAACTAACTGAAAATAACGATTAATGTATGTAGATGAAAAAATCACTTAATATGTTTAATGTAACTTAATTAACTGTCTTGTTTAGTAAGTAAGTATTTAACCTGTGACATATTTATTTGATTCTGTAAATTGCTTCAACTTTTTAATTCAGAGGCATTAGGCCAAGTTCCAGAAACTGAAAATATATAAATAATAATACTTGGATGTTATATTTTGTAATTTATTGCCACTGAGACAATAAATAACACTGATAAATAGAGGCAAGTTAAACTCTTAAGAGTGCCGCTAGAATCAGATCCTTAACTTCTTATCAATGATCTCTATTAAATACATTTATTCCCATAATTGGCAACAAAAGGACCATGAAGCTTCTAGAGCCAATTAAAACTATTTATATCTCAAGCCTTTCCACTAATTCTCATAATGACACATGTGCCCTTTGATTTACCATTGTTGCAATTAATCTCAATTTACTTAATACAGTGACTATATATAAAATCAATAAGCTTTGTTACAATAATAGTTCTCTTTCGACTGCATCATAGCAGGGATAGGGAGCTTATGTTACTGACAGGCCTTAGAATCGTGAGTTCAATTCTCACATGTGCAAAACGAATATACTTAGTGACGAACTCAATAAATAACATCCTCAATTCTACCCTGACTAGAAAGGTGATGGTAATCGATTGATAATCCGGCCCGATTAGTCTCAGTAGCACAAAGTGGAAGTTAATAAGCTCGAGTTCGCCATGAGTGTTAAGGCCGTGTTCTTAATTTCACACGGCAAACCTAAACTCATGAGTTCGATTCTCAGATGGGCAATAGGAATTTATTTAGTGAAGAACTCAATACATAGCCCCACCCCGACTAAGAAAGTTTGGTAACCTATAGTTTAATAGCACAAATTGGGCATTAATGAATAGCAATATTTATTAAGGTCCACCACTTAGGGTGTATCTATAAATTACCACCCTTTTCTAGCCAGAGTAGGGCAAAACGTTGTATTTAATGAGCTCGTCACTAAATAATTGCCAACGGGGAAATCCAAGACTCTAGGATCATCATATATCATGGTTATTGATCTAAATTACTTAACTCATATGGTCAGCGTGTCGAAGAAGTTAATATGTGTGAGTGAGTGTGGCTGTGCCCATTCACGTTTATGCCCAAAAGCAATATAGTCACATAACAAAAAAGCCAGATGATCAAACAGCCATCTCCGAAGACAGTATAGTTTGTGACAAGTGCGGCTAATTCTTTTTTTAAAAGAAAAAAATTACAAACGAATCTATTTTGAAGAAGTAACCACTTTTGCATTATTCAGATGTGTCCAATATGTGGAAAGGTTAAATGCATACAATTGAAGCAGGCGAATATAGGTAACATTGGCCTGAAGTTGGGCGAGAAAACATCATATGAACACGGCTCTTAATCTAACTAAGTGCGACCACCAATAAAATTCTAACAACAAACACCGTTTCAATATTTTAAACTTTGAACTTATAAAAATACTGGTGCCACATACAAACTGCCCATCCTGAGCCCTTATTCCAGCGACTTATAAAATGTAGTATAGGATAATATAAATATAATATATACATTTCAAATATTACAGACGGTTGGAAGTCTCCAAAGCGAATGATCTAAAGGCGAACAGCTGTTTTATACGATTGGACTGACTGAACTACAAAATAAAGAGAAATATTTATTGGCGGCATACTACAAGAAGAAAATAAACGCTGTATGAGTGTAACAAACTGAATAGGAGCTTCTGACGTTCTTTTGAAGTTACACAACGCCCCTTTACAAAGAGTATAAAGGAACGACTTTTTTCCTTAATAAAGGACTTTTATTTATTAACGTTGTAATTCTTTTTTTCTCTTTCGAGTTTACATTATCCTTCAGATGTTTTTTGAAAACATTACAATATGGTTCCTTGCCATTTGTTTTGCCTATCTAAAATTATCATGTGGGAGAGATAATCCGGTAAAGAGATAATTAAAATACAACGGAAAGGGGAAGGTACCGCACGCAACGAACTAGTGTCAAATAATTTCATAGCAAAATTATAAACTTAAAAAACAGGTTGATCTAGCAAAAGTCCGTCACGCAGGGGCTGCGTAAACTAAGCACTGTAGTAGTAAGAAACCTCTAAACCTAAAACATTATTTAGGGCGTAATAACCCAGTAGTTTCTAGCCCCAAAAAACAGTTAACCTAACCTATAAACCTATTCACGAGGGACGAATAGTTATGGAAATGGCCACCAGAGCTCTCGGCAGAAAGTCCGAACATAGCCTACTGGCCACCACACGCAGAATACAAATGCAAATATCTCGGTTAATATTCAAGATACAGAATAAATGTATATAACATTATTTATAGTAAATTTAATTTGCAATAAGATTGGTTCTATACAATTTTACGATCCGATGCATAATAACGGAGATATTTCGAATTTTTGAAAATCCCCCCTCTAAACCCCCCCTCCCACTGGTCCGATTTCAGCCGTTAACGAACTTGATCTTCCTTTTTACATGAAACTATTAAATACCGAGTTTGGTGACGATTAAACAAAAATTGCGACCGCTAGAGTGTTAACAGACAAATATATATATATATATATATATATATATATATATATATATATATATATATATATATATATAGTTTTGAACGGACCTCATTTTCGTCATCTCCTGGGTAGGATCGATGGACATTTGAAGAAATTTTTCGAAAATCGCGTCATGAGTACGACCTCAATAGCTGATTTCCCTTAAGGGAAATCTGCTAAAAATAATAACAATTCAACTTACTTTGATTAAAAAAAGAAAAAAGTAAATTCAAACATGGTTATTTAATAGATATATTTTATTTCTGGAAAACAAAAAGGTAACATTTAAAAAAAAAAAAAAAAAAAAAAAAAAAAAAAAAAAAAAAAAAAAACTTGCTGATATTCATAAACGTATAATTTCACAATAAATAACGGTAAGGAGCTTTAATAATTACAACCAAGTAATTTCAGCAGTGAAACGGTCTTACTAGTGGTATTCGCCTGACAATAAAATGAATTTATTTAATTGTAATTATTAATTAATTAAGTATAGTAAATTGTGTACAAAAGCTGTGCCATAATAAAATCGAAAACAAAACTAAACTTAATTTAAATAAACTTTGCCAGAGTTGAAAAAGTAAAAGATAGACTAAATAAAGGAGGTCCATGGAGCACTTACAGGACGTGAATAAATGCAATGATTGATTTTTAATAGGTAACAATATTCCGAATTTAGCTAATTATTAATTTGAAAAGGGTACAACGAGCTTATCATTTTTCAAGTGCTCCATAAGTGACAATCTACTTATTATTTGTCTCTTATTACTTATTATACAAGCTTTATTAATACTAAATATTTTCCTTATCTATTCCTATACTAACTAGATATTGGTAGATCGAGGCTGGAAGAAACTACATTCAAGTTGTAATTTCGTTCCTCATACTAGTTATTCCTTATATATAATTAATGAGATTTAACTAGCTACTGAAAAATGCCTGTCAATGTTTTTGCCATTGGAATGATGTTATCCTTTCTTATTATCTTTGCCTGAATTGTTAGATAGCCAGATGCAGACTATCAGGAACCACCACAAGTTCTTGGGGCCCTTGTCCATCAGGTAAAGCTTAGCATTGTAGGCGGGAACAACTACAAACAGTCATTCGTAAAAGATTGCTCAATCAATTTCATCACACAGTTATTCGAACGTAATTACTAGTACTGATTGATCGAGGAATAAAAAAAAATTAATAAACGCCGTAAGGAAATTTGTCAAACAACACATTCACATTTATAAGAAGCAGGTAAGAAAATACGAGTAGCAAAATAGCCTTAAACCCTGACTAAAAGCGGGTAACTGGTAAGGGTGGCCGAGGAGAGGGAAGGGAAGCAGCTGAGCTACCCCTATACCCTAGCAACCAGAATCAATACCAGTATGTCCGTATGCTAATATTGCACTACACCCCTTACAAAATACAAACAAACTTTAAATAAAGAAATAAATACTATAATTGAATATATACCATAGATCCTTTCATATATAACAGCAATTAAATTTAAAATGACTACAATATAGTTTAATGTCCAAATATGAAAGGATGACGTGACACGCAAAACAACCCAAATAAACGAACAATGAAAGAAACATGAATTGTATATAAATATGAAAGAATAAAAAACAAACAAACAATAAAGCAGTTCACCTTAAGCTTTCTCTACAAATGAGTGTACAGATAGTTCCCGAATGAACAAAAGATAACTTATTTAATTTTGAAACATTTAAATTAAGAGAATTTTTTAGATATTACCTTTTGAATTAGATTTTTTATAAATTGTAATTTTTTAAGAATTATTTTTAGGGGGACAGGAAATGGAGACCAAAACTACAAAAATGCTATTATAATTTTATCGCTTGGTTTCTTTCACCTTCAATTAGTTATAGAAAATAAGTAAACATTCAGGCCCATGATGTCCACAACAAAAAAATGACAAATGAATTGTTCGTAAGAATATAATTTTCTTTAGATGATGTGAAACAAATTCGCTAAATTCTTTAGTGGATATAGTTTTGGTTATTAAAAGGCCTACAAGGAAAAAGGAATCTACAAAGAGTATATAATGGCACAGCATTAAAGTGAGTAAACAACATTTCATCTTTTGAAGAGAGTTGTTTCCTCTACAAAATAAAACCGAAATCCGTTAAATGAGGGCGTTCGAAAGATAGGAGCCAAAATTGTTGCTATAATCCAGTACCAAATAAACGGCCTATGAAATACGATTTTATTATAAAGAGCTGCTATGATGCCGCGAGAAGTCTTCCCAAGCAGTTTTGATTCAAACATTCCTCTCTAGGCAATCTGAAGCCTTGTCCTCACATCGGTGGATCTGTTATTGTAGAATAATGCTCATCAAGTGACTTGCATCATGTCCATTATGTGCAAAGCAGACCAACAACTAGCTACCATTAAAATTGTTCTTTATTCCAGTAATACAGTTCAATCAAACGATCAAGCCATTTATTACATTCAAAATAAAAGTAAAGGAATGACCGATATATGCACACAATAAGAAATTAAATAAATATGTCATAGCTGGTGGCAGTTATGTTAAGGAGAGGTCTCTTTCTTGAGAAGTAGTGGTTTACGCACACCATGAAGATCAGTCTAATCGGAAGTGGGACAATGAAAAAATTGAAAATAACATCTTAGATTTTTCATTACTCCTTAAGTAGGAACATGTCTAATGTAACTGTCGAAATCGTGGGTGTAGAAGTGTTACTATTCTTTTTACTAAGGTATATTCAAAACTTTTATACTAAAAAACTCATTCGCATGGCCCAATCGAGCCTGCCTGAGAAGAAAAACATGAGATGTGTCAGCATTAACGAAAGAGCTATAAATTCCTCCCGATTCATCATTTCTCAATTCTACTATACATTTTTACGTCAAACAGTTCTAACTGGCATAAATAAAACACCGTAAGAATTAACAGCAGTTGAGGGAGGAATTAAACAAGAATTATTTAAATATAGACATACATTTAGCGTCCAGTGCTTCATAATACGGTACTCTTCATCTCACCCCCCCCCCAAACCAAGAGTGTATTAAAGTAAGAACATAAAGTCGTAATAAATTAGTTGAAAGTTTTATTCTTGGACTATAAATCATTTTTCTAGTTGATCCCTATCCGGAAAAGGCAGAAAAAATAAATAAAAACAAATCCAAGAGAGTTTTTTTCAATTACGTTAGCATATTACACAACTCATGGCACTTACAAATTGTTATATCCGTTATATAATAGAGCTCTTAGAGTAAAAATTAGGTTCATTACAACCCTTCTCCATTTTTCGATATATATGACTGAACCTAATAGTAGATCATGATAAGATGAATAGATATTTTACTAAAGTTAACGATAATCGCATCACGAGTACAATGTCAAATGCTGACTTTCCATAAGTGGAGTACCGTATAGTATTTTTAAAACTATACACTAAATTTTGAACATTCCTAGGCCCATATTTGAATTCTCTACTTGACAATGTAGTCATGAATTATGATTATCTCACAATATAACCCAGAAAACACTAAATGAATGGTATTTAAGGAGCGTTGAGAAAAGAAACAACCTATACTATGTTGTGCATGAGCGGCACATGGCGTTATCATGTGTGTACTATGATGAGAAGGATAGTAAATTATGCGTTTAGTTTGCGAGGTAACAGAGAGGCGGGGCGAAGGCTAGAACCTGGAAAATCAAAGGAGAGCTAGGAAGGGCCAACCCACCCCCGGTCGAGTGAGCACCCTCTCACTCTCTCTCCCATGCTAATATTAGCTATAGCATTAGAATAGTGTGCTAAAACATTAGGCCTGCCACTTAGATATCAGCCATTATGCATTCATCAGCACGATCGGCTTAGCATGCGATTTCCTACGCACATTAATTTACACGCATCTTCAGCTGTAAACATTTCTGCCTTCGACTGGAAAAAAAATAGATTTGCTTGAATCTGTTATATCCATATATGGATATTTAAAAAAAAAATCACTTTTTCTTCTCCTTTTTGATTACAATCAACCTATGTAAGGGAAATGTTACTAAAGTATTTCTATAGGAAAAAGGATGCATATAATCAAAAGGTTAAGAAAGGTCGCCAACCCGGAGATTTCTCCTAAAAATTATCATTTATATTCTTTAAATGTCTCTTAGTAAGAGCCCTAAGGAAATAAAATTTGAACTTTGAATAGGTCATGAGATGATTTCTAGTAAAACGGCTTTACTTTACGAAATAGAGAGGGTTCCATAAACTAAACATATAAAAGTATAACAGACTCCGTTAAATTTCGAATCAAAGAAACAATTAATGAACAAGTTTGTACGAAATTACTTCAGCTACAAGATGGCTTACTTAACATTTTTTTGATAATAACCGACGAACAATTACGGAGGTGGGTGTGTGTGTGTTTGTGTACTGGTAAGATGACATACAGTAACATGTTCAGTAGCCCAAAAAACAATACGTATATGTAACATCCTAAAAATTGATAAGAACTAGATAATTAAACCAAAATGTAGGTAGATAGATAATTAAATGTAATGTAAACTCAAAATAAATTTAATATAGTAACGCAAGAATGTTAAGCAATTTCAACTGCTCACTAAATAGAAAATATTTAACTCTTCAAACAACCTGCTAATTTTCTACCTTTTATCTTTTAAATAGATTTGGAGGTTCGTAACATCAAAACCGATATCTATAGGTGCCTATTACATATAGTAAAATGCAAATAAGCTCATACCCCTCCGAATTTTGACTTTGCAGGTAGTTGTCAAGCTTCTAGGGCACTGTCCCTACTTACCTGGCCCCGACATAGTCATGGCGATTCAACCTCCCTCCTGCCTACATTTCTACACTTCACTACTCCCTTCATGCACACACCTCGTACATTGATTTCCACACATGCTATCTCCTCTCTTCCCACCTACACCTCACGCTTTCCTTTCTATACTTCCTGCCTTCCTTTATGCCTACCTGAATTGTCTCCCTACTTCATGCCACACTTCCTGAATTCATTTCTATACCCTTCATACTATTCATATTTTTCTGATGACAACTTACTCATAAGATCAATCAAGCCCACAGTAGGAAGTTACCTAAGCCACGTTGGTCTTCTCTATTTAGGGTAAAACGAATTAGAGGGCCCAGGTAAGAATCTATTAATATAGGATATAATAAAATTTAGGAGTCCTTAGAATGTGGTTGGGCACAAGTCTTGTTTACAATTAGACAAACCTAGATTATGAGGTGAAATAGAGAAGGAGCGGAACGAAGAAAGAAAAAGGAACTATAAGAGTAATTAGAGAAGTAAGACGGCCTAGCCTAAATGAATGGCTGAGACGGGGGGAGTTGGCGACACCAGTGGCGCTTCCACCTGCACTATAGGAGAGATGGCTGCCAAACTGGAACAGATCCAACTACTGGCATCTACAACCAAATTAGCCACGATTTCCTCTCATCTACCCTGATTGATCGCCTCTGTCTGACCCGGTGGGCCCACTTAATTCAGCCCCCTCAAGGCCGACAAGGTTCACTTGGCACTATTCTTCCATTCCTCAGCTAATCCTAACAGACGCATAATGCGAATTAGTCCAAGCGGGAACAATAATTTTCTCTAATAAAAATACCCATAGGAAGTCGTGAAAGGAGGGAAATTTCCATCATGCCGATGTTAAATATGCAAGGGACATTTTACTTATGAATTATATATTATCTATAAGATACATAAAATTTAAGGAAAAAATATATACTAGAATTTATTTTATAGAATATATATATATATATGTACTCCTATATATATATATATATATATATATATATATTATATATATAATTTTGAACGGACCTCATTTTCGTCATCTCCTAAGTAGGATCGATGGACATTTGAAGAAATTTTTCGAAACTCGCGTCATGAGTACGACCTCAATAGCTGATTTCCCTTAAGGGAAATCTGCTAAAATGGTAGAATTAAACGCATATTTAAAAGTTTAAAACAACACCAGTCATAAATGAAAGTTCTATAATAATTCCAAAAATATTAATATATAGTCACAGGTGTTCTTACAACGTTGTGAGAAAAATCCCTCAAAACAAAAATGTTTCATTGCGCCTGAAGGTGCCGGCGGTTTAAGCCAGCGTGAGTTAAACCTTGGCAACAAAGTTAACCATTTTACATACAAATTTATTGCTCTTAATTCAACTGAATTTAATAAAAGAAAAACATTCTAATTCCATATTAATTTTAGCAAATGATGATTAAATTTCTACTGCACACAAGTCATGTTAAATAAGACAATAAGAATAAATAATGTCAGTCACGCAGGGCTGCGTAAACTAAGCAGATTTCCCACGTGATGGTATAACATATTTGTGATCTGCTCTCACCACACATACATAAATTCTCTATTTCTATGTAAAAGAAACCAAAAAAAACCGATGAGTTGAAGGGGGGGGGAGGGCTGAAAACAAGAAAGCACGAATAACTCGCTTAATACTTGAGTTACGAGAAAATGTATAAACAGAAATTGTGGAACACCAATAGTTTATCAAGATTGGTTCTATAACAATTTACGATCCGAGTAATTATAACAGATATATATTGAATTATCAAATCCCCCCCCCTCTAAACCCTCACTATTCCAGGTCCGACATCAGGCGTTTTTCGAAATTCTCGCCATGAGTTAACGTAAAACGCTGTATTCCCCCTATCTGTTAAATATTCTTGCCAAATATAATATTTGACTATCCTTCATGCACAGTTCAAAATAACTTTAATTAAAAAAAAAGCAATAAATTTGTCCTTTAGTATTATAATGATAAGAAAGAAATGGCTAATAATTTAATTACGAATGAATTTACAACTTAGTAGCTCTCTCCCGATTATCATTTTCATCATGACTTAATATAAAAGTAAAAAAGAATGCATAACAACACTACGTATATCTATAAAAAAGAAATGGATAATTAAATTTAAAATAAAAAAATGTTATATACGATAATTATTAGTTATAAGTATTTAACGGCCCAGTAGTAAAACAAAACAACCGTCAATGGACAACAAATGTTATGAGAGTCGAGAATGATACGGACTTGTTTTACCAGCAACACGGTGCAGTCACGGCAGAAGCAGAGAAACAAGAGTCTAGTGAGTAAATTGGTCTGACAACTCTCTAGCTATGATTGAAACTAACGCTCCTAGATTCAGGCATGGCGCCCCCCCCCTTCCTGCGGTAAAAGGTCACTCTCATAGACAACTGACGCCGGTGCTTATGTGGGCTGTACGAAGTCTAGGCCCATTGTCAATCCCATTTAAAACTTCCAAGTGTATAATGTTAATAACAAGAAGACCAATACAATTACAATTATATTTGTAGTATATTACATAAAAATTGATTTATGACTTTGCTAATATAAAGCGTATTAATTTAATATACAAATATAGGTCTTGTTATACACTAACTTTTCCTGATTCGTAATATTTTTTTTTTTTAAATGCTAAAGCATGAATATGTAACTATTTCACTCAACCATTAAGGTTGTACACACGTCTAGATTTGAAAAGTCTATCGTTCCTGCATGGGAAATCTCTCGAATTAGGTTCATTGAAGCTTATGCATTTGTCTGTTAACACTTCAGAGCCAAATTTTTTTTGAAAACTAAAGGTCTAGTTCGCTAACGATTAAAATGGGACAAGGAGTGGGGATTTAGAGAAACTGCAAAAAGAAAAATTCTAAATCTCGTCGTTATTATGAGACCAAAAAATATTACATAAACAGTCCAGTTGAAAATTAATATTCTGTAAATAGATCTCGTGCACGCATCTTGAAATTATTCGTGCCTAATGAACTCAGTGGTTCTCTGAAAATTTAGAGGACGAAGCTATTAATTAACTTACGATTTGTTAGAAAATATAAGGTAAATTAATAAAAAGGTCAAAAATTTGATATCAATTTTAATTTTAAAAAGAGATCCTGGAGATATTTTTAAGAACTTCTTTTAATTCCCAATATCCTCGTCTAAAATCTAAAAAAGTTAATAACATTACTTTTGTTGTAGGGTGCATTTGACAACCTTAAAATACAATCCAGAGGTGGAGGGGAGTTAGGAAAATCTTGAGTCACTGTTTTAACAAATCGCCCAAAAACCAAAATAAGTTGAACCCCACAAATAGTGGAAAAACCAGGAAGATGGCGCTATTTAATTTACAAGGAAAGCATTCCATGAAAGTGAACTGTTATGGGCAGCAAATGCATCAAAAGTAGGGGTTGGGATAGTGCACAGTGGTGAAATAAATTAGGGTTAAAAAAAGAGACCGTAAAATCAAAAATTACTCTAGTAATTATCTTAGAAACCAATCTTAAACACATTTATTTAATACTATAAAATTTAATTTCCTTCTTTAATAGTATATGAATACAATAAATCTTAATGGTACAAAAGGAAATAATTTTATTTTTGACTTTTACTTAATATGTCCAATCATTTTTTTCGGGGATATATTTTATTGTAACAATAACAAAATGGAGCAGCTCCGGCATAATTTAAGAATTGCAAAGCGAAACTAAATCTCCGACCTCGTTTCAGGGAAACATAATAATATAGAAATGTTATTTTCAAGTCTATTTCAAAATATAGCGGTGCGGATACAATTATTATGAGTAAACGGCTTAGCACGACGAAAACATTTTACAAATCACCGGTCACAATAAAAACAGGAATAGTTTGTTATCACTAACTAACCATGGGTCGAGAGCAAACATATTTCTTTAGTTATTAATTCACTTGTGGGGGGAGGGAATTTAAAATATTTGGCAGCAACCCTACCTAGGAGAATTCACGGCAATTAGAGAGGAGGCATTCCTCTAACACTCGCCAACTAGTGTTTAATGCATCAAAGCGTGAAGACACACAACTATAATTCACATGCAAAAGTAGCAAGAAACAATAACAAAAATCGGGGCAATTAAAATATAAAACATTTATTCCACCATATTACATAACCGTGTTTAATAATAACAACAAAGGGGAAGATCAAAAAGGAGCAACAAGTAAATTGTGCTATTAATTTTTAAACTTACGTTAATTAAAGTGGCTCCAATCCTTCCTTATGGACTCCAATAGATCCTAGAAAAAAATATTGCTCGATAATGAATCTACAAAAATAAATCGAATAAAAATTCAATATTAAAAATCTAATATTTTTAAAAATCGTAAGAGTCTAAACATAAATTAAAATGTATTCTTGGTATTAAATGTTACAATAAATATTAAAGCCAACTTTTACCAGATTTCCCTCAAGTGAAATCAGCTCTTGAGATTGTACTCGTGACGCAATTTTCGAAAAATTTACTCAAATGTCCATCGATCCTACTTGACGAAAATAGGATCCGTTCAAAATTATATATATATATATATATATATATATATATATATATATATATATATATATATATATATATATATATATATTTGTCTTTTAACGTTGTAAAGGTCGCAATTTTTGTTTAATTGTTACCAAACTCAATTTATGAGCGTTTTATGTAAAACTAAAAATGAAGTTCGTTAATGGCTGAAATCGGACTGGAGGGGGGAGGGGGGGGGTTAGAGAGGAGGTATTTCGAAAGTACAAAATATCTTCGTTATTTTACATCGGATATAAAAATTATGTAGAATCAATCTTATTGGAAATTTAATTGTCCATAAGACTAATTCTACACAAAGTTGTTATATACAGATTTTCTCTACCATGAATATTAACCCAGATTGATTTTACAGTAAATCCACACTCTTGCTCATGTCATATTAACAATATGTCGCAAGCCTCTTTATTCTAAGCTTAAATACCAAATATTGTTTTCAAGACACCTTTATTATACGAGAGCTAACCCGTAGCGTGATGACGTTATCAATAAGGTTTTTACGTTCTTTTTCAAAAATATTTACATGATCTATGCCATACTCTATATTTAACCGTTTCAGTGAACACTAAATATCGTATTTGCCATTGGTAGAAGTCGGGCCTGGAATAGAGGGATTTAGAATAGTTTAGTATGGAGAGGGGGATTCGAAAATTCAAAACATTTTCGTTATTACGAGTCACACCGTAAAATGTTGTAGGAATAATCTTTTTAAGTTATTGATGGTCTATCTACAATTGTCGTTCTATGCATGATATCGTACCGCAAGTTTTCGGCGAGTTATTCGTTCTTCTTTGTTTTCAGTCTTTAGTAACAACCGCCTCCCCCCGTCCAACCCCTTCTTCTACGCATCTGTTTTTTACATAGAAATGTGGAATATGTTATAATATGAGATCAAAAGTGTGCTATACCAGCACGTGGGAAATCTACTTAGTTTACGCAGCCCCTGCGTGATGAGCTTTTCTAGCAAGAATGGGATTAATGAATTTATTTAGTTCCTTAATACTCACAAGTTCCCATGCGGGAAAAGCACCTAGAATTTTAGGCTTGCCAATCAACATCATCATTAAATCCAGCTTAACATACAAATATTTAAGACATATTATGCGAATACAAAAAGTTGATACTTCTAAAAGTAATTGAAAACGATAGCTCATTTAATTCAATTAGTCCACTCAAGAAAGATATATCAAAATATCGAAGGAATAGAGAACAAGCAGCTATGTGAATTGTCTAAAACCTCTCATCATACGTATGATATCACCTAAATATAGTCAACAAACATAGTATTACCGTTACAACATATAATAGTAAAATTTCACTAAAGACGTCTACTTCAAGTGTTAAAAATTTGATTACTCAACTAGGAATGGGAAATCTAGGATAAAGTGAATCTTTCATATAAAACAGTGTTTTTTTTTGTAATTTTTGCTCTCAAATAAAAAAAAAACATCCCAACAATATCTTATGTGGGTTACTGCGATGCCATTTTCGTTACGTAAATACTTTTTATTTAAGGACTAAACAGAATCTCAATGATTTTCCTCCGGCATATCATATAATGGCTAGCTTCCAACAGTATTCAAAATAGGTACTATGGTTAAATCTACCGACACTTGTATTGGCTCATAGTCCACCTACTTTGCTAGTGGTGCGAGGTTACTGCCTTGGAATTTTGGTCGGGATAGTTGTTTTGAATATCTGGTTTCATATGGCGACCTACGAAGCCGATGAATTTGTATTTTCCATATATAGTTTCACCTCCCATCGTTTGCATGTTCCAGTGGCTTCACTGAGAGAGACAAAATGATAGTCCTTATAATTTAGGGCTTAAAAAAGTATCAAACAATGCATAGACATACCTAAAACTGTGCCAATAATGCCTCTAACACAAAGTTTTAAACAATGCATAAAACAAAAAAAGCACAATTCCATTTTCAGGACCTTTTATCTGAATCATTAATGGACAAGGGCAAGCAAAATTCCCTATTGGTGGGGCTATTGGTCATATTTACCTTCCATACACGGAATATGTTTGAACCGCGCTTGCAAACACAACAAAGCACAGAGCCTGAGCGGAATGTATGTACATTTAACCTCAACGCCATATTTATTTCCCATACTACCAAAAAATGGATAAAGCCAGGAAAGTATACATGAAAACCAACCAAGTTGGAGGGTCTAATGGAAAGAGGCGAGCGTGACCCTCTGCAAGAAATATATCCATGTACGAAACAAATGATATGTTCTGCAGCCTCCAAATACTAACATTACAACTACAATTTCTAATAACATGCACAAATTATCTGCCCATTCAAATCTACGCAGCTTTAGCCTACATATTAGAGATTATCAAAAACAAAGGCTTAAACTTGAAAACCGACGAGAACTAGGCTAAAAAATATATCAGTGAAATATAATAAAATATCAATCAAATAAAATAGCGAAACAAACTCAAATCAACATCCAGTCTATCTATCGCGAGATGACTTTATCCACAAGTCGAATAAGTCATCTCGAACATTTAGCACGAAATTATAACCCACACATTGAAAATCGCGACAATTAAATAGCTAAGAAGTAGTGTAATCGGGAGTGTCTCCTAAATAAGGGGATGCTTGGTAAGCATGCCCTTACAAACGCACACACACATTGAAATATTCCACATTACATTATTAAATATTGTAAAGTAAATTCGCGGAATACAGATTTCAGCTACGGGGCATTTTGTCCTTATAAATAAGGATGTATAATATCATTATCATACACCTTTCAAAACAATAGTATGACCTTAATATTATTCCAATGCCGAAAACATGTCAAATGCTGCTTTCGGTCAACTCAAAGGTCATTTTCAAACAAATTATTTAGATAGAATTTTGAATCAATATGAATGCTCATGCATATTTGAAGCCCAACCTGTAGGCCAAGAGGACTCCTACTAGGGTATTATTGATTAGTTCGCTATGGTTAGCACTGCAGTGAGGCAACAAAATCTATAGACCGAATTGCTTAAACACAAAGCAGCAACACAAATAATTTTTACATTTTCATTTGTTCGTTTTAACAAATGAAAATTTGAAAATTATTTATATACACAAATAACAGATTTAGCCACACTGGTAAATATTAATTAATTACTTTTTAAGTCACATCGCTGAATGCTATATTGGAGTTATGTTGGCAATATAATATATTGGTATTACTGAAAAATACAAACACTTGAACTAAAGATTCAAAATTGGTGAATAGAAGTAGCATTACACTCGTACCCCTTCCCCCCTTGAAGTTATTTCCATTAATCGTTAACATAAAGTAACAGGATACGCCAAATATTTTTGCTTTCTATAAAAAATGTCTAACATTGTAAATTAATTTTTTTACATATTATTTAATAGCACTTATACATTATATAATACATTCTTTATAAAATTAGTTTAAAGCCCATGAAGACATTTTATAAAATCTATCAATTTGAATAACTGTAAATAATAAATTAATTTCGTTCACAATCCTAATACTACTCTAAATATATTAACATATTTTTTTTTAATTTAATGGTCTGCAAATTTACTTAAGGATCACTAGCTTTCTAAATGATGAGAAAAATGCCCCGCCTTAAAGAGACTATTTTTATGACAAATATTTTAGTTATATTTAATAATTGAACATTTTTGATAGTATTCATTTGTGTATAAAACGTCCTTTAGACATGAACCTCTATAATTTATTTTTAAACAAAGAATTGAATTTATTTTTTAATAAATTGAACGCATTCGGCCAGAGTGTTTAAGATTTTTACTCAAAAAATGATAAGCTTTTCTCAAAATACATATATTTGTGGTTGTATTTGAAGCACATTCTTGTATCTTGTTTCATGATTGTGTTATTCTACTTTAGCAAAACAAGTTCATGTATTCTTTCACAAACAATATTGTTGGTTCATATATGGTAAGAGAAAAGTCATTCTTGTGTCCTTAAAAAGTACCTCTCGGCCAATGTCCCGACTTTCTGTTGTTTACAAACCTTATTGCCCTCTTCTGAAATTTAAGTTTTAAAATGTGTTTTTTTGAGTGAATGGGAAGTAACCCCAATACATAAGTAGTATACCTTAACTAAGGAAATAACCATTGAAATAATTTGATATCCACTGATATCATCAACTTCTACTCTCTGCCTACGATTAAATAGAAAGTTCATGAACAATGTATCTATATTTCAGCAACAATGTTCTAACTTATTCAGCAGTATTTCATAATCTACTAAGTCAAAGCCTTTATTTAATCGACAAATGTTCTAATTTCGCGCAGGTTGCTATCCAGAAAATGAATTATCCTCCAGAAATCATATTTTTCCGAAATAATGCATGTTTTCGCGGAAATCATATTTCTCGGATACGAGGACATCATGCTTTCTAAAATGTTCCATTAGTGGATTAAAGATAATTTTTTTGAATTTTTTCGTGAACATCGGATGGAGGGATACGTATTAATAGTCCCGTCTGTTCCAATCAGATAAAATGTAAGAAATTGTCACAGTAAATATATCATAATAACTACATACTACCTTGTTACACAAAAATGGCGTAACTAAATAGTAGTGTTGAACTGAGAGCATTCATAAATATACTTTTTAATAATCAGCCATTATGATAAATAGTTCAATGTATTATTTTTGAAGGTAAAATACTCTAGAAAATCTGCTAACCTATCGTTACAGTTTACATAGTCAGCAATAACTACTAGTTTCGAAGCGTCGTCCCAGTTTCTCCATATTCAAAATAATATTATATAATAGTACGGGAATTATTTGAAGGGAATTGAGACCTCATCATTGCACAGATAAAAGAAAGGGAAATGAGAAGACTTTACATTAGGTAGAGATGGACCATATTAATTTTTTGAAATGAAAGGTTTTAAAAAAGTGAGAAATGGAGAATAAAATAAAATATGGTATGACTTAGACTGAGTGTCACTGCAGCCTTAGTAATCTGATAAGTTTACTGATTCTACGGATATTGGTTAGTGACAGGCTTACAATTAAACAATTTTACAATGCAGGTTATATTAAGAGTAGCTAAGAGTGTTATCAATAAGCCAATAAGACGAATCAAAGTTGCACGAAAGTATAACATTATAATGGAATGGCCAAAGAGAAAAAATCAAGCAACGATTAAGTGAAAATCGTTTTTTTATCCCACACTGTTTCCTTATAAAAGGCTTGAGAGGCTGAGTGAGCCAGAGAAATCTCCTTAACATTAATAATTCAGAAGGAGGCTTATGGAGTTACTCAAGGGACGATGGAAGGCACCTACTTATACTTATTTCAACATTTTCCATCAATGGAAATACAGGCCATCAAAAACACTCTAACAAGATAAACTTTCCAATATTCCTTTTACAATTTATAGATACAGGCGATTATAGGAAATATTATTATTTATCACACTCAAAATAACAGGCTAAATTTTATTTTTTGCGATTTAAGCAGATATTATAATAACCAGCAAAATCCATTTTGTACATTCAATTGTTCAGTATTCGGAAGGAAACCTGCTAATAGCATGTGTACAATTTTAATATACCTACTGTGAATGAAACACAGTACTTTAGCTATTCAGAAGAATACCATATTTGCACTTTGTTGCATATACCGAAGTGTCCTTAGTAGACGTTATAAGGAAAACGAAAATACAGAATATTAAATATCTCCATTCCATGCTTTCTTTTTTTTTAATATTATGTGATTGGTGCAGTCAGTAACTTGCCATCGGTGAGCAGCCACACACACTTAATTCTTTAATAAAGTGATTTTCGTCTTCTTCTTCACAATATATCTGCCCAGCGGTCTGAATGTAAAAGATTGCGGTTAATTTTTACGAATACTCTCCGGTCATACTCTGCAGGTATGTTATAGGTTTGAACATATAAGTTCTTTTAGTTGCTGTAATAAATCATTTTTTCAACAGCTAATGAAGGAGTCAGAACTATACGTTGATTTAGGGAAGTCATGTGTCTACTTCACAGCAAAACATATTCAAATTCGTACTGAATGACCGTAATAATTCCAAGTTAGCCCAGCCACGAGAGAAGAATCCCACCCCTACACAAATTTTATTATGCTATGGCTAAATTTCAACGTGCCATTTTGCCTATATAGATAAAATGATGAAAGTTAAATGAGTGGAGTTGGTTTGTAAAGCTGTGGTGAATGTGAAAGAGGAGTGGAGAGTAGCTGGCATTGGAGCTGAGCTGGATCGATTTAAAGAGACTAATCTAGTGGTGATGTTAATGAAATTCCTGGCCGGGGATGGAGTGTGTTAGGGGTTAGGCGATCGAGATTCAACCCCCATCCCTCACCAATCTAACCTTATACACACACTCATTGTCTGCTATCCTCAAACCCCACTATAGTTTAAACTGGAATAAAGCAATAAAAACATAGCCCATCACCTAGGATGTTCCTTCCAAACATTAAATGATAAGCCGATGTTCCAGTAGCATTGGACGGTTGTCTGAGTTGCATTAGGAGTTTTTGTATTTTATTTTATAGTACTCCCCTTTCTCCCTCCATAGATTTTAACGCCTTCTTGACAGTCTGTACGTACCTTTCAGCTTGACCATTTGAATTTGGATTTATATTTTTGTTCATTAAAAACTGTTTTAGTGTATTAATAGATTTCCCTGCGTTAGTGAAGGACGTTCTCTGCACTTCAATATATTTATTTGAAGGATTTTTCATTTCAACTACTATTTAAGTTCATTGGTTCAAAAATGGTTAAACTAAAAATAGCAAATTTTGACAAGTATAGGAAGAAAAGAATCAAAGTGGACCTGAAGGAGTGGCAAATAACGATTTCAAGGATAATAGTTGAGAAAACAATAAGCCCATTGGCATACAAAGAACTAAACGCAACAAATAGTTTTTGAAAGTCCTAAAGTGCTGGACATAACTAAATTTATCAAGCCCCTTAGTAAACTAAAATGAGGGGATACAGTAATTTATTGAGGACCTTAGTTTATTTGATTGAACTAATTTATTTTTCTTCTTTAACAGAGTAATTAACCACTAATGATACCTAAGTTAACAAACATTAGTGACGCCCAATCATTTTCATTCCTTTCATTAAAACTTCAGTGTGAATTATAACTTTCATTTTAAGTAAAAAAAATACATAATTACCTAACCACCATACTGGACAAGTTAGACGAGAAGATGACTCTTACCGGAGGTACAAACAATTTGGAAGAACATTCATTCTAGATTTGATAGTTTTGATGAAGGTAATATTCTTCATGGCAGAGTATTGCTGGAAGTGAAAAACCGCTTTCATAATAATAATTTGAGGATTTAATTCTTCCAAAAATATATTTGGCGCTTAGCTCTTTCAACGACTACAGGCTGTCATCTTCAGAGCTAAAAGTCTCAATACAACAACAATTAGTCAATCATATGATTATAACTATAAAATCCATGAATAATATTAGTAACACATAATTCAAAGAACAAAATATGCATGAAAACCGCGCCTAATAATAAATAGATAAAATAGCATAAATCATATTAATATTACAAACTTTGAACTTTTCGTATTTTTACTACCAATGACATTAAATCAAGAATTCATTGTCTATAAAATCTAAGCTCCTATTTAAGTAAGGAATTTCTAGGCATACCAAATCATTAAATTACTTTATCATAATACCCATCAAAAATATTTTCTGTACATATCTTAAAATGTTTTGATAAATCTAATATAATCGGACATAAGCTAAATTGTTACTAAGATAAGTCTGTCACTACTTGTAAAACAGTAACTCTAAATTGTAACTAAGTAAGACTGTCACTACGTAGTAATACCAATAAAATAAAGTATAGCAACAGAATATTTATTCCCAAAATCAAAAGGTCTTGGCTACACTGGGCTCATCAATGATGTCCAAACAGACCGAAGAAAACATTTAAATAAATACGTTTTTGTAATAAGAACACTTACCCGATTAACACAGATTAAAATATGAAGAGAAAAAATCATTGTTATTTAATTACGGATCTCATATGGTAGTTACAAGATGATGATATGGCATGAAGATGATAAGAGCCTAAGAAAAGAAAACGATAAACAGTTAAAGCTATTTTATTTCAATTTCGAAAGAGATCTAATGTCTAGCCAACAAACTGTCATTATGAAGTATTAGACCTCTTAACGTGTTATAAAAATACTTCAAATATTAATTCATGAGCCCCATTAGATTCTAAATGGCCGAGATTATTTGATGGTGATTTGTCGAGAGTAATAGGATTGCCACACAAATAATGAATACCACAAACGTTGCCACTAGATCAAGTAAATACGTCTATTATAGAGTTCTGTACTCACATTAAACTAATATTCACTAGAGAATAATTGCGCCTGTAAAGAACATTTTTTTATGATCTTAAGCTGAAATACATCCAGATGATAAAGTTTCCAGAGATAAAAGAGGCACATAGGTTTGTAAATTTTATTTTTAACTAAACAGGGGCATAAGAATCATATAAGATACAAGCCTAAAATGAAATAAAAAATTCATAAAAGTCATGGGCATCAAACTCTGGGAGCATACATGTATTCAAATTGCACACGAACTAAGAAACCTCTTGCCACCGTTAACTATACGGGTCAGTCCAGAATATTCTACCTTCGGTAGTAGCACCACAGATAAAAAGTAAAAAACCTCAGAACAGCAATTATAATCTCTTAAGAACGTAGGGATCTTCTGTGTTTTTTTTAACGGGGCAATAGTTACTGAACACTCCTGGTCCCCGAGTATTATGCAGATGAATCTGTTTTCCCATTCAACAGGACCATTGAGTGGCAAACTTACGGATACTTCCTGTATTTTTGACGGCTCTCTAAGTATGACCTTCAAAATATATGCAAAATTTGAGATTTTCATTTCAGGAGATCTCAGAATTTATTAGTAAAAAAAGTGTGATGAATGGAAAGATAATTTTTAAATACGAATTATACAGAAATTAAATTTACCGAAATTGTAGATCCTATCATTGAAAGGCAGAATGTACGGAAGTTATTTAGCCTATTCCGGACACCCTGGAGGGATTCTTAAGGTTATTAAAAACTGGTTTGGAGTAACGAACTCATAAAATCTACTTTCGCTAGCTAATTTTAGTGGTTAAAATAGTGTACTAGGCTCCTGAAGTTAACAAAGTTAAGCGACTCCTAACGAGCAAGAGGGAATTTAATTTTTTTACTCCTAATGGAGATAGGTAGGAGACTCGGTTCCTATCTTCAAGATCCAGCAGGAGCAAATCCTTTAATGCACAACCTAACGAGTAAATTTATCTTAGCATCCTTCTACTTATTTCAATCATTTGTATTCAATCTTTTACTATGCCAGTTCATTTTATACTATATTTAAAAATCTATGAAACTCATTAATTTTCATGTAACTCAAATCTAAAGCATCGCATATCAGTCAAGTACTTTTGTTTTGCAACTGGAATTATCAAAGAAATAACTTTTCATTAGGAAGAAATTGGTGGTTGGGCATACCAATAAATTGCTTTAAGTTCAGTGAGCGGATATTTCATTTTTAGAGAAAGTATAGTATACATGACAAGAACTCAGTTCTCAAAATTTCCTTAGAAAAATTCACTAAAACGTATTTATTACTAACAACCTCACATTTTTGCTCTTGACTTACATAAAATCAGATCGAGTTCATTAATGGTCAAAACCGGCTAAGGTTAATTTCGGGGTTATACAAATATCACGCTCAAAACGTAAACAACGTTTAGGACTTAAAAGCTCATAAATTTAGAAAATGTTTTGTTATTGTAATGTTTTTACACAATCTTCCGTGAAGGAGTTACGGGATTCAGAAACAGTTGTAGATTAACTAACGTATTCGAGAATATTAATGTTATTCACATTACAAAAACTCTTCATATTTTGTAACTTTAAGTTACTCTTCGGCTTCGACGAACAACAATTCTCAGTTTCAGGGAAGCATAGAATAACGGTTCCTAGGCCTGGAAACACGTAATTTACTTAATTTAACTCAAGTTAATTTAAATGTAAACATTAATGGAGATAATAAAGGATATTTTTCTATGAAGCTTACGATATTCTGTATGTATTTTCGTTAAATGAAACCAGTTGAAATGGGGCTAGTTACTTAAATATTTTTTATAAATTCTTTATGTTATTAAATGTTATATTTTTGATTAATATTTGATAGTAAAATGCATTAGTTAACCTATCTATTGATGCAATCCACACTGAAATTACATAATAGCAATCTAATGGTTATCAAAAGAAACCCTAGTGGATACAACTGAACCTGAAATTTCACAATTTTAACGACTTGTTCAAAGAGCTCCAGTAGGACAAATCGTCTAGGAATAAACGAACAAGAAAAAATTTAAAATGATATAGAGAAATATCCTTGTTCAGAAAAACGACTCAAGTAAAGGTAGATGCAACAGAAGAGAGGTGGGTTAACGTGATATGATAGATCTCTAGGCATTTCATAAACAAAAATGGAATTCCATTTAAATAAATCTGACGTCTGATAAATCAAGTAAGAAAAATATGATATCATGTCATTTATTATCGTACACTTTGAGCTACTAGGAGCGGTTATCTAAAGGTTACCACCTTTTTCAAGCCAGGGTGGGACTAAAGATTCTATTTAATGAGTTTGGCACTAAAAAGAGACCAACCCCTTAACTCACGGGGCTTACTTGAGCACCCAAATTATGATATCTTTTTTTTTTTTATTCTTTTGCTACTTAGATTGTTTGCCCGTTTACCTGCAATGCTAAAAAGCAGTGTAGTACAGAATGTGGATTATGAATCATAAATATCAAAAGGAGATAGCCAAGTACACAAGCTAGGAAAACACACCAGCTGGGTCATTTATCTGAGCTAACAATGCATTTCATATTTTAGATTCACCCAAAGCTACATAATAAATAACAATGATATTAAATATTTAAGCAAAGATTATGAAAAACAAATGATATCCCAAAAGAAAATTCTTGTTTAATTAAAATATGCAATTAACTTTGGTTATTAAGTTCTTTCATGTCCCTAACCCTAATGGGTCTATTCTGACCAGCTTAAAAGAACAAATCATTTTCCTCTTGAGTCCAGCAATAGAGATTCTAAGCCATGTGTACTTTATTTTGGCAGTTAGATAAATAATGTAAGAACCCTTATGAGGTATAAATAGGGACATACAATGAGAATTACGGTGTGAAATGTGGCAGATGGGGCTAAACGGTGATAACAACCCCCACCTTACCTTCTCTTATCAGCTGCAGAGGTAGTTAATCACCTTTATCTGGATCTCCAGCTCTTCTGTTAGCCCCCTTCACTGGGCCCTACTTCACAGATGGCACCTTTGCCCCATAATACCTACCACCACCTTTATTCAATTTGACAGTTCTGCACAATTTACTTGGGAAGAAAAGGTCTTTTTTCATTCCCTTATATGTATACAATTTTTCAGGGAACATATATAATGATTTTTTTAAATGGCTTCCTCAACATGCGTGCAGAAACATGTAATTTTATTATAACTATTCTACAAAAAAATGATATTTTCAACTTTATTTCCCGCTATTTAGTGTTAAATTTAAAATCAGCACTATTTATACTAGACCCACTGTAGCATTTTCAGGAAATCTTTATAACATTGAGGATATTTGTTAAAAACATTAAAGGCATTTCTTTATAAAAACAGCGTGGGTGGGAAAAAGAAGTTTTTGTTGGTGACCCTTGACATTAAGGTATGAAGAAAACATGTATAAGAGAAATATTTTGTTTTGTACTTCAAATAGGTCCTATTTAAAACTCTTTATGAGTGTCTGAGGAAGATGGCCCTAAAGGTGACATTTAGGCAGTAATGAACTGCTGATCCCTTAACAAAAGGAGGTAGAATTGAAATACGATTTCTCTTCAAGAATGAGGAAATAAGGAAAACGGAATGGAAAATAGGAGATGCTAAACCCTTCAGAGCCATATTATAAATTACACGCACATCAATCGAAATAGCTATTTCTGTTATTTTACATTTCATTCTCAATTTGATTTATTTTATGTTCTGACTGCAAATAAAATAAAAAGTCCGTCACGAAGGGGCTGTGCAAACTAAAGAGATTTTCCACGTGCGTCACTTCTTTGCATGTAATGTAAAATGTAAATTTGCATTTACATCAAAACGTAAAAGTTTAATGAGAATAATATTTCGTATTTGCGTTTCAAATAATGTGCTTCATAATATAACAGCTTATTGTTAATATGACATTAGTAGGAGTAGGAGTTTACTGAAGGCCGAAAACTAAAAAATGCAAATATCTCGGTTAATAATCAAGATAGTGGAAAAACGTACATAACAACATTTATAGAACGCTACATTTTCAATAAAATTGGTTCTGTACGATTTTCTGACTCGAAATAACGGAGATATTTTGAATTTTCAGTCTATTTCATGCATTAACGAACTTGATCTTTCTTTTTATGTAAAACGACTAAATATCGAGTTTGGTAAAAATTAAACAAAAATTACAACCCCTAGAGCGTTAACAGATATATATATATATATATATATATATATATATATATATATATACACACACACACGCACACACACACACACACATAAATAGTTTTGAAATGACCTCATTTTAGTCGTCTCCTGGGTAGGATCGTTGGGTATTTGAACAACTTTTTCGAAAATCACGTCTTGAGTACGACCTCAACAGCAGATTTCCCTTTAGGGGAGTTCTATGAGGAAAGACCTAATGTAAGAAGCCACGACGTGAATATGATAGTAGGAAAACGGAATTAAGTCTCACGCTTGGACTGAGTGACGTGTTAAGAGCTGTGAGAACAACAACAGAAAAGCAAGTGTTGTTGTATGACACTATTATGAGAGAGAGGAACATTGCCCGAGGAAGGAAACTGTGCAGGTTGAGCCGACCATGATGGCTATAAAGGTTACTTAGCGACCCCTCCTCGTAAGCAGGAGGCTGCAGGCACTGATAAAGGCGGAACACCTTGCTCTCTCCCTAACACAAACAGCTCTACTTCTCCACACTATCTCTCAAGAATTTAGTTTAACGCTAATAAAGTGTAGCCTTCACCTAATAAAAAAGTTTAGTTCACAAGAATGTTGACAGACTTTTAACTCCACACCAGGCAAATAATGAAGGAATAGTACGTACGCTCAGAAGAACATTAATCATAAAATGTTTTTCATGATGCTACTGTAATAGGAATAAGTTTAAAGCATTCTGAACAATAAATGATAAAATAAAATTATTCATTTATTTGTGACAAGCTGTGTTACTCGACTTTGTCTGGTTGAAAAAAGAGATTTTATTAACATAGCATCAGAACTAAATTATGAGTGAAGGAATGCCTAAGGTAAAAACTTTAAATTGTATACTACAGAATATCTTCATCATACAGAAAGGCATATTATAAACAAAATATGGATAATATAAATAAAAATCTTACATAAGTATATAAATATCGTATGTACAAGATAAACAAGTTATTAGTATTAAAATTATGTTATGGAATTAGTTTTATGTTATTCTTGGGTATAGGGAGTTAGTAAAATAAATATTTTAAGAATAGGTAAACAAGAATGGGAAAGAAGAATTTATGACGTTATTCGGATCTAGCAGGACTGTTCTATGCCCAAAACTAGACCCACTTCCAAGAAGTCTTTATACATAATCAGTTTTGACGGAAAGGAAAGATGTGGCTCCCAATGTCTGAAAAAATTGTCAACTGATAACGCTTACAGCAAGGGGTAACTCTCGTAAGAACTAGAAAAGAGAAAAGCAGGTCCTACCAACCTGGTGCATGTTGGCGTTTTAAAACCCTAGAACTGAAAGCTGTAAAGCCAAACAGTAAGCATGCGACCAATTAATGAAAAACAATTCCTCCAAAGAAAACAAACTTTGTAAGATTACGCCCATATTACGGTCTTCCACACATATTCAAATCGAATGCAGCATAGACAGAAATTTTAACGTTTCTAGATTGTTTTGAAATATGACAAATATCAGAGGGCCTTGGAGTTGAGAAAAAAAATAAGGGATTAGTGTTCAATAATTTTTAAAAATATAATATAATAACCTCATAATTGCCATTTCTTTTTTTATTGAAGAAGCACAGAGTCATACCCGATAACCTTTGAATGATTCTGAAATTTTGGGTAAGTTGATTATGTTAAATTCCGGAGCGAATGATATCCCCAGCATTAACATGATAATTCAAATGTAAAACAATGATGATAACAATACCGAAGTAATATGTGAGCGGTAACAAGTTAGTAAATGGGTAATAAAGCACATTCAAAGGATTTAATCCTGGAAGAGACAAGGCTTCAACAAGCTCAGGATTAGTCGCCATGGTAACTACGAGGGCACCCTCTTTTCCTAATTGGCGCATTAAACTCCAGGTGGTGCTGCCTCTCCAGCTGGTTTCAAACTCACAATACTTAAGACTTATAAAAATATTAAAAAAATCGTGAAGAAAGTTAGAATAAAATTTTACTGAATGCGTTATTAATGCATATCTAAACCGTTTAACTAAAACTATTTCAGCTATATTGGATTTAATGGGATATCAAAAGTATATTTTAAAATAAGGATTCACATTAAGTGTTGCTTTAGCAGGTTTCCTTAAAGGATAATAGCTACTGAGGCTGTACTCATAATGCGATTTACAAAAACAATGTCTTCAAATTTATCAATATGTGTCTGTTAAAGTTCTTTGATACTTACTAAACTTGATATTTAAGTGTTTTAAGTAAAAATAAATATGTACGTCCGGCTCAAATGAGATCAGGAGTGGGGGTTCGGAGAAAGGGCAAATAAAACTTCCACATATTGCAGTTGTTTAGAGCCAGATCGAAAAATGTTATATAAACAATTAAAAGAATAAAGTTGTGAGCTGGATCAACCAGTATATATATAGCTATTGTGAGTAAACAATGGATGTTTAAATATCATAGATGTTTCAATTTTTACTCGATGGGTACTATAGTCAATATTAAACTGATTCGACTTATATAAGACTAAATACAAAATTATTTAATGGACAAGGAGTGGAGGATTATAGGACTAAACTTCAAAATCATGTATATCTTCATTACTATACGTCCGACTGAAAAAGTTTATATAACCAATTTTATTAAGAAATTAATGCATTGCAATTATATTGCATAAGCTTGTAATTAAGAAAGAAATAGAGAATTTTAGAGTACAACATGACTACGTGTCATTCCAGCAGGTGGGAAATCTGCTTAGTTCACACAGCACCGAATTCACGTATTTCTTTCATTATCTTCAATAAAGCTTCATGTAATATAATATTATCATATACGATCAATAAACACAACGGCTAATTTAACTCTAATTTTAATAGAAAATAAGTTCAATTTCATTTTTACAAATTTTAAATTGGGGCTCAGGCCAGCCATATGAGGTAAGGTGTTAATTTTATTTGCTGAAGGTTCCACTCCCGCCTGAAAATAGGAATTTACAATATTTAGTGACGAACTCATTAAAGAAAATCCTTAATCGCACCTTAGCCACAGTAGCATAAAGTTTACGTTAATAAATTAAATTCCAAATGTATGATGTCCCTAAATAAGTCAAATCAAAATCATTCAAAGTAATTATCTTCGTAAAGCTACTGTACTCGAAGGTCAATTTGATAAGGAGATAATTACCAGTAGTCAACACCTTTCTCAATAAGTACTTAGTACTCCCAACGACGCCGCACAAGAGAGTTAAGCACAACCGAGTAGTGTAGCCTTAACGACCTACAGTAACGAGAAAAAACAACAGAATTAAAAATTTATGAACGTGCTCAAATGATTAAAAATTATATAAAATAAAAATAATTCCAATCTCAACAGCAGCAGTTACTTTTAAACAAATCAATCAAATTCTACAAACCTGCTCCCATACAAATCCATGTTTGCATTCGCCCACTAACAATTTTTTCTTTTATTTTTTTAACTTGAATTAAAATAGATTAATTAAAAATCTATAAATATTAAAGTAGTCTGTCGTATATTTATTGTTAAGTTCTTTATTTACAAACACTTAATGCTTCTGTGGCTAATGGGGACGGGTTTTTTACAAGTTACCACCCTTTTCTAGACAGGGTGGGACTAGGAATTTTGTTGAATAACTTCGTTAGTAAATAAACTCCTATTGCCCAGGCGGGAATCGAACTCGCCACTATAAGTTTACCATGCGAGATTAAGACCAACACCTTAACTCACCTTGACTAACCGATGGCTAACCATAGAATACGGGATTTATTTTATTGAGGCTCAGGTTAGCCATGCGAGTTAAAGTGTTGCCTTTAATCTCACATGGTAATCCTAGAGTGGCGAGTTCGATTCCCGCCTGGGCAAGGGAATTTATTTAGTGACGAAATTCATTAAATAAAATCCTAAGTCCCACCCTGGCTAGAAAAGGGTGGTAACCTGAAGATGACCCGTCCCAATTAGCCTTAGTTGCAAAAAGTGGACGTTAATAAATAATAATAATAATATTTATTGTATTAAATACAAGAAAACAATTGGGAGGGAGAGCCCATCAGAAGAAACCATCAGACGTTTACCCCCCCCCCATAATAGATATATGCCTAGATTCTTTCTCCCACCTCATGTTCATTTCCCCCACTCAGAGATTATAATAATTGTATGTACTCTACTGCATATCAGATTCAAAACAAATTGTATAGATATTAAATATTTAAAATAGAAAATGTTTTACAAAACGTTTTTGTATTTTTATTTTGTTTTTCTTAAACAATGAAAATAATGATATAGTGCCACTAAAAGCCCCTAATAATATAGACTATTCCTTATCATTCTAAATCAATTGTAGGTTTGGGTATGAGCAGGAAACACTTTCAATCAATAAGTAGAAGAGCGAAGCCCTTCACTAAACAGCATTTTTCACATATTCCAATAGTTGTAGCAATTAATATTCATTTTTAATCCACAGATAACCCCCACTTATGGTCATACATGTGTTAAATGTAAAATATAAAACCCAGCTGGGAGGCAACACTACTCTTCTACAGTCATATATTATTTCTAAATATTTCATCGACAATTCAAATGTTAATTTTTTCCTTATATTTCGGCTCCTATTAAATGAGATATAGAGAATAGAATGTGAAAATGATGTCAAAAGTGAATCACAGATGACACATCCTTACTTACACAGCATCACGCGTACTTTCGCATTCAGATATTATTATTATTATTTATTAACGTCCACTTTTTGCAACTAAGGCTAATTGGGATGGGTTATCTACAGGTTACCACCCTTGTCTAGCCAGGGTGGGACTTAGGATTTTATTTAATGAATTTCGTCGCTAAATAAATTTCCTTGCCCAGGCGGCAATCGAACTCCCGACTCTAGGAGCATCCAGATATCGCACCTACATCAATTATTCCTAAATAATGAGTAATTATATACGAATTTTTTAAATAGATGATTGTGATATTTTTAATGGCAAGATGTTTCTAAAGGATGAAGCAGAACTAAATATCTACTTCCTATTTAATTTTTCTCCCTAAAAAATTAATTTATTTGATCCGTCCATTCGATCCAAGTTTTGTAGTTGGTGCTGATATTGCACTGACTTGGAGATAACAGAGGTAGTGCACGAGATGACGTAGAGGATGCTATGAATATTGCAGGAAAGGAGATGAGGTCTAGTTTATTAGTGAGGTATAGCCCCTGCCCTCATTACCCGCTATCTCGTAGCCAGCTCCTAACCCCCCCCCCCATCTATCCTAATTTACCAACTCTAATCCTTTAATAGGGTTCTAGGGTATCATTCTCTCTTATTTACCCTGTAACTACTATCTATAGTATTTACAGAATCCAGATTTTATCAGATTTCCCTCAAAGAAAATCAGCTGTTGAGTTTGTACACATGACTTGATTTTCAAAACATTTCAACCGATCCTATGGAGTTTGTTATCTTTAAGGAAATTACGAAAACGCGGACCGCTATAAATTCTATCCTTCTCCATATCTTTATTGAGAATTGAAAATATCTCCGCTACTGTGACTAGAGTCGAAAAATCCTATATAACCAATCATGTGATACATTTTATTTTCTTTAAATTTTGTCCTACAGAGATTTCCTCTATCTTGAAAATTATTCAAACATTTAGCATTTTTTTTATTTTCAGCCTTCAGTAAACCTCCACTTTTAGTCATCGCGCTAACGTGAAACTTCCTTATGGCGTCCTAAGGGCACGGGACTTCCAATTTCACTGTTTGATTCAAGTATAATTCATTTCGAGCCCAGCAACCGCTCATGGTCCCGCACAAAATATATATTTCCATTGCTCCTAATCTAGCACATTTCCATATGTAAGAGCAGAAACTCAGCAAAAAGTTTCTCATTTGTCTCTCTTTTTTTAAAAGTATACAAAGTAATCTTTTGGTTTTAGAAGACATGCTTGGTAGTCATTCTTCATCAAATTTAGGTCTATCGTCATTGATTTCAATGATAATTCCACCCAGGGGGAAAAAATGTCTTCAGTTTTTCAATTACGGTGTTTCCAATTTTAATACTTATATATTCTTGGCCTTTCTGTTTTCTTCTTTACTACTGACACCTTTGTATTATATATGCCTTGTGCGTAAGCTGATAAAGAGTAATTATTACAACTTCTTTTTGGCGACATTATATATTAGAGCAGGGACAAAAAAATATAACTTTTTTATACTCATTTTACAGAAAAATGAATAGAATAGTAAATATAGAAACTAGCATGATTAAGAACGTCATTAGTGTAACTTTTTTTGGTAGGACGCGTGATGACGGAGATATTTGCGATTTTTGGATTTTCACGAGTGTACTTCCTTCAACTTAACGAATTTTGCAACCAAGATAGCATTTTAAAGGTTCAAAGCATAAAACTTAACCTACTTCCACAATAACCATCTTTGTCTATAATAAATTCTACAAATATCATTAGTTTATTATCTAATAAATTACCAATTAGACTAAAATTGTTAGAACAAAGAGAACCCAATATCAAGATATGAAGTAAGAGGAAAGAATCTACAGGCAAGGTTCTTCATGCATGAAAATTTTGGTCCTCCATTTTCAGGATAAAATACCCTAATTAAAGTAGAATTTCAAGAATACATTTTACATTCAATAGAGTATTAATTAAAGCGACAGAAAGGCATCAAATAAAGAGGGTTGAACAATGCTATTCATTATTTCCTTACAGAGAACCAGTAGGGGTCCGAGCTAAATAGCCACTTAAGTTAATGAGAAAATTTAAAAGAAAAATGAAAGGTCATTCAAGAAAACTACAACGAGTAAAGTCATTTCCTTCGAACATAATATTCAAGTTCTAGCGTTGTAGAAATTATTACTGTCGTTGAACCAAGAACATTAGAAATAGTAAAATACAAACCTACATGAAACAATAGTTCTAAGATTTGCTCTTGGCACAGAAAGAGATTTATAATCTACGGGTATAGCAAATTCGGCATATAACTACCAAATCGTCTTAGGTATTCAACCATTTTGAATAAACATTGGAAATAACACATAACACGCATCTTCAAAGTACAGTAACACTAATCGCTTCTAATTTGAAAAAAGTAACACAATAAAAAAAACACAATTTCTATGGAAGAAAGAATTGCCAGAGCTCATTATAGAAGCAGTGCACATAAAGCATAATTACCTTGAAAATACTGATTCATTTATTTCTCTGACTTTCGAAGAAATGGGAATACAATTTTGATTTTTGATGAAAATTAAATTATATTGTACTTCTTTTGACTTATAATATTAAGGATAGATATAGAGACATGTTTATAAATAACTGAACTAATTTAAACTCAACTGAATTATAAGGAAAATTATATACTTTATAATAAACTGTAAATTAAAAAATATTTGAATTAATTAAGGAAAATAAAATAAATATTTTCTCTTTAAAAAAAAACAATAAATTAAATAAATTTCTTTACGGTCTTGGACCTTGGATAATGTTTTTTTTTTTAAAAAAAATTAGCTAAATCTAATTAATATCAACTCACTAATAACTAATGTGAAAACACAAAAGAAAATGATGATCATCTTTAGCAAGAATCGACCCACGTCACTGAGTAATAGAACTCTCGCAGTCTGGGTAAGTCAGATAGATGAACCGGGTACCTGATGCCATCAATGTAATCCCACCATTTTTCTTCCCCGATAGCTCTCTACGAACTGCAGGGCTACGAGAAGAATGTTTCCTCCAAATGTGGAAAAGCCTTGGGCTTGAAGAAGCTCTTGGAACGTGGAGAAGCTGGAGAATGCTACAAGTCTTAATTGGCCTGTACGTCGATTGTTATCGGCTAAAAACTGCCGACCAATCCCGAGTACCACCGATTCACAAAGTGCTTAATATACTAAATATTATATAATTAATAAAAATATTTTTTTAGACAAATGGGTAGCCCACAACACGTCCACTGAAGTCAAAACTCGCAGTGGAAAGGTCAATAATAGAGGTAAATCTATTATATAATATTATATTTATTTATTTATTTATATATATATATATATATATATATATATATATATATATATATATATATATATATATATACATACATACATATTACACACACTCATATATATATATGTGTGTGTGTGTGTGTGTGTGTGTGTGTGTATGAATGGAGCTCATTTTCATCATCTACTGTCTACAATCGATGGAAATTTCAGCTTCAAAAATCATGGCGTGTACAAACTTTAATGATATCTGCTAAAAGGACTGAAGCGGATAATAGTATAATAACCAGTATACATATTCTTTATAAAAAAAAATAGTAAATCAATTTAAAAAAACCTGTTAAATGAAAACACTCGATTTTTTTTTATCAAGTTTCTTCTATAGTTTCCGGATTGATTTTATGTCCTAACACAGCCTACAGTTACATTTCGACGCGAATATGACCTACAATTTAAAACGTTCTGCCAACGCAAAATTAAGCACAAAAATTACTTCCAAAGCAGCTCTTGGAATATTTCTACCACATTAATAGTAAAGGTTCACAAAATATATTATTAATGCTGTAGTAGTATCATTAGTAATAAATCTATTTATTTGAAACGAATAGAAAACTAACCCCCATAGAAGAAAAATTCTAAGTGCCTTTCAAAGTACTAAAAGAAAGTTAGTTTCTGGGAAAACAATATTCATAGTAATAGGAATATGTTTGCGACTTCTTGTAGTTCGTTGGCCGTTATTCAAATCCAATCTCTCTAAGAAAGAAACGAAGCTAGCCGAGTTGCCGTGCTCGAGGACTGCGGGCCATCACGAACAAAGAAGCACGGAAGGTTTTAGTGGCTAATCCGCATCCTTCACATTATCATAAACAAACCGACTCTATCGAGCCAACCTACTGAGCACTTTCTTTATCCTCATTAAAATAGAGGCCAATAGTCTTCTGCCATTCCATAACGTAGACATTGGTGTTTAGGACGAACGAATTACAATGGACAATTTTAAATTAGTGACAAAAGATGATGAATAATCGTGGAAAAATGATTCCGAGAACCTTCAGGCTCTCATATTGACCACACCTTAAAAAATCTTTACATTTAAAGCAACTTAAAGCTTTGAATGAAAACTAGAGGTTCCCCCAATACTCAGTAAAAGTCCGTCACGCAGGGGCTGCGTTAACTAAACAGATTTCCCACGTGCGTCACGTTTTTGCATTTATCTCAAAAATTAAAAGTTCAATGAGAACAATATTTGGTATTTAAGCTTCAAATAAAATGCTTCATAACATAATAGAATATTGTTTATAAGAGATGAGTAGGAGTGGGGGTTTACTGAAGACCGAAAACTAAAAAATGCAAATATCTCAGTTAATAATCAAGATAGTGAAAAAATGCACATAACAACATTTATAGAACATTAAATTTGTTATAAGAATGGTTCTATAGAATTTTTCGATCCGACGCATAATAATGGAGATATTAAGAATATTCGAAATTCTACCCCTCTGACCACCCCCCCCCCGGTACAGGGAAGGTTACTGTAACCGGTAACTCTAGTGCAATATGTATAGTAAATTTTAAGTATATTTAGTCTTGCCCTGAAGTAGAGAAAATAAAATTCTTGAAATATCGGCATAAACTAAGAAGTTTCTTTCACCAACATTGACCAAACCTCCAAAAAAACAACAACACCATATATATACACAGTTTTGAACAGACCGCGTTTTCGTCACCTCCAGGGTAGGATTGATGGACATTTGAAGAAAAATTTCGAAAATCGCGTCATTAGTACGACCTCAATAGCTGATTTTCCTTGAGGGAGATTTGCTAAAAATGGAATCATGGTTTCACCCTTGCCATGTCTTAGAAATGCCGTTTTTGTACTGACATAAAAAAATTAAGACATAGCTCTATTTTCTTTTTAATTTCTTTAAGAGAATTAATTCAGGCCATCTATTAAAATTCTGAGTTTCCTAGTTCTAGTTTTTGTTACACCTAAGAGAGTGCTTGTATACCACAGAGTTCATTTTAGTAGATATTCCATCAAAAGATACTTTTCAACAGAAGATTCACCCAACGTGTTGTACAAGGTCACAGACTACATAAAAACATGGGAAAAATGAAATACATTTTTTTTATATCATAAAAATTAGTAAATTCTGTGCATACTTTTTCTTTAAGAATTTCCTAGTTCCTTTCAAAACAGAGTCCGAGCAATATCACTGTTAGAGAAATGTCAATTGTTATTGTAATAAAGTAAATGATTATACATAGTGGGAAAAGGAGAAAACAGCCAATAAAGGTTGTGGTCGAAAGAGAAACTACTAGTGAAATAAGCAGGCGATAAGCCAAATAAGAGTGATATTCAATACTTAAGGAAAAATCAATATAAAGAAGCAGCTCTACGAAAATCTGGGGCGAGGAGGATGGCGTCGCAGGCTTTCCTTAGAGAAGGAGATACTTATTAACAATTAATGGTGGCAATTGGGAAAAAATTATGTAATAGAGAACAATAAATAATTTAATTGTTATTTCGGGAAGCTGAGAAATGAATACATAACAATAGAAACGCCATTCAGACCATGGCGAATTTAAACTAACAATACATACCAGGATCATGGTAAAGACAGGAGGTTCATGTTTCTCACCAAACTCACCTGAAAACAAGAATTTCAATTTAATATTTTAAATTTTTAAAAAAAGCTTCTATGTCTCGAGAACCTCTTTATTCTCCCCCCCCCCCCACATTGAAATCAACGTAACAATTACAAGGTGTAGCCAATCGATTCAACAACAAAAGACATCACTCACATATATATATATATATATATATATATATATATATATATTTGACCTGATCTCATTTCATTAAGGAAAATTGCTTCATGAGTATTAACCCAATATGGAATGAATATGAATGTGGAAATAATACTCACTATTCGAAAATAATTAAATACATTTTGCCCAGTGAGTAGAAACCAAACAAGAAGTTATTGAAAAACTAATTAGGTATAGGGAGGAAAAGGTAAAGATGTGGCCAGAAAGATTGGTTAATCAGTAGACGGAGGTAAAAGTTTAGTAGCTACCAGAAGAGAACATCGTAACACTCGCCTAACTCCAACTACAGGAGTTCACCTGACTAACTTTCTTTCCATTGGTTCTTTCTGCTTGGCAGGAGGTTAACCTCATCTATAACTCTGTAGAACACAGGTTTGTTGTACTTGCCAACGAGCTAGAACTGTATTAACTTTATCCATCAGCAGAATACCGTACAAATAAAATTAAACAATACATAACTTCTCATCTCCCTACATAAATGTAGTTACCTTATTCTACCATAAGTTTAATTGAATTTGTATCTAATTCAAACCCCATTAATTATTTTGGATTAGAGAGTCTACAGTATATGATTAATACAGACAGTTCGTTCTTGAACAGATATTGGCCAAATTTAAATAGAATTTCAGACTAACGGTAGAGTTCTATATGATCATGAAGATATACATAATCTCTCTCACACACATATATATACGTACACATAAACATATATTAATATGTTATTAGTATGGAAGTGGAGGTTTTGGGAATACCTCCCATTAAAGCCTAGGTTGTCCCCTAAAACCTTTACAACCAGGAAGATTATACACTATTATCCTTGGTGTTTCCGCAGGAATCGCGGTGTTCAGTCTTAATAAAGAAAATGAAGCTTGGATATTTAAATAGGTCTTAAGAGTTCAATATTTATGACAATAGACCTCCAAATTCTATATGGCTCAGAAATTTATTACTTCTAGAATCTCACTATCTTAAACACCCATCTCAGCGGTTAATGTCCACGACTCATTTGCATACGTGTGACAACAGCCCACAGTGGTATTTAATGACTAATCACGGTTCTAAAAATCGAGTTTTTGAGGAATCGCTACAAATCCTATTTTAGCTTCATTCAGAATAGCCAATTCAATATTGGTTCCAGAGAATAAGGGACGAGGCGAAGGATACTGTAGAAAGGAATATGAAATATTCCTAAAAATATTATATATATATAAAATATATAAAATATTTTAGGAAAAAAGAGAAGAAAGTAAAAGAGAAGTAAAAGAGTGATGGGTAAACTAAGGAGGCTTCCCACATAAACCGGAATTAAAATATTAGTTCGACTTTTATGGACACCTCGTAGGATCGATGGACATTTGAAGAAATGTTTCGAAACTCCGTCAAGAGCACCCCTTAATGGAAATCTGCTAAAAAGTAGAGATCAAAATACCTCTCATATGCAATGTAAAACTACTTTTTTTATACTCGAATACATGTTTTCTGTTACAGTTACAATAATTATAAATAAATAATTTTAGGAGGGGACGTGATAATCATTCTGTAGAAGATTACTTTTGAACGTATCTATCTATCTTCTCATTTCGAAGTAAGAACGTGAACGTCGCAAGGATTACAGAATGAAAGCGGTGTGAGTTTTGGTTTGAAAGGAGTTGGGACTTTAGTAGCTTCACTCGTTTCCAATTTTCTTCTTGGTTCAATTTTAGCTTTTTGGAATGATGTTTTAGACCTCCTTCGCATTTTTCAAATAGTTAACATTTAAGTGCTACAGTAAGAATAATTACAACATCCAACCAAAATAAAAATGCTTGACTCACCCCCACCTCTACGTGCATTTTTTCACCTGCTGAAATTATGTTTTCTATTAGTTTTTCTACAGAGGATATCTGTCTATTAGTTTTTCTACAAAGGATATATATTTATTAGTTTTTTCAGTCATCTAAAATGATCATCTCTTGGGCAAGTCTCCCATAAAATGCCCCAAATCATATTGATTTATAAATCATTTCTCAAAGATCTCACCGCGTCGACATCTTTGCCCTTAAATTAAGGAGAATACAAAAGTTCCAGCCGGACGTTAAATTTGAAAAGAGCCAAAAATTAAAAAATAAACCGAATTTCAACCTAGTATACGAGTGGATGTAAATATAAATATATTCACTTACCAAAAATCGGTGTTAGTTGTTCCTTCGGTAAAAAACAGAAAATGCTAATATAAGTACCTATGTGTAAATCAAAACAGTTCCACTACTACACTGACTAATTTACCCCTGCAGAAGTGAAAAGGAGAGGTTGGGAGGGAATGGAAAGAAGGACACAGTACCACCCCATAAGTATGCGACACCACGGTTTTTCCACCCTGTTGCAATTCTGAGAGTTACAGGTTGAACATGCAACCTTGAGTTGCAAAAGAAACAAATATTTACAAACATCCATCCAGGTCCTACTACACAAGATACATCTCATCGTGATCCAAAGTGATCCTTGTTTTTTTAAACCTTTCAATGGATTATCATAGTAGAAAAAATATGGTCTTAGAAAAATTAGGGATTTTGGGAAACTCCCTCAAATGTTCATCGATCCTGTCTGAAAGATTACGAAAATGCAGTTTCGAATATATATATATATATATATATATATATATATATATATATATATATATATATACATACACACACATTATATAACTCGATATATAAGCATTTCATGTAAAAGTAAATATCAAGTCGTTAACGGGTCAAAATGGGACAGGGGAGAGAGAGGGCCTTAGGGGGGATCAAAACTTCAAAATATCTCCATTATTATGTCAGATCAAAATTATATAGAACCTATCTTGTTAAATTATTGATGTTCTTCAATTACGGTTATCTACAAATTTTATATAATCGAATTTTTCCAACATTCTTATTTTACTCTACCGTAAACCCACACTTCTTAGCGATCGTATTTTAATTTAGAACAAGAGAATATATGGATGAGATCAGATCATTTAGCACGTGGGAAATCTGCTTAGTTTACGCAGCCCGAGATGGACTTTTATATTAGCATTTGATACGTCGGACATGACGGACTCCAGGTGCAGGTAAGTAGAAAATATGGACTTCTTAATACTGATCAAGAAGAGTTCTTGAGACCAATACCTTTTGTGTGGAAAATCCCATCAGGTTCCTGGAACCACTCTCACTTTTACATCATTATCACAACTGACGATGGTTTCAAAGTATTAAAAAGGGTTACAGGATGAGAAATTCACCCCTTCACTTCAATTTCATCACAGTATATTTCAACATTACTCGATGTCCCACCTGTAGAAAGTTTCGTCGACGTTTATTCCCAGGTCAAGGGAGCAAACACATACCGGATCTAGTTCCTCTAAATCCTCTTACAAAGTCGACCTGATCCGGCAGTTAATGAGGCCTTTGTCCAAATAACCTAATATTCTGAATTAGCCGGTTGCATATTGAGCCATTCAGACTTTTCCTAATACTGCGAAAAATAGTATTTTATAAATTAAGAGCTACTCCCTGCTACGAAATATGGATTCATGCAAATGGTTCGACTCTTACGCAATCTGTAACCTCCACAAGCACCTTAGAATGTTGAAAACTCATAACTGAGCTTATGAAAAAAACCATTCATAGCAGTAATAACAAGCATTACAGAAACCATTCACCTTCATAAATATCTTTTTATGAAGATTTTAGAAACCCTCAAATCTGTCCTATTCTGAAATCATGGAAAAAGCATAATATAACTGTACTTTAATCTCCAAAGGTTGAGAATCTCAGAACTCTGAGAGAACCCAAGTTGTATCCTCCTGCAAGATACCTCTTCCTGTTTAAAAAATCCCTTCGACTCTTCAATCATTTATACCATAAAATACTTCTTGAAAAGCTCCAGACAGCAAGGGCCATTACATCTTCTTGCATTCTTGCTCAAATAAGAATACCATACCGAATATTTGTAAGAATATTGAAGAGAATATTAAAGCAAAAAACGTCCGTCACGCAGAAATATACCGATTTACACCTGTAAAGATCTCATGCAACCATGAGGAATAAACCAAATGGTAAAATAACCTAAGATTTGAATGACATTCTTATTAGATTTCCCTTGAGGTAAATCAGATATTGAGGTTGTAATCATGACGCGATTTTCGAAAAATCAAGTGCCCACCGATTTTACCCAGGAGTTACCAAAAATGAGTTCCGTTCGAAACTATTTAACGAAAAATATCTCCGTTATTATACGTCGAATAAAAAATTGTATAGAAACAATCTTATTGCAAATTTAGTATCCTATAAATGTTTTTACACTATTTTGACTATTAACCGAGATAGATTAAGATTATCGGGTTTGGAATAGAAAATGTTTATTTGATCTACTCAATATTTAAAAGTTTCATTCAAATTTTATGTTCATATTTGTTGATGAAATCAGACCAGGAATATGTGGAGTGAAGGAGGAGGGGGGGGGCGAAAATTCTAAACATCTTGGTTATTATGTTTTGTATCAAAATATTGTTTAAAACCAATGTTGTTAAAATAAGGATGCTTTAAAAATTGTTGTAGTATACATTTTTTCGTTGCTCAAACATTAAGCAAGTCCTTCAGGTATTCTTGTCCTCAACCCTTCAGTAAACCCTCACTTCTACTCATACGATAAGATTATTCCTTAGAAATGGAGAATATGTGGTGAGGTGAAATCACTAGTCTGTCATCTGACAGGGTGGGAAACCTATTTAGTTTACACCGCCCCTGCGTTACGGACTTTGTGTATTAATGTTGCATTTAAACTTTTAAAACAATGTTGCAATTTAATATTTAGCAGATTTCCCTTAAGGAAAATCAGCTATTGAGGTCGTACACATGACGCGAGTTTCGAAAAATTTCTTCAAATGTCCATCGACCCTACCCAGGAGATGACGAAAGTGAGGTCCGTTCAAAATTATATATATATATATATATATATATATATATATATATATATATATATATATATATATATATTTGTCTGTTAACGCTCTAGCGGTCGCAATTTTCGTTTGATCGTTACGAAACTCGATATTTACACGTTTTATGTAAAAATAAAGATCAAGTTCGTTAATGGCTGAAATCGGACCAGTGGGAGGGGGGGGGGTTTAGAGGGGAGGATTTTCGGACATTCAAAATATCTCCGTTACTATACGTCGGATCGAAAAATTATATAGAATCAATCTTATTGCAAATTAAATTTACTATAAATAATGTTATATACGTTTATTCTGTATCTTGAATATTAGCCGAGATATTAGCATTTTTCTGTTTTCAGCTTCTGAGATGAGATCGGCTAACTTCGGGTCTAGTCGTGAGTTTCCGTCAAGAGCTAGTTCGGGCCGTTTCCGTAACTGTTCGACGGAACAGACCGGGACTATTCTGAAATTTCTTTATTGTAAAACTTCACGTGGGAAATCTGCTTAGTTTACGCAGTCTCTGCGCGACGGACTTTTATGACTTTATCCTCTTGTAAAGGAAGATAGTGAAAATTATATCAGTTAGTAAAGAAAATCCTCCTGGTTTATAAGTGCTCACAAATCGTTCAGGGGGGAAGTACTTCGGTCATTTTGTATTTCGTCCAGATTGTAAAGTAGATAAGTTACCTACTTACGGTTAAGCTACCGACTTTTGCAGTCAGTAAATGTAAGAGAAGTCTGCTGAAATGTTAACAGATGTGTCGTTTCACGAGAGAGAGGGTTCTAATAAACCCGACTGAAAATAAAGAGAATTATGAGATGTGTAATGTGTATGTAGGACAATAATTCAAGGCAACTAAGAGGAAACATGGAGAACTAAGAGATAGCTATCAAAGTGACAGTATAGAAACAGTGAACTTCAACTTCGAAGACCTAGTTAGAGTTCACTATCAGTTCACAAAGGGAAGGGGTAAACTTAGTATAGTGAATGAACGAAGCGATGAATTAGCTAAATGAATAAGGGATTCCTTTTAATAAAAAAATAACAGCATTAATTAAATTCTTCAAAAAATTTCCCTAAAACGACAAACATTTTATCTAGCATAGATTCTTTTCTAGTCCGCTTTTAAGATTGTAAAACTTCAAAATGCATTTCAACAGGATGAATTAGAAGAAACTAAGTAAATTTTGACAGCTATGAGTAAACATCATATACGATTATCACTTTTAATAATGACAAAAATATTAAAAGTAATAACGATATATTCCATCTATCGCAACAACTAAATAACTAATCTTTTTTAGCAGATTTCCCCTAAGGGAAATCAGCTATTGAGGTCGTACTCATGACGCGATTTTCGAAAAATTTCTTCAAATGTCCATCGATCCTACCCAGGAGATGACGAAAATGAGGTCCGTTCAAAACTATATATATATATATATATATATTTGTCTGTTAACACTCTAGCGGTCGCAATTTTTGTTTAATCGTCACCAAACTCGGTATTTTATCGTTTTATGTAAAAAGGAAGATCAAGTTCGTTAACGGCTGAAATCGGACCAGTGGGAGGGGGGGGGGTTTAGAGGGGGGATTTTAAAAAAATCGAAATATCTCCATTATTATGTATCGGATCGAAAAATTGTATAGAACCAATCTTATTGCAAATTAAATTTACTATAAATATTGTTATATGCATTTATTCTCTATCTTGAATATTAACCGAGATATTTGCATTTGTAATCTGCGTGTGATCACCAGTAGGCTATGTTCGGACTTTCCGCCGAGAGCTCTGGCGGCCGTTTCCATAACTACTCGTCCCTCGTGAATAGGTTTAGAGGCTAGGTTAACTGTTTTTTGGGGCTATAAACTACTGGGTTATTACGCCCTAAATAATGTTTTAGGTTTAGAAGTTTCTTACTACTACAGTTGTTATTAGGCAGATTTCTCTATTGTAAAACTTCACGTGGGAAATCTGCTTAGTTTACGCAGCCCCTGCTTGACGGACTTTCATATTCTTTCTCAGTCAATTAATAAACAAATTAATGATTTAACGGAATTAATTATTGGAAAGACAATGATTAATCACAAATTCAGTCAACTGAACAACTATGAACAGAAAATTAGAAGTACTATAAGGACATGAGAGCTCAATCGAGAGCATAAAAAGTCCGTCACGCAGGGGCTGCGTAAACTAAGCATATTTCCCACGTGAAGTTTCACAGTCGAGAAACCTGCCCAATAACAACTGTAGTGTAAGGGACCTCTAAACCTATTCACGAGGGACGAATAGTTTACGGAAACGGCCGCCAGAGCTCTCGGCGGAATGTCCCGAACATAGCCGACTCCTGCCGACCACGCACAGACTACAAATGCAAATATCTCGGTTAATATTCAAGATACAGAATAAATGTATAGAACAATATTTATAGTTAAATTAATTTGCAATTAGATTGATTCTATACAATTTTTCGATTTGATGAATAATAACGGAGATATTTTGAATTTTCAAAAATCCCCCTCAAACCCCCCCCTCCCACTTGTCTGATATCAGCCATTAACGAACTTGATTTTCCTTTTTACATAAAACGATTTAATTCCGAGTTTGGTAACGATCAAACAAAAATTGCGACCGATAGAGCGTTAACAGACAAATATATATATATATATATATATATATATATATATATATATATATATATATATATATATATATATATATAATTTTGAACGGACCTCATTTTCGTCATCTCCTGGGTAGGATCGATGGACATTTGAAGAAATTTTTCGAAACTCGCGTCATGAGTACGACCTCAATAGCTGATTTCCCTTAAGGGAAATCTGCTAATAAATATGAAATAAATAATATTAAAAAAAACAGGAGAGGAAAACGTATTTTAAAATGTAGATATGACAAATATTAAGTTAAAATGTTGGCATTCATTGATTCGAAAGAAACCCTCTAAGATCTAATGCCGTTAACTATAACTGGGGCAGTTAAAACCAGATGACACTCAGGCATGCCTTAACATAAAAATTACTTTAATAAAGTATAATTATGTAAAATGTACAATTTTTATAAGCATTACTTCCCCTACTTTAATCTCTTAAGTTCTGAGAATAGAACACGTATTTTGAGCACGATGATGTTAGGCCTTCCTTACAAAGAAACCGTTTTCTTTTTAAGCTTCAAAAGTTCTGAGTAGATATTTATATTTATCGAGTAATTCCATAAAATATCAAATGTTTAAAATTCTTAATAAAATAAAAGTCCGTCACACAGGGGCTGCGTAAACTAAGCAGATTTCCCACGTGAAGTAATACAATAGAGAAATCTCCATTCAAGAGCCCAACACTTACGGCAAAGGGCCGAACTAGGTTTTGGCGGGAAACTCAAAAATCCGTTACCGGCCCAAATTTAATAAAAATGCAAATATCTCGGTTAATATTCAAGATAGGGAATAAATGTATAGAACAATATTTATAGTAAATTTAATTTGTAATAAGATTGATTCTATACAATTTTTCGATCCGACGCATAATAACGGAGATATTTCGAATTTTCCGCAAATCCCCCCTTTAAACCCCCCCCCCTCCCACTGGATCGATTTCAGCCATTAACGAACTTGATCTTCCTTTTTATATAAAACGATTAAATTCCGAGTTTGGTAACGACCAAACAAAAATTGCGACCGCTAGAGCGTTAACAGACAAATATATATATATATATATATATATATATATATATATATATATATATATATATAGATATATAGATATATATATAAAATTTTGAACGGACCTCATTTTCGTCATCTCCTGGGTAGGATCGATTGACATTTGAAGACATTTTTCGAAACTCGCGTCATGAGTACGACCTCAATAGCTGATTTCCCCTAAGGGAAATCTGCTAAAACTATACGGAAAGGAATATCTTTTAATATTATTAATTTATGCAATATATTCACTGCAGTAAACAGAATTATTGAATTCATTACTATTATAATTTGAAAGACCCGTTTAAAACCCAAGCACCTGTAGGTTTGCACGCCCTTCGAAGGGTCAATTACGAGTTTCAATACAAAGTTGTTTTGTTGCTGATTGCAGTAAAAATGTTGTCAGCCAAATCATTTTTTGTAGTATCTCACTGAAAATAATTACTTCTTTATTAAAGGGAGAAGGGATAGTAGAGTAATTACAAATGATTATGGACGTCAAACACGAAAACCTGTAATTAAGTTATAACATGGAATTCCTAACCATAAATCCATCCACATCTTCACTGGGTACTGTTTAAATCAACAAAAAAATATCACACTCAATCATTAATAATTGATGAATACAATTTTCTAGTGTCCGTTCGTGGGCTTGTTAGCCGCACTCAATTTTTGGCTCATAATCGTTCCAACAATTTGAACATTATTGCAAAAATTATACAGGAATTCCATGGTTTTTGTATATATTACATGTATTGAAATGTTTGACGCATCTAATTCCAACTAGGACCGTCTATGAGATCGTAGATACACAAACTAAACTACCGCGATCATTGACAGCTAAGCCCCTGCAACGTTTAGCTATTAGCATAGCTTCTGTTTGACACATTTCCTTAATAATTAATAACTAATAACAGATAAAGCTAGACAAATTAAAATCAGGTAGTGGCTGTTTATGTTTCATCTGGTAAAGATTGTCAGTTTCCCGGATGAAACAAATTTCACACACCCCACCCAGATTAAGTAGATTAAGCTTAGCGCGCTGATGATGACATTCTAATCTCTATTTCCTAGAAGCCAATGTAATCAAAATTTAAATTTAAATTTGGACATCATATGTTTAGCATCTACATTGCATTAAATCATGGGTAGTAGAGAGCTAATAAGTAAAACTTGAAATGAAAAAAATATAAAGAACTACAAAAGTTAATATAGTTAAAGAAAAATGCGAAGAGCAACAATTAAAGTAAAATACTTTATTAACAAGTGTCGATCAATAAAATACTTCGACCCTACATACAATAGCGGAGCTACAGAAGACTGTATTTTACATTTCCTTTAAATCCCCTAGCCACTCCTGGTCAGCTATTAGGGAATTTAATATTTCACTTTAGCTGAAACGAGTAAACATGGAGTACGGTATGTGGTTCGACCAAATGAAACTGAAGCTTCCATAATGTTACGTAACTGTGCGTGTTCATTGATGACGTAACATCACTCCCAAGCATATATCTCGCAAACAAATGGTACTTTTAGCTTATTGTTAATGTGAAATGAGTACCAGTGGGGATTATCTGACGGCTGAACAGACAAAATATTCCAGAATAATTTAAACAATTAAATAGTATTCAATTAAATTAATAGAAAAAAGTTATTTAACTTTACTTAATAATGACTTATATTGACAAACTAAGTTCTTTTCTAACTTAATTCCATTGTTCAGAGCGTGGCTGAAAATTAAGGTTTCCACCAAAATGAAGAAGGGCCTCTGATCTCAATTACTAATGAGGACAACTTTAATTTTTACATGAAATGGATAAATATCAAGTTTGGTTAAATATAAAATTAAAGTTGGAACAATAGAGCTATCGCCCGGTTCATTAAATATAGCAAATTCTGAAACAACAATAACACCCTTCGTTGACATTTAAAGTAGTTTCCCCGAAAAGCATTAGATTGGATTGAATTCAGAAACTTTTATCAACTACCCATTTATTTCTTCTGTTTAAAGAAATCCAAGAGAATAGAGCTTATTCTAGTAACATTCTGAAATATATACTACTGTAAAAATTGAGAACCCTAACAGAGGTAAACTCCACACTGCCTTTTAGGGTCGTTAATTTTGTTCTCAATGCCATTTAGTTAAGAGTAAACATGGCTAACCTGTGCGGATCAAGTAACGAATGTCAGTTAAGGCGTACGTCCTAATCTCACTTGGTAAACTTAACGAGTCTTGAGTTCGTTTCTCAATTGGGTAATAGGAAGTTATTTAGTGACAAACTCATTGAATAATAGTCCCACTTTGGGTAGGAAAGGGTGGGTGGTAACCTGTAGGTAACCTTACCGAATAGGCTTAGTGGCAAGATGGTGTGATTCATGTCCCAAGGGGGTCGGATAGACGAGCTCTCTAACCGGATAACTAAGAGAGCGATAACCCATCATTTGCAATTTGGGCCTGGTTTGAGTGAGTAGCAGAATCTCATAAGGGACATGTGCTGAAACTACGTGTGAATATCAAATGTTAGAATAATTTACGGCGGACAAATTGAGTGTTGACAACAAAACCAGCTAGCCTCCAAGGACTCATTGTTATCCATTTGAAAAAGGTGAACCTCATGAACAAAAGCCCTTGAAAAGTTGCTAATCAATGAATAGAGAATGAATGAGAGAGATGGAAGATTGATCTGGATTCAGAGGGAGAGGTAATGTCTGAGAGAGGCAGCCATCGCTCACCAGCAGGCCATCCATCCTAGGCCAAAGCTAATCCCTTCATCACCCAGCCCCTCTACCACCACATACGCTTCCTGCTTTTCTTACAGCCCTCTCTCTCTCTCACTCTCAATACTACTTCTTTACCTTAGGATGCCTACATACTTGAATTTATATCTAGCTTATTTATAGTTTAACGATACCAATTTTCAAAATTTAGAACACTCCACAAACCATTGTCCTCTCACTTTAGGAAATTCCGTCTCAATTGATATTTATCTCAAAACGTAAACGTCCAAAGAGAACAATATTTGGTAATCTTCAAATATAGGGCTTCATAATATAATTGTTAATATGACATGAGCAGCAGAGGGGGGGGGGTTACTGAAGTCCGAAAACTATAAAATGTAAATATCTCGGTTAATAATCAAGATATTGGAAATGTGTACATAACAGCATTTATAGAACATTACATTTGCAATAAGATTGGTTCTATACAATTTTTCGATCCGACGTATAATAACGGAGATATTAAGAATTTTCTAAATTCCTCCCCACTGGTGGGATTCCAGCCATTAACCAACTTAATCTTTCTTTTTACGTGAAACCATTAAATATTAAGTTTGGTAACGATTAAACGGTAAAATATTGACAGCTAGTGCGGAACAAACAAATAACATATGCATACAGTTTTGAATGGGCCTCATTTTCGTGATCAACTAGGTAAGAATTTTTTTTTTTCGAAAATCGCGTCATGAGTACAGCCTTAATAGCTGATTTCCCTCAAAACAAAATATTATTATTATTCATTAACGTCCACTTTTTTGCTACTATGGCTAATTGGGAGGAAAATATTAATTATTTAAAAACAAGAGGTTTCCACCAAAATGAAGAAGAGGCCTCGTGGTTTGATCCCAAATACTAATAAGGGGAACGTTTACATGAAATGGTTAAAAATCAAGTGTGGTATTGATTAAATAAAAATTAAGGCACCTAAAGATAGAATGTTCATTGACTACATACTTTACAAATTCGTAAAGATGATTGGATGAATGCAACGTGTCCTATTTAAGATAGCATAACATGATTCGTGAGAAACAGGTTTTTTGTAAATGTGAGATGAGTCGGGGTGGGGGGTGTACTAAAGGATAAAGGCTATACACAAAGTCAATAAAAATTCACAAAAATAAATATATTACTCGTACATAATGCTTAAATTAAAATATGAAAGGGGTTTTAGCTGACTAAATAGAGATAAGAAAGAATACTCAGGCTGTAAGATGTGGGGTCGAAAATGCTGCCACAGAAAAGATAAGTACGAGCACATCATTATCACCACCCGGTCTCAGATAGATAAGGGTCTTCAACTCATCGAGACTAGTGCCGTACTCTCGTCATGTATTGATCCAAACAATGCATGTACACTCTCAATTTATGAGCTAAATACTTGAACAGTACAAAACGAGAGGTTGAGTTTAGAAAGAATGGGAGTCACTTTTGGATCTTTCCGATGAGGATGAATTGTTCAGGTTAACAAAAACTTATACTCGTAGATCCTCCTCACTTATATTTATTAATACTAAACGTTTTCGACTGCCTAAGCCGCCATGTCAAGAGATAAAACAATTTGTGCTGTTTTCAAATGAGGAAATCCCGGAGGAAGGCGTGAGGCTGATAGTCGTGGCCGGTAGAGAACTAGACTAAATATCCAGGATAGCAGGGGTATAACTCCCTCATGTGCGAAAACTAGTTCCCATAATAAAACTTAATTAATTAACAATCAAATTAACGCGGTATTCAACCCCTAAATAAGACTTTACAAGATACATGAGTTTAGTGTTAATGTTAAATGAGTAAACGTTGGGCTTTACTAAACGTAGAACAAGTTTCCAAGTAAAATGGTATACCTTCTTGATAAATTAATTATAAGTAGTTAATCGAATTAACAAATCAAATAAAAATACTCATTTAGGGTATTTCCCTTTCTACAAAGCTTTTTCTGCTTAATTAGCTCTTTCTAGAATAAAAATGGCATAAGGTACAGTAACAGTGAAATGCAAATAACATGGCCACCCTACAATTCATTTACATTTTATAGATTAATTGTCAGATGATAATATTATATACAGACTTATTTAATTCATTATACACAATTCATAAAATTTACTGAACTAAGACATCGGTTATTGAAAGTAATGAACAATTTCATAGGCTTCGTTAGCACGCACAAAGATGGGTAGGGTATCTGCATATTTCATATATTACTAAACATTATAGAGAACAGGATTTGACAAGATTACCGATAAAATCAAAGCTCAATACAAGCACTGGCAGTATTCCCGTAACACAACTTAGGAAACCACGAATATAACCCCATGTTCACCGATGGCCGTCGAAGAGCAGAAGAGTATTTGAGGTGAAGACAAATATTATTGAGCAAAGGTCGTAACGATCATTCCATACTGCACCACTTTATAGCCAGGAATGACTCATTTGTATCAATGGCTACGAAATGTCACATTAAATATTTCATCTGACCTACAAAACAACTGTCATGCATCTATTGAGGAGTTTTAATCGCCCAATGCCCAGCTTTAATAAATTAAAGTCCGTCACGCAGGGATGACTTAAATTATATTTTGCTAGGTTGGGTTGAAATTCCTCACAGTTGACGCCATATGAAATTATATTCAATTTTTCATCTAGATACTACAAGTTTAACAAGAATAATAAGCCTTATCAAACATAGCTACTAAGAGCCCTAAAGCACATAACTAATTTTAAGAAGAAAATTATGAATGAGTTAAAAACGAAATTAAAAAAAAAACTCCAATACATTAAAGTTAATGTAAGGATACATTAAATTAAAGTTGCTCAGTTAGATACAATGACTTAATGAAAAGGTATGGTATAAGTAACTAGTATAGGGAGCAAAAATAATTAAATTTTATTTGTCTTGAATTTTTGATACACATATTCAAAAAAGTAACAAGAAGCTGGAATTTAATGGTGAAGGGATAGTCTATCTGTCGAAGCAACAGTATATTCAATCCAATCAATAATCAATTATAAAGGGGCTACGAGAAACTATCAAGATAATTAAGTCAGATAAGTAATTATAGTAATCACAATACAAAATAGGAAGTTCAACAATTTATGCCAGAATAAATTCAACTCATAAATTAGGGGAACGATAAAGGCCAAATAAATAAGAGGCTTACAACTCAAGGAACCAAAAGGCTAAAAAACTATATTCAAGAGAAATTAATTCTAACGTTATTATTATTATTATAATTAATCCATACTCATGTATAGTTTGTAAACGTGTGCGCGCGTACTGTGGGGGTGTTTTAATTGGTGGAACAAAAGTTTTAAAAACAGTACTCTCCAATTTCAGAAATAACCTAATTTAATTGAAATAGTAAGTGCATTGAAGTAGTGGTGCACTCCTGACCAAATTACGAGCAGTAGGTGAGACATTTCCATAGCCATGTATAGTGAAACCCTTAACGGTATTTACTTCAAGCATTTTTACCATAGCCATGCTGCCAATAACACAAGATGCGTCATTGCATCTTTAACTTCAAAAAAATTTTGAAATAAGAAAAAACCTTTGTCTATTGGGGTAAGACAACAAGCAGGCAAGCGTAATACACAAACGCTTCTAAGTATTCTCTTTTGAAAAGAATTTTTGCCTATAAAGTAAAAATAACAAGCACGCACGTTAAGGAGTGCACCTAGAGCAAAGGCTGGTTTGCATTGTTTTATTAAATCATTACAGTCAACGACATCCAAGAGAAGTTTCGCCCGGTTAGTCAGAAACAAAGAAGTTTCTGACTAACCAGCCGCTAAAAGCATTAAGATTTTGAATGAATATTTTTATGTTATTATAGAAATTGGCACTGCGGACTAGATCAATAGATTAAAAACCAAGCGTATATGTTTGTACCAACCTTTTTGTCTGTAAGTTCGCCTTATCTATAATAATTTGTATTATGGAGTTTGTGAGTGTGACATGTTATGGGGAATTTAAAAATTTTCGCACGATTCTAGCAGTATCAAGAAGTACCCCTTGCTCTGCTACTTTTATAATTGCTGTTGGCAGATTCAAGTTCTTGGTGCCTACTATCGTTGTTTTTGGCACTAGTCCATTTGAACTTACTATAATAGGCGTAACTATGGCAGATTTCAGTTTGTATACCTCTTTGAGCTCGATAGCCAATTCTTGATATTTTCTTAACTTTTCGGCATGGGATTTTCGAATATTCTCATCATTGGGCACTGCAATGTCAATAATATCAGCAGTCTTATTGATCTTGTCAATAATGAGAATATCCGGTTTGTTATGGTGCACAGTATGGTCAGTTATCATCGCTTCGTCCCAATACATCTTTATTTATTATTATTATCCACTAAGGGAAATCATATTATTATTATCCACTAAGGGAAATCATTGAGGTTGTACTCATGGCACGATTTTCGAAACATATCCTCAAATGTTCATCGAAAATGAGGTCCGTTCAAAACTATATATATATATATATATCTGTTAACGTTCTAGCGGTTACAATTATTGTCTGATCGTTACCAAACCCTATATTATATAAATAAAAGATCAAGCTCGTTAACGGCTAAAATTGGACCAATGGGGGGGGGGGGTAAGAGAGGGAGAATTTCTCCGTTGTTATGCGGTGGATCGAAAAATTGTATAGAGTCAATCTTATTGCAAGGGTGGTGTTCTACAAATGTTGTTGCGTACACGATTTCCCTATATTGAATATTAACTGAGATATTTCCATATTTTAATTTTCGGCCATCAGTAAACTCACCACTCCGACTGATATTAACAAAAAGCTGTTATATTATGAAGAACTTTATTTAATGCCTAAATACCAAATATTGTTCTCATAGAACTTCTAAGTTTTGAGACAAATGCAAATACGTGACGCACGTGGGAAATCTGCTTGGTTAACGAAGCCCCTGCTTGAAAGACTTTTCTTCATATTCAAGATTACAAGTGCATATAAGATAACTGTCTGATAAGTATTAATTCTAGGTGACGGGGTAGACTTGAGTAGTGTGGTAGGAGGGGGCCCATGCTAGTTGGAGCTGTTAACATGCGGGTGGAGGAGAAAGGTAGTCGATATCAGTGCCCTGGCTGGAACGGGGTGATTGCAACCATTAGTAGCTCAGTCGATATTTCCCCTTTTCTCTCTCTCTTATACACTCCCTCATCTTCATTCCCTTTCGTCTTTGTTTGCTTCATTTCTCATTCAAATCTCAGTAAACATAACTCTCAGGTAAATCAACATTTGGCGAATTTCCCTTTAGGGTAAATAAGCTATCTACTGAGTTTGTTCTCATGGAGCGGTTTTATACAATACAACCACTTACTTTTGCCCTCGCCCACGCCGTTAAACCTAGTGGATAACGAAAACAACATAATAATCCTTTTATTATTGTAATTGACAAAGGAAAATAATTCAGCTGAAATCATTGATATCACTGCCCCAAATGACGAGAATATCAGTAAGCCTTTCGCCAAATAAAAAAGCTTCACTACATAGATTCTGCCACTATCACTGCATTCATAATACCAACAAATAGCTTAATTCCAAATGATCATTAAATTTGCCTTAAGGATTAATAAAATTATCCCAGAAAACAGTTCTATTAGGGACTACAAGACTTTTTCACAATTTCTTATAATTTCCATTGAAAGAAAAGAAAGAATAATTACAAATAAATAACTATATAGGATGGTTGGATAAGCTGTAATTTTATTCAGTGACCTTAGAGTAAAAAGAAACAATAATTATACTCGTTTATATATATATATATATATTTGTGTGTGTATATATATTTATCTACACACACAGACACTTATATACAGAATATCTCCTAATGACATGCAAAGTGAAGAGATAGCAGTGATGGAAACCTCCAGTGGCTACAAAGTTTACTTAATGGCATAAGAAATGAAATACCTGGTTTGTCTTAACATTCAAAACTTCATTCCAGTATGCTTGACATCATTGCTAAAATCCCACCCTGGCTAGAAAAGGGTGGTAACCTGTAGATACCCGTCCCGATTAGCCTAAGTTGCAAAAAGTGGACGTTAATAAATAAATAATAAAATAATAATAATCATTGACACAATAGAAGAGTATATTTAGAAAAGGAGCAGGAGAATGCAATACATTATTATGCGAGCCATTGAAGAGTGTTATATTCACACAAAAAAAAAAATTGCTTTTAAAGTCCTTTTCTCCAATTTCGAAGCAGTCATTAGGTCGTTCTGAAGGAAATATCACCGTGTACTCAGTATTTTAAAGTTTTCTCTTTGAAGGAACGTAAACCCCTCTATTACAATGAACCACATGCTTTCCTAAGATGTAGGTTTCATCAGGTTGTACCCTTTCCTTCTGCATTCACACTTTAGCGATGAAGGTTCTCTATATATGCTTCTCTGTATGCCCTAGGATTATTTTTGGCTTATGATATATATTTGTTTAATATATGAGTACTAAAATCATATAGCAGGATCATCAATAATCTCCATTTTTATTATTTATCACTGTATGAATTACTTCAATCATTTGAATCACTAATTCATATGAACAGAATTACTCCAATGTGCGGGAATTTTTATTTTAAAAGTTTACTAATCTTTAAAATGAGCTCAATTACATATTAATGGAATAATTATTGTTTTAATGAAAACCGAACAAAGCCTCCTAAAAACATCATCAGTCCACTGAAAGGTGTGAGCCTCAATTATTAGTGTAAAATAAGCATTATCCTGTGTATCGGAATATCAATGGAAAATAGGGCATGGTTTACCGCAGGCAAACAAGCCCGAAATTGTAATGGACGCCTCTGCTCTGCTAAATATAGGCAAGGTGAGCGGAGGTCGAAAGGTTTAGGGCAAAAGGTCATTGGAGATTCCGACAAAGGCATTGATGTAAGGTCAGCATCTGTTCAATCTCTCAATGGGACATAACCACTTAGACCTGGCCGAATGGGATGACTTTCTTGCTCTTACCACGTTGCTAATAAAATACATTTTTACAGAAGTGGGACATTTCTTTGGCTTGCACGGGCAAGGCCTTTCAGCCCAAAAAATGTGGTGCTCCAGAAAAAGTCCGTCGCGCATGGGTTGTGTTAAATAAACAGATTTCCCAAAGGCCTCACCACTTTACGTGCAATGTAAAATGTACATTTGAATTTACCTCAAAAGGTTCAATAAGAATAATATTTGGTATTTAGGTTTCAAATAATGTGCTTCATAATATAACAGCTTTTTGTTAATATGACATGAGAAGGAGGGGGGGGGGATTACTGATGGCCGAAAACAAAAATATGGAAATATTTCGGTTAATACTCAATTTAGAGAAAACATTTATATAACAACATTAATAGAACACCACATTTGCAATACGACTGATTCTATACAATGTTTCGATACGACGCATAACAACGGAGATATTTCGAAATTTTCCCCGTCTAAACCCACCCCCTCCTCCCCCCGATGGTCCGATTTTAGCCGATATCGAATTTGATCTTTATTTTTATATAATACGTTTAAATATTGAGTTAGGAAACGGTGATAAAAATATTACGACCGCTAGAGAATTACAGACATATACACACACACACATATATATATATATATATATACACACACGCACGCACGCACGCACACACACAAACGCACGCACACACGCACACCCACACACGCACGCACACACACAAACGCACGCACACTCACACACACAAACACACAGTTTTGAACGGACCTCATTTTCGTCAACTCGTGGGTTGGATCGATGGATATTTGAGGATTTTTTTTCGAAAATTGCGCCATGAGTACGATCTCAATAGCAGATTTCCCTTACAGGAAATCTGCTAAATTCTTAATTTAATCCGAATTCAATAAATTGCGATGAACCATATTAAATTGAAAGTTTACTAGTTAATACTTGATTTAAAATGTATCTGCATCCTTAACAAAGACTGAAATCGCAATCACCATGAGCTGAATAATAGCGATTATTACTATTATAATTAATTACTACTGTTATTCTTGAAATCAAATAAAGGGTTAGAACCGCCAGTATAAATCATACTGTTGTCATACCTGTCGGTGGAGACCGTCCTCACTGGCTGATGGTCGAGTACAGCTGGCAAGCGCTTTCGATGCGATGGCACCATCTTCAAGCCCGTCAAAAAAGTTGTTTTTGAGTACAATCAATTCAATTGATTCAGTTGTTGAGTACGTTCAATTCTTGAAGATTATATCAGGTATTTTTGCCCTTAACCTCTTTCCCCATCGTTTCAACTAATTACTATACACAACAGTGTACAGGACCCTGGGACGGGTTAGCCATGGGCGTTGGTATTAATATACTGCGCAACCCACCTTGGTGGAGAGTGCACACCAAATGAGATGCTAGAAAAGCCACTCAGTTCACTCACAACACTGTGAGGCGCCTCACGTCCGTTAATACCAAAGCAAAATAAAATTAATAATGAATAATATTGGTCAGCGTAAACAGGACTGCGGAAGTATGTCCATACTGTTTAAATGATGAAAGGCCCATTAAAACGCCATGACATGGCGGACACGCGAACGGGTAGTTAGACCACTTATATCCTTCTATGGCTGTACCCTACTTTCACTCGCTTAACCTATGGATTAGATTTAACTTGCCAATACACAAAATCAGGCATAAAACGGATTATAATACTATCTTGCTCTGGTAGTGCCCTTAAACCTCATTCATAACTGTACACCATTTTATGTGGAATAGCTTAAGCTGGAGTATATGTAGAGAAAACTAAAAAATACATACCCATGTTGAATTTTTGATTTGGAAAGAGAAGAACAAGAAATAAGAACAACATCTTGATAGACAAATTTAATCGTGAACCTCACACAAGGCCACAGCATATTATGATTCATTTTTGAAGTGTTTAATGGGTCTTGTGTCAAATTCATAAATATTTGCTTGATTTGACAATTCAAAAATTTGAGTCCCCTTTTGAAATTTTTGTAGAACGGACCTTCATTTGAAATACAATTGATTTTTGCGTAGTTTCTTTAAGGCTCTTGGATTTGAATGATTTTGGAGTTTTTCAAAAAGGTACTCTACTCCTACCTAAAACACGTTGAAGTTGTTAGAGAGGGGAATTCCGAAAAATATCTCCATTATTATACGTCGGATCGAAACATTCTATAGAACCAATCTTATTGAACGTTTTATTGCAAGCGAACGTTGTTATGTTTTTCTCTGTCCTAAATATTAAGTGAGATATTTGCATATTTTAGTTTTCAAACTCCTACTTCTACTTATGCAATACTACCTATAAGCGTTTATATCATCGAGCACTTTTTTTTTTTATTTTACATCCATTTTATGCAACTAGGCCAATCGGGACGGGTTATCTACAGGTTACCATCCTTTTTTAGCCAGGGTGGGCCTAAGGAGTTTATTTAATGAGGCCGTCATAAAATAAATTTCTACTACCCAGGACGGGATTCGAACCCGCCACTCTAGGTCTGCCACGGGAGATTCCGACCATCGCCCTAACTCCCACGGCCAACCCAAGCCCCAAACATCGAACACTTTATGGGAAGCTTAAATGTAGAAAATCTTTATTTGAACTATACCGTACCAGATTTTTAAGCACTTCACTGGACCCTAAAGATAATATTCGTTAATAGTTAAAAACGGACTTGGAATAGGAGGGAGGGGGGTTATAGGGAACGGGGTTTGAAGTTCAAAACATCCCTATAATTATGAGTCAGATCAAAAAATGATATAGGAGAAATTTTGTTAAACAAGTATTGCGCTGCATGTAATATACATTTTTTTCGCAGTCAAATATTAAGCAAGTCATTCGTACTTTCTTTCTTTTTGTTTAAGAACCCTCCCCCCCAATTCTACTCATCAGATTTTTATTTCAAAATATTATTATTATTATTTATTAACGTCCACTTTTTGCAACTTAGGCTAATCGGGACGGGTTATCTACAGGTTACCACCCTTTTCTAGCCAAGGTGGGATTTTAGGACGTTATTTAATGAATTTCGTCACTAAATAATTTCCTTTGCCCAGGCAAGAATCGAACTCGCCACTCTCTAGGTTTACCATGTGAGATAAAGGTCAACGCTTTAACTCGCATGGCTAACCTGAGCCCCCATTTCCCAATAGAGATTATTTTGTGATGTGATAAGTAGTGTATCGTATCAATTTGTGGGAAACCTGCTTATTTTACGCAGCCACCGAGTGATGAAATTTTTCTCATAATCTCACTGTTAATAATTTATAATTACCTCTAGGAATCAGATAACCAACATCCACGATAAAAACATTTTATCACATGAATGAAGGGCAAGATTGGTCGAGATTAATTACATATAATTACAGGACAGCTTATAATGAGATATCAGTAGAACCACTAGCGAAAAGGCAAAGGCCCTGGCAAAATTGCTGTTTACACTCCTTACACTTGAGAGACAGGGTTTGATAAAGTGCCATGGGTTTGGCCCAAGCTGTTCTAAATCTCGTCTTATTGCCTCCTCCATCGCGGCTCTGTATATTTGCCTTGGGTTTAATACTTCTCAGAAGTACTTTAGTAGAAAAGGATTCCTCATTAAATCATTGAACTTCAACAACTCCTAAATCATTTTCCCACGCTACCACACAAACAGAAATTTCAAGTAAACCAACTCAAATAGTTAGAATATGGAGATATATATCAAGATGAAGAGGACTTATTGACGAACTAAAATCAATAAATATAGACAACAAAGAATGAGTTACACAATGTGAATCGAAGTGGATTTTACTATTTATTGAATTTAAAATTCACGACAGGAAGCGAAAAAAGTATGCGAATTTTATCCATGAATTTGAATGGCATTGAACGTTATTATAGAGGCATCCTGCCTTTGCATATTTTGGTTTTCTTTTACTTTAATGTTCGTATAATAATTCCGATTTCCAGATAACTGTGACTTATTTTGTATAAGGTCCATTTCTTTGGTAAATAACGTGTACTGCAGAAAAAATGGCAATTCAATATTCATTATTCACTTATAATACAATTTAAAAAATGTACTAAATAAAGGGAAATTAAAAATATAGAAATCAAGAGCAAAATAAAATGAAATACAAATAAATGAAGGACAAATAAATAAAAAAAACAAATTCAACGTTTCTCATCTTCGTGGTCGTTGATAGTGTCAAATTTGCATCGCTGGAAATGTGAAGATTGTTTCCATATTTACTGAAGTTTCGGGATTTGATGGCATTTACCACTCGAGTCGGTAACCAATCTAAGTAAAAGTTTTGTGTAAGTCGGCATTCGAAGAGTCAAATGAGCAACTTTTTGTGTCTTTAATTCCAAATGTATGTAGGTATGAGTGTTTTTGCCATGCCAGGATAACATTAATGTTAAATTCTTCTTCTTATGGACCTAATATTATTTATATACTCTTCAAATTTTCTGGCAAGGGTCTCCAATAAAAAACATTTTTTATCGGTGCTAACTTTATGGAAACTGCCCTACACGTTTCGTGGCTTATTCGCCACCTCTTCAGGGGCTATCCCTTTAAAATAAAAAGATATAAAAATTATTAATAACATTAATTTATCAATTCCCTTAATAATTCTTCTGCTATATTTATTGTATTTTGTAAATATAATCATAAATTGCTACTCACATTTCTAAAGTGCTTGTTTACCTTTTACATTACGTTGGGACTGTCCTCACATAGATACTGAGAGGTTCCCGAGGTAGGTTATATCAGCTGACTAAAACTTCAGAAATGTAAGTAGCAATTTATAATTATATTTAATAAATATATCACAGATGTAGGTACCTACTAATACAATATATAGCAAAAGAATTATTAAGGGATGTGATAAATTAATGTTATTAATAATTTTTATACATTTTTATTTTAAAAGGGATAGCCCCTGAAGAGATGGCAAATGAGCCTCGAAACATGTAGGGCAGTTTCAATAAAGTTTACACCGAAAAAAATCTTTTTTATTGGAGACCCTTGAAAGAAAATTTGAAGAGTATATAATTAATGTTAAATGGGTAATATGTATTATTTGTGTCGAGCCTGTCTTCAAGTACGTCCATGTTGAACGCAACTAAATCACGAAATAAGACATCATCACAGTGTTGTCCTTCTCCCAATATGTCAGTTAATAAGATCCAGACATGGGGTAAGCAGCCTTCCTTGTAGAAGAAATGGATTAGAAAAGGAGCTGCCTTCAAGAGAACGTGCTTGACCTGTGCCCTATAGCCACTGCTCTCACGCTCTAAGTCAAAAATAGAAACACGAATCCTTAGCTTTGCAAGTTTATATATAAACTTGGGATACCATTTAATTTAGCAAACAAGTTAATGTTATAAATTAGAAAATAGTACAAATACATATAAAATAATTACAGTGCAAATAAGTTCTTGATGTCTCATTATTGCTTTTAGAAACATGAACATAATTAAAGAAATAAGTTAAAGTATAATACTGATTATTGAATAGTTCATTTGATTATATTATAGATCAATCTATCTTCGAATAGACGGGTGATGAATAGATTAAAGGACGTTTTCTAAAGCTTAAAAATGATATGGCAAGGTGGCGAAAAATTATTAAGTAAAGAAAACAAAATTTAATTTTAAAGAACATTTATGTTTGATGGTCCCACAAAGTAACTTCATTGATGTGATCATAAGGGACACATAAACAGAAAACTATATTTACACAAGTAAATTCTTGGCGGTGGCGAGGTTCGACTGACACTAGTTGACCTCATTTTAGTTATTTACTAGATAGGATCGATGGGCTATAGGAGAAAGTTCTGAAAAATCCCCCTTCTGAGAAATGTGCTGTATATACAACTTATGTAGCAGTATTAGTTGGCCTCAAACTTGTTGTGAATTTATTAAATCTTGGCCATACCGTGAAAAGCCCACACTTGCTTCCTAGCCCCACGTGTAAATTGAAATTCATGAAATTAAACTACTACCATTTCAGAAGTCAGCCATGCGCGCCAGATACAACCTTCCAAAGGTTTATTATTTAATAGGATTAACAAATTTTGTTGATACCCATATCAGCAATAGATACAGACCCGTTCTGCAAGAGTTAGGAGGGATCCCTTATCCCTCCCCCCTTCCGAAGATTGGTGAGACCTAAACTAAGCAGATTTCCAACCTTCTGTAATGCCTCGTCTGAAATTTTGTTCCTTCTCTAAATCTCCACTCCGCCTCGTCTAAAGAAAACAATACGTCGTATATATTCTGAAATAAGACGGTTCATGAAGTACTAGCTTATTGCTAACGAGAAATGAGTAGGAGTGGACGTTTACTGCTGGTTAAAAAATAAAAACTGAAAATATCTCAATTAATATTAAGATTTATAACAAGAAAGACCATGTAACTGACTGTAATGATTAATTCATCTGAATAATGAAGTAAATGAGTAAGAATACCCATTTTTATTCAGAGTACTGTCATCATGTCTGAGTTATGTCATCATTCAAATAAATGTTAAATATTATATATTAACGTCAGATTGGTGCTGCTAAGGATAATTGGAACGGAAACTGGTTGGACGCCTGTTTTCCTCTGCAATACGCATATTGCTGCAGAGGAAAACAGACCTACTCTGAACATCCAGATTAATTCGTTCCTCTACCTCTCAGCTTACCTAGAAGAAATAATTGGACCGGGTTATCTAAAGGTTACTAAGCTTCTTCTCTCCTTCTTTCTTTATATGATTTTATATAATAAGTTCGTCACTAAATAAATTCCTATTCCTAGGTGAGAATCGAGCTCACGACTCTAGGTTTACCAACAGAGATTAAGACCAACATATGGCTAACCTGAGCCCCTCTCATTAAAATAAGGTAATCATTACATTTCATTAAGGTAAAAAAAGACTTACAACTAATATAGAATGACCGGTACGAACAATTAAGCTACACGTCTCTAATTTCCCAAAACTGCATAAAGCAGTGGTTCTCGAACTTTTTTGGTTGACGGTAAACTTTTTGTAAGCGAAGTACTTGGCGGGACCCTAAAATAAAACTAAAATTTCTTTATGTGAATTTTTTTTAATAATCATAATACTAGTACAATATAACAGTTACTTTACATTACATAATAAAAATAATAATAGAAGAGATAAAAACAACTAATGAGAGGTATGACACTGTTATTATTTTTCATCAATTGGTCGATTTCAAGTTTGAAAGATGAGGGTTAAGTCTCATATCAGGTTCAGCGTCCAGTCTATTGCGATATTTTGTTTTGATGGATGCATAGGTTGAGAATCCTGTGGATGGGAGAAGAACATTCAGGGCCATTTTGGCAAAAATTGGATATTCATCACGGATTCTGCATCAAAATCATTGAGAGGAGTCGTTTCCAACAATGACTCCATACTTGTGTCTGATGCTATTTCTAAAAAAGATTCATATATCTCGTTGGAGATACTTTCGGGCTTTTGTAAGTTGGGTAAAATGGGGGGGGGGGTTTGAATCCATAAATTCATTATGGATACGTCGCTTCAGAGTCGTCCGAAAGCACGTATCGTGTAACAGTCGACCAGAGAGAGAGGTGTTCTGATATTTTTCTAAATTCTTGCGGAGCTCAAACAGGGGTTTCTGCGGAGCACACTTTGTGTATGGCTGAAAAAGAAGATTGGTCATTAAGAAAGAATAACGATCTGAACTGAGAAGGTAGAGGAAGAAAAAGAAATTGTGAGGACGATGGAGCATAAGAAAGCAGGAGAGAAAATGAGCGCGAAACGGAGGATCGATGTAGATAAGATGAAAGAGCGGCATAGAAGACGAGAGCTGGAGCCGACCTTGGCGAGGTCTGTATAAGATCGAAGTAGCCGCGCCGCCGCAGCCCCCGACCACCTTCAGTAGGGCCAGGGCTTCCACAGCGATAGTACAAGTCATCCCCTTCTACAGCTTATTATCGTAGTACTTGCCCCCTCAAAGGGTATCAAATGCTGCTTCCAAACATCCAGTTCTTATTTTCCTAACTTCTTTATGATGTTGACATATCCAAATTTTCGTACTCAAGAGGGAAACGCAACATTGTAAAAAAATAAAATAGTTTTTCTTCATTAAGTTTTACCCAATTTTAACTTTGAAAGATTAGTTCTCTATTTTAGCTATGCAATACGTTTCCTAAATATATTAAAGTTACCATTTGAGACTAAACTCTCTCTCTGTAGATAGGGCAATTGGAGAAGTTCTTCTATTTAGTCCACTGACTTTTTCCTAAACCCAATTTAAGATTGAAGACCAAAATGAAAGTCAAGAGATCAAAGCTAGCTAATGAAAAACCCACAGAATGCAAAATATAAGGATAGGGATTTTCGGTAAGGATTGCCTTTTAATTATTTTTGAAGACAGTTTCGTAACTGGAATCAAGGCTACATCGGCCTGTGAAAGCATGTCAAAGTTGGCTAACATAGGGCCTCGGTCGATACAGGGAGGATAAATCCAAAGATAGTGAAAGATGAGGCTGAAAGATAATAAAAATAAAAAATACATCAAATCTTAGAATCCATGTTCAAGTGTTAAGAGTAAAGAAATCATTATGGAAATGGAAACTGAGTGTAGTTGTGTTCGTTCCCAGTCTCATACGTCTACTGGTCCTTGGCGTTGAATCTGTTGCTCTCTGTACCTACGTACTGGTAGGTTCGTTCGATGGTAGTTGTTGAACGGACGGTTTATTGAAGCCCTTCAAGGAATTCGAGATATCGTCTTCAAAATAACGACTGGAGGGTACAAGTGACACAGATTGTGTAGCTCTGGTGCTTTAGCGTCCATCAGTGATGAATCTTTACTAGATAGCCTTAAGGATAGATGTACAGCAACTTATATATAGATGCAATCTCTGCAACCAACCATGGAGGCCTCTTTTCTTCCTGATCTCCTTATCACGGCCATTCTCTTTGTAGTAGTTCCGTTCTAATCTGACCGATTGGCTCACCAATAGTCCATAGACTTCCCTCTTAAAGGGAAATCAAATATTAACGTGAAATGCATAAATGACGCAACATCTAAAATATTCCTTCAAATGATCGTCGCTCTTATCTAGGAAATGACAAATATCTAGCACGCGGGGGCTGTGTGAACTAAGCTCATTTTCCACAAGCTGATTTAACACAGTTGTGAACACATATCACCACATATTCTCTATTTCTATGTAAAAACGAATAGTAAAGGGGGAGGGGGTTACTGGACGTTGAAAATAAAGTACGTACTTCAGCCAACAACAAATATGATCTTAAGTGTTCACTGAAACGGTTAAATATAGAGTATGCTACAGACCAAGTTAAAATTTTCAAAAAAGAATGTAAAAACTTCATTGATGAATTCATCACGCAACGAATTTGCATGCATCACGCATAATAAAAGTCTCTTGAAAACAAAATTTGATATTTAAGATAGAATAAAGCGGTTCATGATAAAACAGTTTATTGCTGATATGACATGAGTAGAAGTGGGGGTTTTCTGAAGGCTGAAACCTAAAAAATCCTAATATACTCTGTTAATATTTATGATAGAGACAATATGTATATAACAACATTTATTGGTAATTAAATTTGTAATAGCATCCGTTCAATGCCATTTTTCGAATTTTCGAAATTCCTCCCCTTTAACCCCCCCCCCCAGTCCCATTTCAGCTATTAACGAAATTGACCATTAGTTTTACATAAAACGCTAATATGTTTCGTAACAATTATACCTATAGAGATCGCTAGAGAGGTGACAAATATATAGACAGATATAGGCCTATCTATCTATATCTATAGATATAATTTTGAACGGACCCCATTTTCGTCATCTACTAGGATCGTACAAACTGAGGGATAAAGATAACGTTATTTAAAAACTTGTAAAACGATTTGTTAATTTTGAATGACCCATTCCAGTAATCGTCAGTTCATATTACTAAAGAGTAGTCTATTAACTGAAAGTAGCTGAGAAACAGATTAAAACTAGTATGGTATATTGAAAAATAGTAAAGACCCATATTCTACTTAATAGATAGTATGCATCATAAACTTGAGAGATTAATTAGTGAACAAACAGAAAAACTAACTAGACAAAAATGTGGATAAAAATAAATTTTGGAAAAAGATGATAGCCTTTGATCAGCTTGACTCTTTCCTCGAGCTGGTGACAATATAGCAGGCCAAAGAATTGGTACTTATTTGTTGATGCACTTAAGACAAGCAATGTAGAGTGAGCACCTAGAGAGCGGACAGAAGCCTAACCTCAAAGACAGGTAACAACACAGCTAAATAAAATCAAGTGTACAAGGCTTGGACTTCAACTCACTTATAAGAAGAATGTATTACACTGTCGTTACCCTAAATAAATAAAGGGGAACATTAAAGTGACAACATAGGTTTAAGGATGGCCAAAATCCCATTACGGAAAGTAGAGGGGTTCTCTTGGGATCTCCTTCAACTGAATAACAATAAATACATTTATCATATCTACTCTGACAAAAACATCATCATCATTCAGCTTTCGTTTTACTTAAAGTACTATACGGTCCGTCTTATACTCCTAGATTTTGTCTTAATGGCAGGCCATTATTATTACGTAATTAAACATGATCTAAACTGACAAATTCTAAAGGTTAACGTCTGTTGTTAACATAACAAAAAATTAAGACACACAGTGGTTTCCCTGAATTAAACGTAAAGGGGAATTAAAAAGATAAACACCTCCACTAGGTTTTAACTCTTTATTCCAAAGGTAGCTTTCGAGCGCCCAGCCTCATCACCAGTGCTCTTCCTCAATAAATGAGATGTTGACTTGTCTCTGCCTCTGAATGGTTTTTGAGACCGCTACAAAGCAAGATCGAGTCACATAACAATTTGTTTTTCAATTATGGATATACCAACCCCACCACCAGCAAGGAGATTCAAGTTTAGATTAATAATTTTGCTCATTTTTAATAGATAGATACAATTTTCATACTCGAGGGCGAACGAACCGTGGTATCCTAAATACCCCCGTAGGCCACCTTTGAGAGACAGGCAGAGCTAACAACCATTCCAATCAACTCTCAAAGCCAAAATCTGCCTACGAGTCACGTGGCGGGTCGTATTTAAATTATGGCCATCAAAGAAAACTTTTGATGTGAACCCTGCTGCAGCTTGAAGGTACTCCAGACTACATATCTAGGATATTCGGGGGATTCACGTCCTACTAATACAAAAGATTTTCTACCTCATAAAACACAATAAAATTATTAATTACTTATTGGCAGAGTGATTCTTTCGATTTGACGTTAAAGTTAAATAAAATGCTGTCAGTTTAATTCACCAAAATCGATGATTCAATTTTTTTTTTTTTGATATATTTATAATTCTTATTACAGAGTAATATATTTATTATTACGTCAGTCATATAGGAATGAGAATATTAACCTTAGAAAACTGACACAAATCTCCTTGACCACCAACAAATTCAACTTGTATTCCAGCTCAAATAAAACAGTAAAATATTTATTGATAGTGCACTATATGATAACATCCTCATAATGTGGCATGAGGTAAAAATACATGTACAATAGCATTCAGCTATAATTCCTAGAGACACAGCCTCCTCATGTTTGTACTGCCATGTTTTCTGATAGGTGTGAGCGAATACAATCTCATCTTCAGTACTCCGAGAGCTGTGAACGCAATCTACAGAGATTCTCTCCAAACCAAAGATGGGCTACCGATCTTCGTTAAGTCACGGTTCACTGAGCACTGATTATTAGTATATTCCCTTGAATGTCGTTTCTATAGTAGAGAAAATAAATATTACCAGCGCAGATTGGCCTTTTAAAGAGTACTTGAAAATTTAACTTCACCATCCAATACCATCGAACACTTCCTAACTCATATCTTTAACTGGTGAGGCTCTAGATGGAATCCATCATAATTAGAATCAACTCAAATATTTCCTGCAACCTTTAACATATCACAAATTAAAACTAAGTTTCAAATTGTAAATTTTTTAACATAAATTTAAACAATATACTGTTAAATACCAGATTAATTGTCAACTTTAATTAAACATGTGCACATTCCAAGGGAAGCCCTTTATATGGACATCAGAACCCGTAGGAAAATATTCAGTTCGTTGAAGCATGTGACAGGAGTTTCAGAAATGTCTATGACAAACAATTATTATTAATAATAATTCTTATTTTAAATATGCATACTATTTAGTTCATGCTAATCTCTATAGGCAGGAAGCAGTTACTATAAAGAAATTAAATAAATAAAAACATACCATTCCATGGGCATCACTAAATAGGTACCTACCTGAAAAAAAGAAAAAAAAATTAAATCTGAATGTAAATGTTAAATTTATTCTTATTCTAAATATGTCAAAAAATTAACAGATCTTATTTCTTTACTGTCAATACTTAATGTGGTAAGATAAAATTAAACATATTTTATGATTAAAATAGCCTTTACTTTTTAGTAAAAAATATGACTGCTGATAAATTTAATTTAATAAATAAAGCAAAATTATTTATTTATTTAATCAATTATGGTCCACTAATTGTCAGTGAATATTACAAAATAAAATTGAATAAAAACAGAGGTCCCAATCCTGAGTAAAAAAAAAAAAAATATAGTATTTAAGCATATGTATAATTTAAACAGACTAAAATGTTTGTTTCTCTTAATCAAACCCTATCTTAGGGAAAGGTTAAAATCATCTGAATCTTGGGTACTCCACTTGTCGTTTGGCAGAATTACGTCCATCTTCATCAGTCGATATAATATTCTGTGTATTACGGGAGCTCGTTCGTTGGGGAGCCAAAGTATAATGAAGGTATAAAAAACACAGAAGATTAAACCCCCTGCTGAAGATGGTCGGAGTGCAATCGAAAATTCGCGGGACAAGAGGAGATGTGAACAGATGACCGAGATTCTGCTAATTTAAATAGTTGTTAATTTTTTTAGTAAATCTTTTACTAAAAAAAATGTGTTCACTTATGCAATATAATAAACGGACTACTCCGTTAGGGATTTAAAGCCGAGAAAGAATTTTAGTAAAATCTAGTAGTTTTTTTTTTTTTTTTTTTTTTAAATAAAATTTCACAATTGAATGAAGCAACATGAGTTTCTAATCTAAATCGGATATCAGGACTTCCCTGGAACAGACACGTTCGTTGCCAAGGTTCCGAGGCAGACGGTGTATCGTAAATAAATAAGATCAGCTCCACATACCAGTGACAACGACTGTTCTAACACAGACAGAAATAGTTGGGAGGTTTTCAAAATATCTGGGCCACTTGCTTCCAGGTTCTTGATTTTCTAACTCTATTTTTCCTATCAGTATTAAAATTAAATTAAATGAATTCAGGGAATTTACTACAGCATTAGCCACATTCCGTACTTACAAGAAAATTCGATGACAGAGAGGAATTTTATAGTGAACTCCATAGAATTACATTATATGGGGCGAGAAGAAGGGGTTTGTAAGAAAAACAGTAATTTCTAAGGTTTTTATGATCCGTGCAGAGATTGCAAAATTTAATTTGTAGAACTTTTTTAATAAAAAACCAAAATGTTCACAACAATCCGAATCTCTACATCGGACAAAGAGATAGGAATTTTGAAACATCAAAAGTGGAAAACGCATTAGTAGGACTTGGGATGGTTAAAGGCTAAAAAGTAGACAGAATCAAATATCTAGGCTACTATACCAATTAAAGAAAACAAATAATATAAGAAAAATTCCAGAGAATGTTTATATCCCCCCCCCCATTGGACAGATTTTGATCTTAATGAAGTGGACTTTTCTTTTCCGGTTAAAAGTAAATAAATTAAAAATATACGACAGCTTGAAAGCGACCATACACACATACTATAAATTCCATACTGTTTTATAAATCATGGCTTCTTTGAGTATTCAGCGAATAACAGTGGCCCCCGGAGATTCTGAAAAAAAAAAAACGATTTTGTCCCATTTCGTGTTTTTAGTGCATCTTATGTATTAAATAAAAAAGATATATTTATATAAATGAGGTAGGTAGTTATTAGTGAAAAGAACGAAAAAACAACCGGAAAAGAATCTACAACCAACAAATATTATCATATATGAGAAATGCTCAACGAAGTCGATTAGATGTATTCTAATAAATTCCAATTAGACATTTCGAGAAAATGTGTTGTCAAAAGTACTGTTTAATATCTGAAAACGTTTCTGGGAACGAACAAGAAGAAGACCAAACCTAATCACTAGTCAATTAAGTCTCCAATCTGTATCATATACTACTATAAAGTAATAGGAGAAGAGTGTTAAGAAAATTAAATAGATGTTGACTAATAATAAATTTAATAAGAGCAAGGCCCTTATTTGAGAAGTTAAAGTGAAAAACAGAGACTCTCTTTGTTCTTCTCTCGCCGAGAGAAGAGAAGTTGTATAACTTCAAAAGAACCTTTAAAAGCTTCTGTTCAATTTGCTACACCGATGAAAAGCTCATTTTCCTCTCGTAATATATCACCAATAAATATTCTCCTTTTAAGCTAAATATACATAAGCCCCCTTTCAGATTTATTAAGTCCACACCTGTCAAAAACAGTTTAAACTAACACGCTTTTTAAAGACCTATTTTTTTTTAATCAAAATTATGTTATTACTTTTTTAACTCACGTATTAGAATATAATTTTAGTTGTGTACAGCTTTGTTTTAATAAATTAAATTAAATACAAGGAATAACTTAATTATAATTATCCTTTCAATGTTATACCGAATAATAATGCATTGATAAACAGTTCTAATATTAAAGTACCTTAGTCTATCATAAGGATGTATTAAATATTAATTTAGAATTATAGCTAAAAAACATGTGTTTTTATAGAAATTTATTTAAATTCGGAGAGAAAAACTGTTATGATCATCACAGCTTCGATCATTTCACAGTCAAATGGCAACAAAAATGATTTTTCTATCTGTACCTCCTCACGATAGTTATTCCAACACGAAGTTCGTCGGCTGCGGAAAGTAAGCAAATTTTACAAATGCTGGTATAAAACGCTGGTGATCTCATCTCATCAGATATTCTCTATTTAAATGTAAAAAAAAAAAACCAATGTTTAGAAAGAGGGATGGAGGGGTTACTGAAGACAGAAAACAAGAAAGTACAAATAACTCACTTAATTCTTGAGTTACGAAAAAAAAGCATACAACAGTTGTAGATCATCAATAATTTAACAAAATTGCTTCTATAACATTGTACAATCCAACTCATAATAATGTAGATATTTTGAATTTAATTCCAGGTCCGACTTGTAAGAGTGAGTTTATAATAGAAAAATTGACAAAAACAAAGCAATATAGGCAAATGCTAAAAGAAATGTAAAAAAAAAAACAGAAATAAATAATAAAAAGTGTATCCATACATTTAAAGGCGAAAAACATAACGAGTCCCACAATATTAGTACATATAAGATAAATTAAAATAATCCAAACGTTAAAACGTTATATGCTGACAGAAAATATAATACAACATTAAATCGGTTATAAATAAAATGAAATAGACAGCTATAGTATACAGTATGATACATTATTTAAAAATAAAAAGTCATATGATATTAAGAAAAAGTAAATAAGTTAAAAATAATACAATAACATGGAAAAAAAATAATCCGTTACATATTGTTGTGCAAAAATAAGCGCACTCTTTTAAAAATTGGATTGAGGAAATAAAGAAGTTTTTTAAATGGGTTCCGGAATTAGAGCTTACCTGGGAATAAAATGTAATTATTTATGTAAATAACATAACTAATGAATTCTTACCATACCGAGTAAACTAATATCCCTACTAGTATACCGATGCTTGTGGATTAGCGGGAGTCTAGAGAATGCATACGCATGAGTCGTCTGATTGATCTACAGAATACTGAACTTCCTTAGCAAGAAGTAACATTTACAGTCTGATTACTACACATATTTTTATATTTACATATGAATTTAAATTGTATACATGATTGAATGTAAAGAAATGCCCAGCGTTTGCATATATACCAATTCGTCTCGCTCTAGCTCAGCTTCCGAACGCAAAAAAAAAATGCACACTAACTTCTATCAACTAGGTATTTTAAGAGATTCATTAATGGAATAGGTGGGGGGAGTATTTCTTGAATTTGAAAAATAGATTTAATTTTTCAGGTAGTAAACAAAATTATAAATAGAATAAATTTATGTATATAGCTAAAAAGTGAGTTCTTTCATAGATAAATTTACAAAGGCAAATTTATAATTGTCTTCCATAATGGCTGGGTTATAAATAAATGCACAACCACTGTAGAATTATTCTTGCTTCTTCAATACAGACATCCAACGTAGCATTCATTGGCTTTCATAATAAACAGACAAAGACATAGAACAATTTTACAATTAGAGAGGCTCCATTGCATTAGCTCCCTCCCCTCTTTGTTTAAGCAAAAGAGAAAATAATAATAATAACTGAGAAAAGGTTAAGAGAATCACAAATGGTTTCCCGACTCATTCTTAATCAAGGTCTTTGCTGAATACTGTTCCTACAAAAAGAATGTCTTTTAATTGTCAAAAAACAGCGTTCAAGGAAACATCTTCACTTTTCCTGTGGGGGGAAAAAAGAAAATGCCGGGCTTAAAAGACCACCGTCTCAATTAATTTCTTTTCTCTCAAAAGCAATTATTTTTCTCACTTTAACTAAAGTCAACGTTTATACCGAGCCATCATACATCTAAAATAAAAATACGGCAGATATTACGAGCAAAAATATTAAATATACAGTCGTTAAAAATGTCTAAATTAATTAACAGATAACAAAATGTTTTTTTATCTCATAAAAAGTTAAAACAGATGCTGGAAACCACTCTAATAAATAAACGGGCATTACAAGACAAATCTGGATAACAAACATTTTTTAATCCTAAAACAAATACGGAACAAAAATGAAACAGACATTATTCAACTTTTAGATATCTATTGATTGTTTTTCCGAGCTTCTTTACACTGTTATTCCGAGCTTCTTTATCACTATTTTTCATCTTTCCGTACTATTTATTCTCTAGAGAGAAATCTGAGTGTGGCAAATTGCTGATTTGAAAGAGTTTTGTCATAGTAGAGCATATTTAATAGGAAGAAGACTATGGAATTTGTTTTAGGGGCGGCTAATTAACCTCTTCGTTATTTACTTATGCAATTGAAAACAAAATGGAATAGTTGATGATGCAAATAGGTAGAAATTGAAATCATGTACCAGACAATTACTTACGCTATTCCCCAAGGTTCAATGTTAGGTCCTTTATTATTTTTAAAACATATGGGCTACCTCGAATTAACCTTAAAAATCTAATGCTTATGCTAACGATACTTCGTTTAATTACAGGAATATGCATGAACAAAATTTAACAGGAGGCTGTGTTATTATTAAATTATTCTCAAATAACGATATAAGCTCAAATAACGAATAGATAAGTATTGAACAAGACCTAAACAAATTTTCTGGAGATTCAAGTATTGTGATATCAATGAAGAAGACATTTTACCGGTAAATATTTAACAGCGTCCATTGATATAAGAATATTTTTATTTATTAAGATTTCTAGATGCTATTTTTAATAAAAAATAATTGGTAGGCTTCAGATTGAAATACTGGTAAAATTTTAATTATCTTTTATATAATAATGACACAATTATTTTTTCAGTTCCTCATTAATGGTTGTGGCGATCAATTATTTTTTTTTTTTTATTTCAATTGTTATCTAGTTTTGGTTCTTCAAAAGCTCTAGTCTTGTAGTGGATATTCCTTATCAGACAATTATTTTATATATAAGATGGAAGTGGATGCTTTGGAATGTTATTAAGTTATATTTACCTTCCATGTTATTTTCGTCGGCCCTGTTGACGTCTTCCATACACCTCCATAGTCTTCCAGCATCCCCCTTTTGACGGCGTTAATCAGTGCTGAGATATTAAAATCCCAATAGCTGATTTCCCCTAAAGAAAATTTTCTAAAACTACAGATAACAGGGGGAATATTCGAATTGTATTGAACTATTTTTAGATATAACATTTTCAATAAGATTAATAATATTCCACTTGTCTAGTTCCAGGTTCGATGTAAATTCTTACTGGCACTGAAGCTTTAAATAAGACGTTTCGTGAAATGCTGACTTATTGCTAACGTGATATGAGTAAGGATGGGGGTTTTCAGAAAGATGGACATAAACAATACAAATCAATCGGTCAATACTCCAGTTCGAGAGAAAACGTATAGAACAAAAATCGTAGAAAATTAAATTAGATTAGGTTGTTATATTTTTAATTTTCGAGAAATCTGTTAAAAGAAACAAAAACGTAACAGTATAAATAAATGTATGATGTAAGGTTTTCAATTGCATTATTTGTAAGACAATCAAAAATACTCCAAAATTGCGACAGAAATACCAGAGACTCCATCAAAATGCAGATTTCAGCAGTTAATTTATCCGCTATTTTTGAATTTAAAAATTCGAAACCAAAAGACCAACCTCCACCCCCACACCTTTAGGGTTTCTGAATGAAAGGCGAGACACATTTTCAGAATAAAACGATCATTTATACCAAGCTTCGCTGTATTTTGTGAATTTACGCCTATTCGCTTTCAAGGTACAACATATTAAAGTGGAACAGCCCAACATTCAGCTTATGAGATCTTGCCAACTTAACACATGTAGAATATATTTATTATAGTATTGTTATGTAAGTCAATATCAGTTAATTTAATTGTGGAGTATTATTAGTATCAATTTCCAAGAATCGTTTGGACATTATAGCTAGAGGCAACTTCCTAGAATTTATTATAACAAAATCGGGTCGATTGGCTGAGAGAAACCTGATAGCGCTTTAGATTAAACGACGAGGTCAAATTCCTGAGAAAGTGAGAGGGAGCAATCAATATGAACCCGGCTTATTTGAACAGCCAATTCACTGAGCCCAGGAACCATGCCTTCCGCTTTAAGAAAACTTTTTTTTCACGTCTCTAACCATTCGAAGAACAATTTCATAGAAATTAAGCTATTGTTTATCCACCCGGTTGTAACGCGATCGCTTAAAAATGCCTCAAAGAGTTTCCATAAACTTTACATTTGTTCGTCAACTATCGCAAGGAATAACATAAGCTAGAGTGAAAATTAGATTTTTCGACAAAGTCAATACAAATATACGCCAATGTCTTCTTAATATTGTTCTTAAAGCGGAAATGTAAAAAAACAATGTTAACAATTCTCTAATTTTAGGGTTTTGTCTATCACTGGACACAAAGTGAAATGAATATGCACTTTAATATACTTTATTACCACTTATAACACTGAGTTTTACCACATGAGGTAAGGTGTTAACCTTAAAAACTAAGTAAACCTAGTCATCGGGTTCGCATCCCGAGTGGGCAATAGGAATTGACCAACTCAATAAATAAAGTAAAGTCCTATTATCACTTGAAAAATCCGTCATGCAGGGCCTGGGTTAACTAAGCAGATTTCCCACGTGCCTCACGCATTTGCATTAATCTCTTAAATGAAAAAAAGATTTTGTATTTCGGCTCTAAATAATGTGATTCATGGTATATCAGCTTATTGTTAATATAATATGAGTAGGAATGGGGGTTTACAGAAGACCTAAAACTAAAAAAAGGAACTATCTTGTTTAGTAATCAAAATAATGAAAAAACGTACATAACATTTATAGAACATTACATATGCAATATGATTCTATGCAAATTGAATAAGATTAATCCAACACATAATAACAAAGATATTTCGAATTTCCCCCCCCCCTTCTAAACCCTCCCTCCCACTGGTCCGATTTTAGCCGTTAACGAACTTGATATTCATTTTTACAGAAACGTTTAAATATCGTTTGTTATTGATAAAAAAAATTGCGACCGTTGGAGCGTTAAGGCATATATATATATATAATTTTGAACGGACCTCATTTCTGTCATCTCCTAGGTAGGATCATCGATGGCCATTTGAAGACATTTTTCGAAAATCCCATCATGAGTACAACCTCAATAGCTAAAAGGTTGGTAACCACTAAATAACTCGTCCCGATTACCCTGACTAGCACAACGTGGACGTAAACAAATAATAATAATGACCAACATTGGTGGTTTACTTCCACGTCAAAACTCATATTCGTCATTATCTTTGTTATTTTATCAGAAAAATACAAAACAGGAAAATATAATTCCGCGAGTTGTTTAAATTGGTAAATTTCAAAATATTGACTTTCTACTCCTGGTCACGAAACAGAATATGAGTTTTGAGAAAAGAATTGAGAATATTTTTTATCTTTAAGTATGAAGAGTATTAATAAAGTTAATGTTGGCTTTCCCCACCTAATTCCAAAGGAATTAAAAATCGGATCAAAAATAGTAACTTGTTCATGCAAGTATCTACTCAATTGCCTCATGCTGCCGAGTGAACACCATGGAAATAGATAGTCTTCAACTTCGAATCCCAGTGTCGACGAAGCATAAGAAAGTACATATATGTGCTACGCCGTGTTCAATTCCTGAAACCACTAGAACAGACACATTTAGCTCTTTTCAGTAGACTGTCGCCCATTTTTTTCAGAAATTTAACAAGGTATATAATTATATTATATGGACCTATTCTACCAATTATAGAATGAGTTTCATTCCTTTCAAAATCTTTATAGCATATTTTATTAAAAGAAAAAAGGAATTGAATACAACTTATTATATTATAGATAATAAGACCACGTAGGTAAATATAATCCCAAGGCATAATTTGCAAAACACATGAGAATGTGCCTCATTAGGTCAAAAATATAAGTGCTTCTATGACAAAAATATTTCATAAATTCCTTGGCATAACACCTATGGGTTAGGACATCTTGCCAAGTCGAGACAAAAGATGAAAGAGCTGAGACTTGAGAAGGTTATAGAGCTAAAATCCGTTAGTATTTCCAGCCAGTGAGGAATAAATGAACCGTGTCTACATGTAAAGATAGCATGGGACTTGTACCTCGGTGTCTAGACGGTCCACGTGCCAATGGCTGGACAGCAACCAATCATTTGTTATTTATGACAGCCACAGCTTATCTCTGTCAGCTGACGACTCATCATAACTCACAATCAGCCAGTGTTACTACGACTTCAAGCTTTTAAGACAGATGGGATGGCAAGAACGATGAAGAATCCATAAATTCTTGAATATCCACAAGAGTAAAAAAAAAAAATAAAAAATAACATTGAAGGGGTTATAACATATTTCGAACAGATCTTATATTATACATACAGCTGAGATCAGAATTTACCAAAACACCAACCCTTATGCACACTGTGCTAAATACTGCGGTAAAAGTATTTTACCGTGCTAAACTCTCAATAGTTTGAGATAACGTTAGAACTTATTTCAGCACTTCGCGATCTTCATATTCTTCAATTAATTTATGTGGACATTTCATAATAGTTCCTAAAACCAAATTCTGTAGAAAATGTAACTGATTCAGCTGAGTTCTAACCACGGATTTCGGAATCTTAATTGTTCTTTTATGCTAATAGTTTAGATAACTCACAATAACTCTGGTGCCGCGCGGCATCCACAGATCCCCTGTTCATACATACAAATCATCATATTAACATCCCCACAATTCCACGGTGGATTTCAATGATTTTAACACACCATATTCTAGAAATCAACCTGACAATAGGGAACAACGGTTACTACTTATATCAGAATTCCTCATCCGCAAAATAATTATAGAACTTGGTGCCAAGTTCAATCTTTTCGTCAAAATAATTTGATCTCGCTAATTTCTTTACAATTTCATGTGTTCACATAAAAAGAGTAATATTTCAGCGGCATATAAATCAAGGTATATTCATGAGTTGGGTGCCGACATTTTAACTTTTATTACCTTGTAAACACTACTACACAAGTACTTCTAATTCTTGGACATCAGGAAGGGTTTTCATCATTTAGGTAGTTAAAAGATGTTAAGTTGGATTAGTGCAAACATTCTGAGTAGTGTAGCAGTTATAAAAAACCGTGTGGTTAATTTATCATTTCTTTAGTGTCTTGGTTAAGGAAGTCTCGAGTAGTTTTCGTACCGGCTTCCAAGCCCTGAACTAATGTGATCGCGAGTGCAACAACTATAGTGCTGGCACGACTGTTAGCCAGTCAGGACCTAAACTCAGTGAGTTTTATCTTACAATTGATAACAATTTATGTCCCGGGTGCCACAACGTACGTCAACAGACGCTTTGATTTTCTTTTTAATAACTATAAATATTATTATTGGTTAGGTTTATTCCGATCATAATGACAACAGTGGTGATTCCAACGTGACAAACTTTTATTAATTAATATAATTCTTTTAGTACAACACGCCGAATGAAAACTCCAGATTCAGAACTCGACCCGTTAATTCAACGGGTTCCCATAATCCCACCAAGGAGTCTATTACACATCGACCTCAGAACGATCTATACCAAGGTCCCAGCTCACGGCTCCCGGGGTTCTGGAAACAGAACCTCAGCTTAGGGTTCGCGACAATCAAGGAGGTATTCGTGACTTCCCCGTAACTTCCAGCGTGATCAAGTTCCAGCTGGCCATACCAAATCTAGATCAACATGTTCTTATTCAATTGTCAGACATCGGCACGAACTCATCAGGACATCCGTACGAGGATCTGGAGCCTAAACTAGTCGGCACTTATGGAGAGTCTAAACCCCTCCGGACTAGTAAACTGCAGGAAGAAATGCCTTTCGAAGATCAGACTCCTTCGCAGCTCCTCAGAAGAATGAAGCAGTTAGCAGATTCCAACGTCTCCACCTGCACCCTTTAGATGAAGAACTTGCCTCCACGACTTCGACACATCCTCATCTCGACTGGTAACACGTATGTCGAAAACTGGAGGCAGTGCAGATGAGATCTTGGAGGTATCTGCATCAGCTGAATCTTGAGACACTACAGAACCCCTCGAGACCGGATCATCCGTATTTACCGTAGATGCAAACACCGTTTCGGAGACTTGCGAGCTCTTCGCCGAGGCCCGCTACTGTCACGCCACCCAAATACATAAAACAATGTGTTTCCTTTGCACTGTCATAACTGATATTATAGAGATAATTCTCCAAAATTAATTAAATGAAAATTTTTGTCATTAATTCCATAAGCAAAAAAATGTCATCAACCAAAGTTATATAAAGACAACGCATTTTCCCAAACATTTTTAAATAGCTGGTAAAATACTTGAATAACCTCTTGTAAAATATTATAATATCCTTGAAAACCCTATGGACAAATCGGATTTCCTTTGTCCGATAAGTCTTAATTTTATTCCAAATATTTGTATCAACTTAGTGGAGTCAATTAATTCGCAAGACAGATTTCAGACAACTGAGGAGAGGCGGAATGTGCAAGGTTGTGGTGATAAGTACCTCTCAACAACAAGAAGTAAAGATTTATAGCAGGCCAATCTACTGGATAACGAATGTCAAAGTAAACGAACCACTAAATTAAAGGATCTTCCCCGTGTTACATTTTAATTGAGGTCCTCAGTCGGCATTAATTGTATTTGAAGCTTAATCCGATCCAATTTCCTGATGGTGCCACTTAGTTTGGATTAACCAATTTTATTTCTAGTTGGCTTTCGTAGAGGCAGGTTCTGGGCGGGAGGTAAGAACAAGAGGAAAACGAGAGGAAAAGTGGGGTGGGTGGTTGGTTCCTGGAGGCAAGGGGGGGGGGGGAACAGGATTGTAACAGGAGATCAGGTGAGAGCAGGAGGTTGAGGAGGGGTAAAGTGGGCGGGACATAAGTAGGGAGTGGGGATTGATCAATAAGACGGGGCAAGCCGCCTACGCCAACACTTCGCCCTAGGGCCGCTCCGTAGCAAGCCGCATCTACTAAATCCAACTCCCTTTCGCTCAGCATACGATCTCGACCAACCATTCCTGAAATAATTTCATTATAAAATCGTACTGGTGTATGAGACGAAAGTTTCACGAAACTTTACAAGACATGATGAATACGTTGCTTACCAATTTCCGAATAATTACGATGTTCAAATTCGATGTAGTTATGTTCACAGAGCAAATGACCCCTGAAAAAATAATCACTCCTAAGAGTATATAACAGAGAATAGAACAAATTACAGTAGAGAGGGGAGGCATATATTTATTACATACAGAAAGTTCAAATTCAACAAAGGCCATAACAAATTACAGTACAAGAGGAGAAATAAATTTATTGCATTCAGAAAGTTCAAATTCAACATAGACTAGATCATATTTCAGTACAAGAGAAGGCATACATTTATTACATTCAAAAAATTTAAATTCAACAAATTACAGTATACATTCAAAAAATTTAAATTCAACAAATTACAGTAGGGGAGGAGGCAGAAAGTTCGAATTCGACATAGACCTGAACAAATTACAGTAGGGGAGGAGGCATGAATTTATTACATTCAGAAAGTTCAAATTCAACAGAGAATACCACATATTTCAGTACAAGAGAAGGCATAAATTTATTACATTCAAAAAATTTAAATTCAACACAGACTAGAACAAATTACAGTAGAAGAGGATGCAGAAAGTTCGAATTCGACATAGACCTGAACAAATTACAGTAGGGGAGGAGGCATAAATTTATTGCATTCAGAATGTCAAATTCAACAAAGACTAGAACATATTTCAGTACAAGAGAAGGCATAAATTTATTACATTCAAAAAGTTTAAATTCAACACAGACTAGAACAAACTACAGTAGAAGAGGAGGCAGAAAGTTCGAATTCGACATAGACCTGAACAAATTACAGTAGGGGAGGAGTTATAAATTTATTGCATTCAGAATGTCAAATTCAAGAAAGACTAGAACATATTTCAGTACAAGAGAAGGCATAAATTTATTGCATTCAACAAATTTAAATTCAACACAGACTAGAACAAATTACAATAGAAGAGGGGCCAGAAAGTTTGAATTCCACTTAGACCTGAACATATTACAGTAGGGGAGGAGGCATAAATTTATTGCACTCAGAAAGTTCAAATTCAACATAGACTACAACATATTTCAGTGAAAGAGGACGCATAAATTTATTGTATTCAAAAAGTTTAAATTCAACACAGACTAGAACAAACTACAGTAGAAGAGGAGGCAGAAAGTTCGAATTCGACATAGACCTGAACAAATTACAGTAGGGGAGGAGGTATAAATTTATTGCATTCAGAATGTCAAATTCAACAAAGACTAGAACATATTTCAGTACAAGAGAAGGCATAAATTTATTACATTCAACAAATTTAAATCAACACAGACTAGAACAAACTACAGTAGAAGAGGAGGCAGAAAGTTCGAATTCGACATAGACCTGAACAAATTACAGTAGGGGAGGAGTTATAAATTTATTCCATTCAGAATGTCAAATTCAAGAAAGACTAGAACATATTTCAGTACAAGAGAAGGCATAAATTTATTGCATTCAACAAATTTAAATTCAACACAGACTAGAACAAATTACAATAGAAGAGGGGCCAGAAAGTTTGAATTCCACTTAGACCTGAACATATTACAGTAGGGGAGGAGGCATAAATTTATTGCACTCAGAAAGTTCAAATTCAACATAGACTACAACATATTTCAGTGAAAGAGGACGCATAAATTTATTGTATTCAAAAAATTTAAATTCAACACAGACTGGAACAAATTACTATTGAAGGAGAATTTTTTTGTTTTTTTCCTTACCCCACTTCAGATATGTTAATCGCCAAAGGCACGAAACATATTCAGTTTAAATACAAATTTAAAAATCTCAATCACTTCTTCTTATAAAATATTGTGCATACTTTCGTTCCAAACATTCATTAATCTATATATATATAAAATTGTAACCTCTGTCTGTACTTTGATTTTTTTCGCGAAATTTCACGATAACTTTTCGTTTCACATGTCATAGACACCATAACTGCATTTTGTTTCTTTGGTGTCTGTTTGTTTATTTGTTTGATTGTTTGTTACCTTTTCACGCATAAACGGCTGAACCAAATTTTATGAAACTTGGTATGTATATTACTACTAGCCCAACTTAGACTTTAGGCTATATTAATATTCTCTAAGACAAACAGGAGTGGGGGTTATAAGGGAGGCCTGAAATTAAAAATAGCGATATTTCGTTTCCTATTGCTTTTTCAGCAAATATGCCCATAACAAAAGTTGTTTATTTTGTTATTAACAGTAACTTTTGTCATATGCACTTTTGCCGTGTACGGAAGTATAAATGAGTTATACGCTAAAAACTATAGCGGGAGTCAACAATTTATTAGGCACAAAAGACTCAACCGAACTACAACAAACTCGGTATGTGAATTAGTACTAACGCCTACCTTATAATAAGCTATACTAACATTTCTAGGGAAGGGCAGGAGTGGGGGTTATATAGGAGGCCTGAAATTAAAAATAGCGATATTTCGTTTCCTATTGCTTATTCAGCAAATATGCCCATTACAAAAGTTGTTTATTTTGTTATTAACAGTAACTTTTGTTATATACACTTTTGCCGTATACGGAAGTATAAATGAGTTATACGCTAAAAACTATAGCGGGAGTCCACAATTTTATTTGGCACAAAAGACTCAACCGAACTAAACCAAACTCGGTATGTGAATTAGCACTAACGCCTTCCTTATAATAAGCCATACTAACATTTCTAGGGACGGGCAGGAGTGGGGGTTATAAGGAAGGCCTGAAATTAATAATAGTGGTATTTCGTTTTCTATTCATTTTTTGGCAAATATGAACATAACAAAAGTTGTTTATTTTGTTATTTAGAGTAACTTTTATCATATTCATTTTTATCTTTTTACAAAGTGTAAACGAGATATACACTATAATCTAAAGCGGGAGTCAACTATTTCATTGGGCGCTAACGATTAAACCGAACTAAAAAAACTCGGTATGTCAATTAGCATTAATCCTTCCATGATTATAAGCTATATTAAAATTTTTAGGTTAGAACGGGAGCGGGGGTTATAAGGGAGGCCTGAAATAAAAATTTGCGATATTTCATTGTCTATATGTTTTTCGACAAACATGCACATAACAAAAGTTGTTTACTTTGTTATTTAGATTAATTTTTTTTTTTTATACATTTCTCCAGGAACAATGTGTGGAGCAAGTAATTTGCGTAGAAATATTGATATGCTCAACAATTCATTCCAATTTGAACTATGAGGTACCACAGCTGGAAACAATAATACAAATCATTGTTAATATTTTGTCCTTAATAGCTGAAATCTATGCATGATGCACAGGAGACGGGAAATATGACAATTTGGAGGACAGTGAAGACATACATAAAAAATTAATTTTATTATTAACAAATGCCAACAACGGGTATTAACCCTAAACACTGGGACGGGTAAATGTCAAAATATTGTGCAAAGTAAAGCCTTGCCAAAAAAATACCATCACCATTCAGCCTCAAATGAATTCCCGAGCGAAGCCGGGTATCTGAGCTAGTATGCTATATATTTTGAGAAAGCCTTTTTTGATATGATCTGTTCAGAAAATAATTGATGGGCTCTCTAAGACAACGTGATTCGTCTGTGTTTTTTAGGGATTTACACCTTAAGAAATCGGATGGAAGATTTCTTTGGGCAAAAAGACGCCTTAGAATTTGTTTTCCTACATAAGTCCTTCGGGTGGAGAGAGAAAGTTCATTCTATTCCATTACCCGAAGTTGGTAAGTTTGAAAACTGGAGAAGGTTGCGTTACCCATGCATTATTACTACACATAGGGGATCCAAATAGTTTATGCGACGGATTTATATTTTACATAGGTTAGAATGTTCCTCATGCATGTTTCTTAAGGCTGGGAGAGAAAGTTAAATATAATTTCATATCTGACTCTATGGAATGGGCAATGTATCAAACAGGCAAGGAACTAATAATTAGAGGCAATAAAATTAATGTAGCCAGGAATCAATATTTTCATTGCATATAAGAGGGTAAAAAATCGAATTTAATTTAATTTAAGCCAAAAAAAAAGCAATTGATATAACATAACACCGCCACTAAAATAGTGGGGGCCAGTTGGCTTTTTCGTCACAACGTTCTTTAAAATTCTCATGTATTATAAATAGAGAAATGTTTCTGAATGTCATTTGATATGTTAATCGCCACATCCACGGGAAATTTAAAATTCTTTTTAAATGTTTAAATACTCATATATATGCTAATGTCAGAAAAATAATGCTAAACTTGTATCGCATACTAGGTCAATTCTGAATAACCGTAGTGTTGCTTATTCATCTGCCAAACTGTCTGCATTTAAAATCCTTGGCACATTACGTAAAAGGTAGGCCTCAAACATACATTCTGGTCACTCTGGTCTAACCCAGTGAATAGCCTTCATGTAGAGGTTTGTGAAACAAATGTAAAATATCATAAATGTTTACTTTGATAGAAAACATGCACAATAAAAAAAAATATTTTCCTGAAGATGTACGTTGTTAGACTTACAGTATAATCCCTATGTCATATCCTGAGGCTATTAAAAGACGTACCATAGGCAACAGACACACATTGGTCATTAAATAAATTTCTGTTGCTCAGGCGGGACTCGAACGCCGACTCTAGATTAACCAAGTGTTTTACGACTGACGACATATCAAGGCTAATGTGGGCCCAGGAAAAATAAGAATGGCGATAAAAAGACCATTTATCAAACTGGCCTTCAAGTTTTCGATCGTAGTCTAAGCAAGACCAAGAAAAGGGAATTGTGGATTGAATTCGGCTCTCGACAAGAACTAACAAACCACTCCTTAGGAATTTCAATATTGATCCAACAATTATTCATCTACTAACAGAGCGGGAACAACTTGAAACTGAAGACTATCAGAACATTCCACAATTATTAGCAGACGACGTCGTTTGGACACTTTATCTCTATGTTTAAAAGTGTGTCAGAATGTTCGCTGACATTTATTAAAATCATTAACTAATATTATTCTTTGATGAATTTAATAAATCCTTTAAAATAGTTTAAGTATGCATCTCATAAGACGAGTGTGCACGTTTATGCGTATTCGTTATTACCCCGATAGTTATAAACATGGGACGTTTAGTAATACAGCTTAATAAAAAAAGCATGAGAATGATTAGGGATTTCCAGAAACATAAAAAAAAAAAAAAAAATAATAAATAAAATACAAATAACTCCGATATAATATTCGAATTAGAGAAAAAAGGTGCCAGACATAATTTCATCAATAACATTGATCCATATAATTTTTTTTCCATCCAAGGCATAGTATCACAGATATTTCCGCTTGTACATTGTGCTCTTTCTCTAAGCATCCAATCTTCCTGATCCGGTTTTGTTCATGTAAGAACTCTATTTGGAAGTTAACATGAATGAAGTTTAAAAACATTCTTGGTAAAGAATACTTTCTATCGCAACTAACTTCAATAACTGATTTCTCTAGAGGAAAATCTACTAATAAGTGTTTGGCTCAACATTCAGAACCGACTTACTTACTTATACAACACAAAGACCTTTCAGGGAGTAAGACCTATCGAACTGGACAACAAAGGCAAACCAAATTAATCCTAAAGTAGAGACATCAGCTACAATCAACAAGCATTCATTAATGCGCCAATGATATGAAATTCTTGGCGGAGTTTCTTGGCAGCAATTTATAGGTACTCAACAGTTGTAGGCTACCACTTACTTAATAGGTGATTTAACATCAACAAACTCAGAGAGCGGTGCTTTGTCTAGATTACAAATTAATCAAACACGAAATGTTTATCCTTCCCTAGGTTTTCTGGAATATTAAATCTACGAGTATATAAATAAAACTCTACGGTTTTTTCTGATTTTCAATTTAAATTCGGCGGAAATAAATTTGTTCTTGTTCAAATTACAACAAAATTGAAAATCTTGGCTGTCTACTCGTTTGCACAAACGAAACAAAATCATTCAAAAACGGATACGAAGATTTCAATGACTTTTATATTTGTGTGGCTATATGAGAATTTGAATTTTCAACTAGGAAGGGTTCTCTTAATCGCGAAATCACATAATAACACACCCGAATGGGGAAAATTTTTATTTTTAGCCGATAAACTTCGCAGAAAAAAAAAATACCAATCAATATTAATGTCACATAAATCAAATATTTCCGACAAAATCAATATTAACAAAAATATTGACAAATATAAGTTTTGACATTCAAGTAAATCCTCCATTACTGAGAGAGATAGTAAAATATAAAAAGTTAAGTTAACAATATCCATTTCCTTAACGCATGTACAAACAATACTCGATCCGACACATCACAACGGATATATTAAGAAATTTCGAAATCACCCCCCCCCCCCACTTTAAACCCACCTATTTCCCACTGGTCGGATTTCAGCCATTAACGAATTAGATCTTTAGTTTTACAGAAAACGTTTAAATATCGAGTTTGGTAACATTTTCGGAAATTTTCGAAAATCGCGTCTTAAGTACGACTTTAATAGCTTATTTCCCTTAAGGGAAATCTGCTAAAATTGCCCAATTCTATTGAGACGTTTTCATGGAAAGTCAATTTGGCGCAATGAAGTGAGAGGTCAAAGCACCGAAATTCATAAATGTCAATAACGTTTTATAACTGTAATTTATATTCAAAACAGAATTTTTTCTTCACATTTTCTCGAAAAAAACCTATATTAATAGAGATACTGACGATATATAGCCCATTTGTATTTTGGGATAGATGGGTCACAATTATAAAGAAAATTCGGTAATAAAAATGTAAAACCTTCAATTTTAATTTAATGTAAACGAAACAAGATATTTTAACTTTTTTTTGGGAAATTATAATATATTGTTGCGGCATATAGGACTGTCCTAAGCACAAGTTGTGAATATGGTCAAAAAAAAAACCTGAAACGTCTTCATTCCTAATTATGATATAAAAAAGAATACTAAAGAAGAATTGTAGAGGTTTTTAATTTTAAGATAAACAAAAAGGCCGTACAGAAACGTAAATTCAAAAGTTTTTGCATTAATGGTCACACACTCCAGCTCACATACTCGTACCAACATGCACGCACAAATACGAATTTCAACGAAAGTTTCTTCCATATCTAGTGGGATCACAACGAAAAGTAATCTTGGTTGTATGCATGGTCTTTCCACGTTCTTATTGTGTAATAGCTAATTCCCTACCTACTAACTACCTAAAGTAACAGAGACAGAGAGGGACAAATTAGAAAGAACCTCACTTACGACATCTGCCATGTAATACCGATGGACATTTTTCGAAAAATGCGTCAAGTTTAAATCAAAAGCTGACTTTCATCGAGGGGAATCTAAAATATTAATTGATCTGCCAAACAAGTGTATAATTGAATAACTTCTAATTTGTTATTAGGCACTCTAAATCAAAGGTATAAAATCTAAAGAAACCTCCAGTACATTCAATAAGAAATCCTAATTAAACATTAAAGAAGGGGGGGGGGCTTCCTTGTGCTCTTATTATTGTTAAATTATTTAAACAAAATGTTTAGATGCACTTCACGTACCATAATTCCATTTGCATGATAATTCAAATTCTGGGATCAAAAAATCTCATAGAGCATAAATTCAAATCTGAACGAGCTGATTCTACACAAATTTTTGATATAGTTATGGAGAAATTTGTATTTTTTTTATTTTCGTCCTCTCTGCCCCCCCCCACCCCTTACTGCATTTTCATCAAAAAAGGAGGTGCACAACTAAAGGTTACACAGTCCTAAATATTAAATTTCAACATTCTGAGGCTAATCGTTTTTGAGTTAGGCGAGAAACATACGTACAGAACTATGACGAAACCTAGTCAAAATGAGTCCGGGTAAGGTAACAATGGATATTTCCGTTGAAATCTGAAAACCGAATATTTTCGCGATTACAATAATTCCTTTAATTCAAAGAAAGAAGTAAAAAAGGAAACAAGAGTAGACTGCCTCTAAAAATATAAAACAAAACTTCAATTGTGACAAAAACATGCTTTTCTGGACAATTGAAAACTTAAAAATATATTTATGACAGTGGCAATGAAAACTGAAATGTAATGGGCCGGCTAGAATAGAAAACCCTCGTGATTAACACAGCAAGACTGCCTTTGAAATCGAAATTAAAACAACAAAAAAAAACAACCTTTATGCACTTACTGGTGAATAATAACTAATTTGGATATTTGTTGTTTTTTACCACATACTTCATTGTAAGCAGACTAGGTCATTCTTGTTTTTGTATCCAAGAAAATATGACGCAGAAATATGGATACGAATTACCTATTTTTCTACGCCTATGTGGTAGAATGACAAATCCAATAAACATATCAACCAAGGAAAACAAATAGATGCCCACATTATTACCAGAATAATAAATAAGGCAGTAGACATTTAAATGAAAACCTAGTTACGCCAAAGAATAAGACTTCTAGGAGGTTTGAGGTTATTCATTTTACCTTCCTATGAAATTAGTAAGAAAAACACACACTCGAGTGGAAAACAATAAGTCAAAGTAAAATACCGACTTGATAAAAATAAGAAAAGAGGATTGTGGGTAGAGTTGGTAGCTGCGTTCGAGGTGCGGCAGACGGACTGAATTCCTACATAGGAATGTATGCTATATCTGTAGTCGCATACCCCGCCTACTCCATACCCACTAGCATCCTTCAAGGCCCGCTTCCAACTACATTCATTATTATTATCATTAGATGCTCTCAGGATCATTCGCCTCCAATTCGTTCAATTAAAATTTGGTTGCTCATGGACACGCTTCCAATGAAACAGGACTTCTCTTTCATGAGATGATGAATGAATGGTTTCCATACCACTTCTCCAGTGGAACAATTACTCGTTTCAAGTGACACAGTATATAAAATCGATTTCATTCGGTTTTTACAAGGAATTTCTCAAGTATTTTTGAACATATCTTTTCATGTAAAAAATATGAACCGGCTAGACAACTGTATACAAGTTTATATATTTTGTACCTCTGTATTTTAACAGAATATAATTCAAATATTATAATGTACGATTGTTATATTTATATCTCTTTGTAATTGTAAGATATAGGTTAGGTGTAAATGACAGAGCCATCAGAGTGGGTGAGTGTCATGGTGGTTGTTAAATAACCAAATAAATTAAGAATATGTATTGATCCACACTACTTAAATAAGGCCATTAGGCGATCGCATTACCAAGTGCCAACAGTGGAAGAAGTCGCACCGACTGCTGTCCAGGGCTCGAATTTTTAGTGTGATGGATCTCAAGGACGTTTTGTGGCATATTAAGCTCAGTGAAAGAGCTAGTAAACTCGCCATGTTTTGGACACCGGTAGCAAGATATCGTTGGCTGCGGGTGCCTTTCGGTATAAAATCGGCGCCTGAAAAATTTCAGCGAAGGATCCCCGAAGCATTGGATGGCCTAGAATGGGTCGTTGGTATAGCTGATGATGTGCTTGTCTGCGGATCTGGTGATAATGATGAGGAAGCCCTTCAAAATCATAATGAAAATTTACGCGCTCTACTGGAAAGAGCTCATGCCTTAAATAAGAAACTAAACATACCAAAATGAAAATTGGATTAACAGAGGTCAAATATATGAGTCTTCCAAATATGGGCTTAGGCCTAACCCGGACAAAGTATCTTCAGTTCCATTAATGAAATCTCCAGCTAACAAAGAGGAAACCCTAAGTTTCTAGGGTTCGTCACATACCTGGGAAAGTTTATCCCACGCTTGACAGAGCCCCTCCGGTCGCTTATAAAAGATGATGAAGTAAGGCTCTTGGGGTTCGAACAGGAGAATATCTCCCAAGCTTTAGTCAACATGGTCACGTTAGCTCCCACTCTTAAATATTTTGATGCAGAAAAAACGGCTGTACTTCAATGCGATGTAAGCCAATTTTCACTTGGGACATCCTTAATGCAAGACGGCCTGTCGTATTTATTTCCAGAAGACTAAATAAGACGGAGGAGGCATACGCACGAATAGAAATGAAATGTTTAGCAGTCCTCTACGCCTTTGAGACTAGAGCAATTCCGGGTCGGGAAGATATACTGGTTGAGACGGACGACAAACCATTGGAGACTATCTTCAAGAAACCTTTAACAAAAGCGCCAAGACGACTTCAGCGGATGATGCTGAGATTGCAGAGATTTTTTTTCAATGTGACTTATAAGCTAGGAAGGTCAATGCATGTAGCAGATTTCTTGTCTCGAGCCCCAGTAACGAATGACTTGCACCAGGACAATAAAAATGTTAAAATCTTTTGTGCAAAGGAAGAAATTATATTAAATGATCTGAAAAAATACAGGGGGCTTGAGTTCGTAAATGTGACGGATGATAGACTGCAAGATGAGAAAACGAAAACTACAGAAGATGAGACAGTGCAAAATTTAATGCTCGTTATTCAAAGAGGCTGACCTGAGAGAAAATCTTACTTATCCGATGAGGTACGCAAGTTCTGGAATTTCCGAGATGGTAGTAGAAGATGGTGTAATACTTAAGGGAGACAGAATTGGTTTACCTTCGGTAATGATTAAAAATCTTTTGAAAAAAATGCATGCGGCTCATCAGGGAACAGAATCATGCATAAGAAGAGCCAAAGACGTTTTCTTTTGGTTTGGAATGGCTAGTATGGTAATATCAAGAAGTTTGTGGAGAGGTATAAGGTCCCCAAAAAATAAGTGCCAACTCAGCTCAAAAAACTCTTACTTTTGCAAGAGACGCCCCAGCGACGCTGGGGCTCAGGTTAGCATGGGAGATAAGTGTTTAACTAAATAAACTTGGTAATTCCAGAGCCCTGGATTCGATTCTCAACTGGGCAATAGGGATTTATTTAGTGATGAACTAAATAAATAAAATCCTACGTCCCACTCGGGGACGGTGACCTGTAGATAACCCTTCCCGATTAGTCGCAATTTCATAAAGGGCTGAAAATAAAAAAAATCCGAAGCACAACTTCAGAGAAATCTAAGAATTAACATTTTGCCCTTTCTCTAAAGAGCCCTTACTCATCCTCCTCGCCCGATTCACACAACAAAAGAATTTACAAACTTACAAGAAACCTTTAAATATTGAGTTTCGTATCAAAGCGATTACATATAAACATTAACAATCAACAACAACAAGGACATCTATAAGGTCCATTCACGACGTCTATAAGGTAGGATCGGTGACCAAGATGAAAATGTTCAAATATCGTGCACTCCCAATAGAAAATTATACTGAAGATGAACCTGAATAAACATATGTATTTAATAACTTTAAATAAGTAGTATGTATTACAATATAAAGAGAGAAGATATAAGATATCTCATATATACATATAAGAAAGAAGATTTATTACAAAGTAGAACAAATTTGAAGAGCAGCAATTGATAAATGTTTTAAAAAGTGACGAGAGATAAGCAACCATTTGTGGAGTAGTAAAACTGGTTTACGATGAATCAACTATAAAAGTCAATATAACCCTCGCTTTCCTTAATAGTTAAATGTTGATGACAGCTTCCTGTATACTGCAGTACTACCTCAGTTACACGTCATTGACGGAAATGAATAAACATGTCTTCTCATACAAGTATAAAGATTGAATTAAATTATAAATTATATTATTATTTATTAACGTCCACTTTTTGCAACTAAGGCTAATTGGGAAGGGTTATCACCCTTTTTTACCCAGGGTGGGACTATGGATTTTATTTAATGAATTCCGACACTAAATAAATTCCATTGCCCGGGCGGGAATCGAACTCGCCACTCGAAGTTTACCATGTGAGATCAAATAACATCACACATGTAAATCACATGGCTTATCTGAGCTCCTACAAATTATATGAAAAAAAATACATGGGTATTTAATTTAAGTTATTAAATTCATATGTTTAATCAAGTTTTTCTTATGTGAATGAGGGTGCTCATATTTTTAATTTAACTTTTTGGATGAATGTAATCTTTTTAGTTTAAACCTAATATTGTATAAATTTGTAACCGGTATCTTTTTTCATAATTTAAACTGTATTCTACTGTTGTTTCTGTACGTCTAGTTCTTCGTATATTTTTATCATCTTCAATTAGCCCTCTAGTACAATTAATTTGTAATATTTATTAATTTATTTTCTCCATTTACATTATTTATTTATTATAAATAAAACTTTCATTTTGGTTAGTTTTAGTTTCGTGTTATTTTTGTATGATTTTCATGATTTGGTCGTATTAAGTGGTTTTTTATTATATTATTTTGGTCTAGTGGTTTAGTGGCTTTTTACAGGGCAAATTGCCTTTTTTTGTGGAGCTTTAAATAAATAAATAATAAGATTAATATCGATTGGATTATTCGCTTGTAATATCTGTTATAGGAAGATGGAAGTAAAAATCAAGAATTTTATACTACACAACTTTCTAATACTAAACTGGAGCAATGGAGGATACGGTCAGATAGACAACGAACAGGGTCTGAGGGCTCTGACCTCTGAGGACACATCGGTAGTGAGGACTGTCCTTTCAGTGCCCAAGCCTAGATTAGTTTCTGAGAAGCACTTAAATGGATGTGTTTTGACGGACAGAGTGACCAGGGTTATGGTGACCCCTCATGCTGGCTCATAAATATCGACTGAGGAAGTTAGTGGCAAGGAGAGGGTAACTCCCCTAGACTGGGGTTGGGGAAGTAGTTGGCCTTAGAAAAAGGAAGGAGAATAAGGTGGCCATAGTCACTCCAACCCTCGGGCAGCCAAGCCAATAAGATCCGTGAAGATCCTGTTTTGAAAAATCCTGGATTGAAACCTACTAGCCAACGGGTAAGAATAATAATTTTTATCTGATAATTTTCGGAATACCCAGGCGTAAGACAGACAATAATAATTATGTCTTATTGGCTCATCTTATCGAGGAGAATGAACGTCTTGGGACGACTCTCGTCGAGAAAAGAAATTGTTTACTCCACTGTATAAAATGGGGAAGAAGAGATACCGTGGGGGTCCACAGGGACACCTCGGAAGGCTCTGCTCGCAAAGGGTGGAGTCAAGTGGTGGGTCTGGTGGCTGGTGGGAGGGTGGAACTTAAAACTGGGAGAGTGTCAGGCGTCTGGACTGATATCTCGGAAAATTCAGTTCAAGCCCTGAGTGTCTAGTCCTTAGAAAAGGCCCCATTAGAACCGCAGAAGTTACAGGATCTAAAGATCTACGTTTTGCCTCTGTGACTTCATGGGTCCATGCTAGTAAAACACGTCCCCGTGGAGCTCCGCAAGATCTGCGAGCATAAGGGCTTCAGTGGGTGCATCTCCCTAATACATCTTGTCATGCATTTATTCATGCTTCTAGGCGTGACGGAAATCTGGGGACCCCGTTAGAGAAAATATAGTATGATTTGGAAAGCAGAGGGAGATCGGTTTAGGTGAGGCGAGGTTTGGGTAGTGGGTTGGTGCCTCCAGATAATATTTTGTGCGTCAGCTTTGTATAAAAGACCTGTATGGGGGTTGACTCCAAGGATTAGAGTGAATATGGTAAGGTTCCGGTATCTACAGAATGGTCATGTACAAGAGCAGAAGACTTTCAGCAGAACAAATCTTCTTGGAAAATTAATGTTCCATAAATGATGTTTTATTATCTTCATTATAAACAGATATATTTACATTTTTAAGTTTTCCGCCTGCATAAACCCCCTTTCACCCCTCATAAACCCACTCCTACTCTTGTCATTAACAATAAGCTGATATGTTATGAAGCACATTATTCGAAGCTTAAATGCCAAATATCGTCTTCATTTAACTTTTATTATACGAGATACATGCAAATAAGTTGTGATGATGTCATTAAATAAGACTCTTCGGTCTTGACTCGAAACTGATTATCTGATCAATACCATGCTCAATATTTAACGTTTTAATTCACCTTTCACTCGTTAATCGCTGAAATCGTACCCGTAATAGGGTGGTCAAGCAGTCACAAAATAGGATATAACAACAATGAATTAAAGAGGATCTTTGCAAACAAATACTCATGATCTTCTACAGTATTTATTATTAGTAGGAGAGTTGGTCAATATACATGTTTTAAAATAAACATTAATAACACAGGCCAACGATGAAAAAACGTTTTTAATGAAAATACCTTATTCTTATGTTGTTTAGGTTGCTGAATCCAAATATGATGCTTAAAAAGTTGTATCACCCACCATTTATTCACATTTTATAGTTAAATTCATGAAATAAAGAAACATTTTTAGAATTTAACAGCTTTTTCATAGTTAAGATAACATGAAAAAATAGGTCTAATGAACAAAGATGATGTTGGCAGCACTGCTGAAACACATGCTAAACAGCTGATGTTTTGTTTATTTTCAACATAACCTCACTTTTACGTTTCCTGTACATGTGCTCAGTGCAATGTCTCATCGCGGCTGTAAAAACTCTGCTGACAGTTTTTGTTATATTTGTGGTGAGTTTGTTATTAAAAAGCACCAAAGAAACATTACAGACTTTGTGAAAAAGGTTTATCTAGCATACTTTGGAACCAAACTTGGAGACCAGGATAAACCTTGGGCACCGCATAAGGTATGTTATGTATGTGTTGAAGACCTCAGGAAATGGTCAAAAAAAGAGAAAAAACACTTTAAATTTGCTGTTCCCATGATATGGAGGGAACCAAAAAATCATTCCGATGACTGTTACTTTTGCAGTGTAGATATTACTGGTCATAACTCTAAGAACAAGAAGGTAATAAGCTACCCTAACCTTCCATCCGCCATCCGACCAGTAGGGCACGGTGTAGATTTGCCAATCCCGGAACCACCAGAGGACTTAAATTCTATTGAAACAGAAGTATTTTCTGATGTACAGTCGGAGTTAGATGAACACGATGAAGAATTCCAATGTGTTACAGAAAATGTAGAGCCTAAATTGTTCACTCAGGTCGAGCTTAATGACTTAGTTAGGGATCTGGGCTTAACAAAAGAAAAAGCTGAACTGCTTGGCTCTAGGCTAAAAGAAAAGAACTTGCTGGCGGCTGGAACCAGCTGTCATGTGTATAGGAAGAGAGAACAACAATTTTCGAAGTATTTTGAACAAGAGGGTGATTTGGTGTACTGCTCAGACATTCATGGTTTAATGAATGAGTTTGGAATTGAATACAAAACAGAAGATTGGAGGTTGTTTATTGATTCATCCAAAAATAGTTTGAAGGCAGTTTTACTACACAACGGTAACATGTATGCCTCTGTACCTGTCGGTCATTCTGTACATATGAAAGAGAGTTACGAAAATCTAGAAATAGTGTTAAATAAAATAGGTTATTCTGCACACGGTTGGATGATATGTGGTGATTTGAAAGTTACGTGCATGCTCCTTGGTCAGCAAGGGGGTTTTACCAAATTTCCATGTTTCTTGTGTGAATGGGACAGTAGAGCTCGGAATCAACATTGGTGCAGAAAGAACTGGCCTGCTAGGGAGTCTTTAAAGCCTGGCGAGAAGAACATTTTACGCAAAAACCTTGTAGATCCAAAAAACGTGCTCCTACCACCACTACATATTAAGTTAGGTCTCATGAAACAGTTTGTAAAGGCTTTGCCTAAAGATGGGCTTTGTTTCAAATATCTCTGTCAGAAGTTTCCACACCTTTCAGAAGCTAAACTGAAAGAAGGCGTCTTTACCGGGCCTGATATTAGAAAAATGATGATTGACGTTAACTTTGAATCCACAATGACCTCAAATGAAAAAGAAGCATGGGTTTCATTCAAGCAAGTTGTCACCAAGTTTTTGGGAAATAAAAAAGACCCAGAATATAAGGCTATTGTTGCTAACATGTTAAAAAAATTTGAACAGTTAGGATGTTTGATGAGCCTGAAAGTTCACTTCTTGAGCAGCCACCTCGATTACTTCCCGGAAAATTTAGGAGATGTTAGTGAGGAGCAAGGTGAGCGTTTTCACCAGGACGTTAAAGTGATGGAAAAACGTTACCAGGGCCGCTGGAATACCAACATGATGGGGGATTACTGTTGGTCACTTCACCGGGAAGTTCAGCAAGCTATTCATCGCAGGAAAAGCTACACAAGAAGCTTCAAGGAAAAAAGGGAAAGAAAATATAAAGCAATTCCAGTTGACAAGTGAACCTTGTATCATCACATAAAATTACTATTCCAAGTATTTTACTGTAAATACAAACCATTTTTACGATTCTACAGTGTTTCATTGATTTCCCTATATACTATATATATATTATATTAGACTATATAATAAAATACATTTTGCTTGGAAACTAAGGGTGATACATAAAAACTACGAGCAGATTTGGATTCAGCACATAAAAATCTATCAAGATCAGCTATTAAAATTAAAAAAGTTTTCAAAAAGGTTTTTTTTGTTGGCCTGTGTAATTAAACCTTAAAATGTTTGTTGAAAATTTGAAAAGCAAAATCTATAAATAAGATATTCAAGTATCACAATACTGTATTGTAGCATAATAATTCCCAATAAATCATCAAAGCAAAAATGTTAGATAGAAATTCAACAGGACAATTCACTTACTTCAAATAATCATGACTCATTGACAGTGTAATGATTCATTCCAATCACCTGAACAAACGATGGCGATGCATTTGTACGATGACATGCATTTGTACGTAGGAAATTATAATGAACTAGCTAAGGTAAATGGCGATGCCCTGGAAATAATTGTTAACTGAATAATGATGGTAATTTTATAGCAATGCTTCAATGTGTAGAATGTACATACTTCCCATCTGGCTATATTGTTTTTCCGTAAGGGCCAGGTAACTGTAGGGGGCTTATAGAATATAAATCTCAGTCTTGATGAATAAATTAAAATGAGTTTCTAAGTAATCCCTCTCCACAGTTTTATACACCTAGAATAATTCAACTCATAATCATGGATAACACATATTAGTTTTACATGAAATTTTTAAATAAAGGTATTATTAGTAGGGATCAAATATAGAACAACCAATAATTTGTGCTATAATTGAATTGGCTTTAATTGATTGAATTACTCCTAATGCAGTTGTGTTCCATGTTCATGAATTCTAATTACAATTAGCAATAAGGACTAAATATTTGAAGCTACCACTAAATATTTTCTTTTAAATGACAGTTCATCAGATAAAAAAAAAAATAATGCAAAATCTCCTTACAATTACTATACAAATAAATGTACTGCAAATGAAATTAGTGGCAGAAAGCACTATGACAAATAGTGTTAAATTATTAACTAAAGTCAATTTCAATCAATGAATAAAAACTTACGGCAGTACCTTTTGCAAGTACTCTCCTTTCCAGTGTTGCTTTTAAAGAGAAAACTGCAAATATTTATTGACTAAATCAAAAGCAAAAAAATTTTATTTCCTCAAACACTAAAACATTCTCTTAAATTCAAATTATAAGGAATTATTATTATTATCATTGTCATTGTATGAAATATTTCTTTCCGACACACATGCCATCTATTGATCTCTTCTCCCCATATATTTTCTATTTCTAAGTAAAATTATGATGAGTAAAAGTGGTGGTTTCCTGAAGGCCGAAAACAAGAAAATATGAATACCTCCCTTAAATATTAAGTGAGTTATTCATACATTCTTGTCTGTACTTTTACAAGATTTCTATCACATTTATAATACCACACATAATAGCAAAGATATTTTGAATGATCGAATTCCCTCCTTTAAACCCCCCCCCTTTTCCTGGCCACATTTCCGCAATTAATGACTATGAACTTTAGTGTTCAATTGAACGGATAAATATTGATAAATATTAATTGATAATAGTATAGATCAAATAAAAATTTTCGAGTAAAGATTGAAATGAGTTGATGACGTCACCACATAACAAACTTTGCATGTATCTCAACTAGTAAAGATCTGTTAAAAACAATTGTAGGTTATTAAGCTTAGAATAAGAGATGTCATGATACATTAACTTATGGTTAATGTGAGATGAGTAGAAGTGAGGATTTAATGAAGGCTAAAAAAAATTGAAAATAAAAAGCACACTTAATAATGTAAACCTCCCTTAAAATCTCCAATTATTTTAATACAAAGCTCAAGTCTCAGCCGTGTGCCATAATTGGGACCCCTGAAGAATCCTTTCAGTCCATATTCAACCTCGTAGCCTCTGACGGTACTTCTGCAGCGACCATAACTTTGGAACTCCGAATGGAATGCCCTACTTTTTTTGGCAGATTTTCATAAAAAATAAATTTCTAAAACAATTTTATATCCGTGAATTTTTCATTTGACGCATTCCTTTAGTCATAAAATGCATAAATCTTTATTTCAGAAACGGTAGATTTTATTGAAAAATGCTGTAACATAAAGAGTAAGAGTGGTAACAGGCAAATATGTAAAGTTTATATATATATATATATATATATATATATATATATATATATAAAATTTAGATTTAAGTGAACCTTGATTAAGTCAGGTTCTCAGACGTTTAAAGAATTTTTAGCATCATGAGTTTAACTTCAATAGCTGAATTACCTGAAGATAAATTTGCTAAATTTCATGACTTGAGATAACCATAAAGATCTTACACTATCTAAGACTCTGGGGTGGATGACTGCTCCAGCTCACTCAAAAACAGTCTCATCCAAAAATTGGTCAAGATCTCATTATAAAATTTCTGCAAATGCTAAGAGATGTATCCATATATATTCATATGTCCCCTACTAAATATGTGTTGTTGTAGAAATTTTGTTGTTGTACTGTTCACTATTCCTAACCAGCACAGAATGTGCTGAAAGTTACACTCCTATTCGTAAGAACAGTAGAGCTCAGGGTACAGTTGTAAATTCAACCCTCTGCTTGGATACTTTTAACCCACTCCCCATCTCGTTGCTTTAGGTTTGGATGAATCTGTTCAGGGCTTTTATATGTATATATATATATATATATATATATATATATATATATATATATATTGCACAAAACATTTATCTGTTAAAATTAAATCTTTAATTAGAACCATTAAGATTTTGAATGCTCTAAGAATGAAAATGACAGATTATGGATTTCTCATTCGTTTACAGTAACAAATTTCTAATTACTTCTTTGTTGTCCCTAATATTTTCCTGTATAGTATCCTTTCCTCAATTCAGAATAATTAAAATATAAAGGAGGTAATATACAAAAAAAATGAATCAGTAAACTTTGATAAGATCAAGGAACACATTACTTGTTGAATATGTGTATGAATATTATATATATATATATATATATATATATATATATATATATATATATATATACTAGCTAAGGTGCCAGTGTGATTCAGGATATCGTAATAATAAAAGTATTTGTTATTTAAGGCTTCATTATTCACAATGATTTTGTATTACATAGGCCAGGCAAATCAATAAAAAAAATATACAGCTAATGCTGAGCCACTTCATAGTGATTAGAAGAAGAACGTAGTCTCTTCAGTAAATAGTTATAGAAAAGGTTCTGGTGTGTGACAAATCTACATCATTATCAGAGAATGGGTTAATAGAGGATTATTGATATTTTCTTGGTTAAGGATATACTTGAAGAGTTGTTCAAAACAATCAACCATTGATCGCCTCTTCTCTATTAGGCAAATACTTAATATGAAATATGAATGTGATGTTGATCTACACTTAAAATTAATTCTCTATTCATTCGATGACTTCTACCAGATAAGTAAGAGAAAGGAAGGTCTAAAATAGCTAAGGCATCACAGTCTGAAGAATATGTACCAATTTTATGAGATGGGGAGGAAAGAATTATTTATAAGGACAAAACTTGAATAAGAACCTCAAACAGTCTAAAAAAAGGAAGAGACTTCTTATGACATACATTGTTTAACAATGTACTGGAAAAGGTAATAAAAAAAACCAGAACAAACCCTTGAGTAACAGCTAACAATAGGCTCACAGAATAGAAGGGGGAATGTTAACAGTTAATCACTGATTAAGATATCAGATGATTGGCTGGTGCTGTGAAAAATTTGCACTATCAGAGCAATGTCAGGAAAAACTCAAGTAAATATCGATCTCTAAACAGACCAGAGATACTAGTGGTAATGTTGACTTGAGAGAATTCGTTCCCTAGTTTCAGCACATTAATGTCTGGGGGGGGGGGAGTTTATGATAACATTGTAGAAGGAGATATAAAAGTCCAAAATTATCACAAAAATTAGATACCTCTGACCACCTCTTCCCTATCCATTTTGGAGCCATGAAAGACCACCAGTGATAGAGGATCAGATGTAAGGCCAAACTTATGAGATTATCAGTGTTATAAGAAGAGCAGGATTACACAGGTTGAATCACCTTGAAAGAATGAAGTGTTTGTTTGTTAGCATTTCACACCTAAACGACTGATCCAAATTTAATGAAACTCGGTACGTGTATTACTACTTAACCAACTTAGCCTTTATGCTATAATAAAATTTATTTATTATCACCTTTATTTTTTAAAGATGAATAGACGTGAGGTTTAGGGGAGGCCTGAAATAAAAAAATCTCAATATTTCAGTTTCTATTGGTTTTTTGTTAAACCTGTACATAATAAAATCCTTTACTTTTGCCTCTCGAAGATTTGAGAGAATTTTGTAAAGTGTCAAAACCTAATTAGCTACTATTTCACAAGAAGGAAAAAACACTAAAATATGAAATAAGTATATGAAAATCTGAACTTATAGACCTCCATATATAATAACTTGGTTCTTCACGTAGAATTTATATTTTATAAAATGTTACACCTGTTTAAACCATCATTATAAGTGATAATGAGCACATGCTTATAGTAATTTAATATTTGAAAAATGATATAACCAATCTGATAGTTTTTATTTATATTTCAATATTAATATTGGAAAAAAATAAATAAATAAGAAAAGAGAGGAAGAATACAGAACTCCTGTGCCCAATCATAGTAAATCACAAAGGGATATCATTAGAAAAAATTCACTAATTAGTGTATGCATTTACATACATAGTGTATATAACATATATTACAGTGTAAAAAAGTTCCAGAAGTGATCAGAAGAAACACTTTGGATTACCATATAGTTTTATGATAACCTACATCATGTCTAAACTATAAAATAAATAAATATACTATCAACTTTCTTTCAGATCTTCAAACCATAAATACACAATATTATTCATATCTAATTCACACTGGTTGTGGTAATTTATTGAAGCACTTTACATAAATAGGGACATAAATTCTAGTAAATCCCAAAATTCATGGTTTGTGATTATTCAAGACTGAAGTAAATATAAATTCATGATTTTAAAACTTAAAAATTCAGAAAAATAAATGAGAATTTAAGAATAATAAAATCTCTTATAATTTATTTAGCACGCTTAATCTTAAATAGTCTAATATTGAAACATTGATTAATTCATATATATTATAGTGAAATTAAATGTGACATATAGTGTACATTGAATGTTAATGATAGGAAAATGTTAAAAAAAGAAAATCAGTGAATCAGTGTCACCAAAATTAAAGATGCCACAAGCTACGTGTAAGGTGAATATTATCAAATAGTAACTGTCAATCACCAGCTTAAGTTAAATTCTTTATCACATGAATCTATATGTGTTTAAGTTTGTAAAATGTAATACTTCTAAAGTTTATATGTACAGTCGATAATTATCGACAACTATATTACTTTAAAAATTACATAAATAAAAACAGAATCAAAATGCTCAGATAAATTCAATGTGAATTGATGTATATGATTAACAATGCATAAATAAGAATAATATTCATAAGAAAATGTTAACTCATCAATTGAAATCATAAATAACACATTACCTTTTTGTTTACATAAAAACCAAAGAAATAGCAGGAGAAAAAGCATTGATCTCTCATTACAAAGAAAAACATAAGGAGAAACATGATTCGATAAAATGGGATGGGATAACATAAATGGCTTACGATAAAAATATAAAACTACTCTTTAATAAAAAAGCCTGTATGCCAGAAGAAAAAAAAAGGATATAGATCCTACATAAAATAAGCAATACTTTATATTAGCAGAAACCAAAACAGATTAACAAATTCCAATAAAAGAAAGTCTGAAAACATACTTATCAAATAAATAGTAAAACGTTTTCACTAGTCTTCTCGAAAAATAATTATTCCTTAAAATAATAACCAGGCAGTGATTAACTTACAAAGAAATAAGGTTTAATCTGGATGTCCAATAATAAAGCATTTAAAAGTAACATACTCAAAAAAAAAAAAACATCGTCTGATTCACATGCCTAATCATCCAAAAGAACAGACCTCTAAAATATGCGATAACTTATACATAAAATAAAATATATTAAATTTAAGTTCAAAGAATTGATAAGTTAATTCAATATGTCAAAATTCAAAACATTGACAACTTTGTTTCACATACCGAGAATGAAGGTTAAAAGATGATCTCTCAGTCCCTTACAGATTTATCCAAGCACCACATTGGAAATAATCACTGTCAAAATCTATTACTGTAAGCACTACATCGGTGGAATTATAAAACAACTAGTCCCGCATAACGAAACTGATAAGTCTGAAGCATATCTGCTAAAGTGCACCCGACCACTGCCTCATAAACACTAGATATATTCCAAGATGGATGACATCTCCCTAAAATTCTAAGGCTGTGAATTTGGGCGAAATACATTCTCTTTATCGAATAAAATTTTCATCATTCAAACCTATAAAAAACGTATAATACAGTATTAAATATAATAATTTGAAATTATTTTAATTAAGCAATATCCAGTATGACAAATATCTATATTCAGAGAGCCGTGCATACACCGTTGGCAACCTAGCTGGATCAGTTCAATAGATTTTTCTCCTGGGCATTTCTTGAGCTTCTTGTTGGAGTAATATCATCATTTCAACAATACTTTTGTCCCACGAGCTAGTACTCTAAACAACAAACATTTTTTAATTAAACATTATGCAGAATGATGAAGTTTCATTGAATGAGATGATTTCTTGAAGGTGAGTCTTTTGATGAAAAGTAAAATATCTTTCAAAAGACATTCTTGAAATTACTTTGTTCATCTTCAAAATCCTCACCATCAAGAAGTATCTATAGGAGCTTGAATAAAATAATTCTTCCTAACGTATCCTATTTATTAATGTGTGGCATTTGTATGTATAGTGTGTAAATAAATTACTCATACACTTAAGTGGCTGAGTATTTTTTAACATTATATAACGACAGATACCGATTAGCAACATTTGGCATTAATTTTACTCATTAGTAAAAATTAAAGTTTTAATTTGTTTTCAGATCAATTGAAATATTTGTAATCATTTATTCTCAAGTAAACAAAAACTTTAATCTCAAGTTTAAAGGTTTTCGTTAACTGTTTAGTTCATTATTATAAGATAATTTAATGGGATTGGGTCCCAAACCTAAAGAGTTGAGACCTCGCCTGAAACACAATATGCTAAACTCTTTCAGTAAGTGTTGATTTACCGACATATAGGTAAACATTTGGGATTATTTCACGCGCCCGTGCAATTTATAATTAGAAATTTTAAATCTGGTTCAGTGAGTAATAAAAAACATATGGCAGTAGACATTCGCTCTCAGTGCCTGAATCTCTTAAAATCGTGTAAAAAGCAGCAAAAATCCTCAAGTAATTTGAACAAAACAAAACATCTTATGGGGAAACTGTCACACCCCAAATAGGAGGACGCGAGGAATTGGCTACATGATGGAGGATACAAAGGTAGAGCGGCAAGAAAAATCCTTTTATAAATGAAAAACAAAAAAGGGAAAGAAGATTGAAGTTTGCCTAGGAGCATGTAAATCAAATGTGGACAACCCCCGGCCCGGGAGACTTTTTGAAAAACCCAATTAAACAAAAATATTACACTACTTACACCAAATGAGAGATTTGTGCGTTTGTCAGTACTTATAAATGCGAACAGTTCTTTTCAATGATAAAAGTTAATAAATAAAAATATCGTTCAAGGCTGACTGACGATAATTTGGAAAACTCTTTCCGTCTTTGTATCAGTGGAATTAATCCAATCATCAATGGATTGGTTTCCCAAATTCAAGCTCAAGGGTCTCATTGATTTCGGTGTCGCTATTTAACTTTCGTTGTTTTTAATAATTCCAAATTTTACGATTTAATTATAATGTTGAACCTATATTTTTTTTCATTTTATTTTGTTATTTTAATAAATTGTATTATAATTACATTGTCGTATAACTTAATGTCTGATATCTATCGTCAACAATTATGAACACTACTTTAAAATGCACACTAAAGTTTGCCCCGCAGCATATCAAAGGTTGTCCATACCTAATGTAAATAAACCATTTTAGTAGATTCCCTTAAGGGCACTCAGCTACGAAGTCGTGCTCATGATGCGATTTTCGAAAAATTTCCTCAAATGTCTATCGATCCTACCTAATAGATGACGAAAATTATTTCCGTTCAAAATTATATATAGACCAGCGGACCCGACAGACGTTGTCCTGCATGATATTTAAAGCAATTACCATGTTAAATTTAATAATATTATGTTTAAAACAAAAGCTACTTTTGATAACACAAATAACAACTTTTGTTATATCCACGTTTGCCTAAAAGGAAATAGAAAATGAAATATCGCGAATTTTTAATTCAAGTCTCCCTTATAACCCCAACTCCCATTTGAACCTAAAAAATTGAATATAGCTTATAATCATGGAAGAATTAATGCTAATTTACATATAGAGTTTTGTTAAGTTTGGTTCAATCGTTAGTGCCCAATAAAATTGTTGGTTCCCACTTTAATTTTTTAGTGTATATCTCGTTTATACTTTGTTATACGACAAAAATGAATATAACAAAAGTTACTCTAAACAACAAAATAAACAACTTTTATCCTGTGCATATTTGCCGAGAAACTAATAGGAAACGATATATCGCCATTTTTAAATTTAGGCCTCACAACTCCCACTCCTGTTCCAAACATGCCTCCTATTTATGAATCTAAACCATCTAGGGCGTCACCCAAACGCATACAGAAAAATTCATTCAAATCGGTTCAGCCGTTTAGGAGGAGTTCAGTGACATACACACGCACAGTAGAATTATTTATATAAAGATATATGCGTATAAATTTATCTATTGCCGCTCTAGAGGTCGCCATTTTTGTTTGAGCGTTACCAAACTCGATATTTAATCGTTTCGTGTAAAAACAAAGATCAACGTTAATGGCTGAAGTCGGACCAATGGGAGGGGTGCTTAAGAGGGGAATTCGAAATATCCCCGTTGTTATTGCGTCGGATCGAAAATTTGTATAGAATCACTCTTTCTGCAAATGCAATGTTCTATAAATATTGTTATGTCCGTTTTTGGCAGATTTCTCTTAAGGGAAATCAGCTATTGAGGTTGTACTCATGACGGAATTTTCGAAATTTTTCTTCAAATGTCCATCGATCCTACCTAGTAGAAGACGAAAATGAGGTCCGTTCAAAACTATATATATATATATATATATATATATATATATATATATATATATATATATTGTTATATACATTTATTCTCTATCTTGAATATTAACTCAGATATTTGCATTTTTATTAAATTTACGGCTAACGGACGAGAGTGACTTTCCCGCCAAAAGCTCCTTCGGCCGTTTCCTTGATTGCTCGGCTCTCGTGAAATTTCTTTATTGTAAACCTTCACGTGGGAAATTTGCTTAGTTTACGCAGCCCCTGCGTGGCGGACTTTTTCATTATCTTGATTATTAGCCGAGATATTTGTACTTTTTAGTTTTCGGCATTCAGTAAACCCCACTCCTTCTCATGCCAAATTAACAATAAACTGTTACATTATGAAGCAATTTATTTGAAGCCTTAATACCAAATATTATTCTCATTTAACTTTTACGTTTTGAGACGAGGTTTATGCAGCCCCTGCCTACGGACTTTTTTATTTATGTTCTTAGACGTACGGTAATTTTCGTATGGACATCAATGTGCTAAACTCAAATCTGTTTTCCTGTATAATACCGGCACAGTTTTTGAGTAATTAAAAACCTTTCACGATGTTCGTCAGACACGTCCCTGTAACTTTCCTGTTATCATTGTTGTTAATTATTTAGTTACGTCCACTTTATGCTACTATGGCTAATTGGGAAGGGTTATCTACATTTTACCACCCTTTTCTAGCCATGATTTTTTGCGGCATTCTCAAAACATATTCATGCTTGTTTTTCTTCTGTCGTCAGGGTTTCTTCTAAATTTTTTGCTGAATTTGCCTAACCTCCTGGCTAATAAATACTCATGCCTTTTATCTTTGCTTGTGTAAAACGAGGAAAATTATTTAAAAATTATATAAATCCTCTTCAACTTTTATCCATTGCTCTAAAAAATTGCCTAGTACTGCAGGCCTAGTTTGATGTGAAGTGGAGGAAGAAGCACATATTCTCTAGCTACCATTTTTTTTTTCTACCAGTTTCCATTTTCGTAGTGACCATTAATTTTTCTTATAATGGGAATCTCTTCAACTCATATAGGAAACACCCTGTGTAGCCTTCTTGCATGCTGAATATCATGGCGATAATTTTGAAGTTCATTGTATTTAAAACATTTGAGCATGTATTACGTCACTTCTTATGACTTTAACCATTCTAGTATAAGCAACTGGGACGGAAGGAATTACGTTCCCATTGTGGAGGTAAAGTTGCCTTCACACTAATTTTAGAGACATCTATAAAGAGTCTCCGTGGTGAGGATTATATTTAAAGTCCAGTGCTCTCATTAAGCCACGTACATCATTACAGAATGTCAGTTTGTCACTATTTGAAATTGTATGTTATCACAACCATATGAGAAAACATGTATGAGTATGATCAAATAGTCGACCAACATTTCTAGGGACGGGCAGGAGTGGGGGTTGTATGGGAGTCCTGAATTTGAAAATAGCGGTATTTCGTTTTCTACTCGTTTTTCGGCAAATATGAACATAACAAAAGTTGTTTATTTTGTTATTTAGAGTAACTTTTGTAATATTCATTTTTATCTTTTAACAAAGTATAAATGAGATATACACTATAAACTAAAGCGGGAGTCAACTATATCATTGGGCGCTAACGATTAAACCGAACTTAAAAAAACTCGGTATGCCAATCAGCATTAATTCTTCCATGATTATAAGCTATCTTAAAATTTTTAGGTTAGAATGGGAGGAGGGAGGGTTATAAGGGAGGCCTGATATAAAAATTCGCGATTTTTCATTGTCTATTTGTTTTTCGACAAACATGAACATAACAAAAGTTGTTTACTTTGTTATTTAGATTAACTTTTGTTTTATACATTTCTCCAGGAACAATGTGTGGAGCAAGTAATTTGCGTAGAAATATTGATATGCTCAACAATTCATTCCAATTTGAACTATGAGGTACCTCGCCTGGAAAAATTAATTCAAATCTATGTTAATATTTTGTCCTCAATAACTAAAATCTATGCATAATGCACAGGAGACGGGAAATATGACAATTTGGAGGACAGTGAAGACTTACATAAAAAATTAATTTTATTATTCACAAATGCCATCAACGGGTATTAACCCTAAACACTGGGATGAGTAAATGTCAAAATAGTGAGCAAAGTAAAGCCTTGCCAAAAAAATACCATCACCATTCAGTCTCAAATCAATTCCCGGGCGAAGCCGGGTATCTGAGCTAGTACATTATAAATCTGTTGAAAACGGTCGTTAAAAGTGGAGATTTGCTTAAGGCCTAACACTGAAATTGCTAATTTTTCAGTTAATGTTCAAGATAGAGAAAAAAAAATATAAAAAACATTTATTGTAAAATAAATTTCCAATAAGGTAGGGTCTGTATTACTTTTCGATCCGACTTATAATATCAACGAAATTTTAAATTTTCAAATTCACCCTCTAAATCCTCTACCCACATGTCCCATTTCAGTCACGACTTGATCTTTATTTTTTCAAAACGTTTAAATATGGAGTTTTCTATAGATCGAATAAAGATTTTTTAAACATGAAATAAAATCATCACAACGAATTTGTAAGTATCTCACAAAGTTTTAGTGTAGCTAGCTTGTACTAATCCAAACACTGTGCCTCCCCCCCCCAATCCGATTTCAGCCAGTTAACGAACTTCATCTTTAGTTTTACATGGAACACTTATATAACGAGTTTGGTAGCGATAAAACATAAATTGTGGCTGACAGAACAGTATCAGGCAAGTATAAATATACTATCCAACTAAAGGACATTACTATATATATATAATTTTGAATGGACTTCATTTTCGTCATCTCCTTGGTAGGATTGATGGATATTGAAGAACTTTTTTGAAAATTGCATCATGAGCACAATCTCAATACTCAATTTCCCTTAAGGAAAATTTGCTAAAAAGAGTAAATTATTAATGTGGAAACAAGAAAAGGTTTTTTTTTTTTTTTTTGTTTTTTTTCCAATTATGAAATGTTTCAATTTAAATAAACATTTATTAACATCAACATGATTACAATAAATACCATTTAACCATTACAAGCATGAGGTTAATTTTTCAAGCCATGAATTTCTTTTGTTTTTTTTAGTATTGCATGACTTAATAAAGAGATTAGTCTATTGAATAAAATTTCAACAACAATAAAAGAAATATACTAATGATAAATCCACAAAACTATAATGATAATGCAAAGTGGTATGAAATTTAAAATATAGAGATACATAAATAAATCGTAATTGCACATCATTTTTTTGTGTGCTCTTATATAAATAATTGAAAACATCTTAAAAAGATATATCAAATATTCTTAAAATAACTGCATAAAATATCTTAAGACAGTAGAGAATGAATACGTAAAATGGAAATAGATATTCCTTTATTTAACAAATTGCCATTCTCGAATTTACATATACATTTATTTTTATACGAACATCTGAGCATAATATAATCTGGTGATTTTTTGTTACATATAAATATATGCTTATAAAACCATTAAATTACTGTTTTATATTTAACTTGGTAAGCAATTAAAATGATGCACACAAATCCCTGCATACGGGTCAAAATATGCAAGAAATAGATGGTGTGCCTCCTAGACATTTACAATAAATAAAATGAGAACTAAATGTATGGGACTGCATAAATAGATTTTAGCAATTTAATAAAGAACTTTTAGGTTGTCCAAATCATAGGACCTATGATTACCAATGAATGTGTTAGTACTTATATTAAGAAATAATGACACTATGTTACATGCAACGCAAACAGATTGTAATGTTCTTTTTTTTCCGCATATTTATCTTTCAAATGGTGTAGATTCTGAATCTCAGTTTAGTTCACTAATGCGTATCTTATACAATTATAATCTACAATCTATTGAATAAGTTAGTTAAATTAATTAATAAATAATATTTATTTAATAAATTATACATCCATAATTTACTTTAGTACATCATGCAGGTACAACATGAGTGACAAAAATGTTCAACTCTCCACTCAATCCATGATTCATAATCATTTCATAATAATGGAAGTCATCACCAAATATCATCTAGGCTATTTGTAGAGGAACTCTTCCTTTCCGCTCCAGGTGCAGCACTTCCACGAAATGGATTTTTCTGCCTCCTATTTAACTCTACAAATGAGAGGGGAAATGTTAAGTGAATAACTTCTGATAAAATAAAAAAATCTTTAGAAATGGGTTAATTAAAATAAAGTACTCCAAAAGTCATTTATTGCAAAAAACCTTCAAAACCCTCACAGCATCATAGTCCTTTGCAACAAAATAAAATCGTGCATTTTTATAACATAAATTCAAAACACTATGAAATAAAAGACGTTATTAGTAGAAATATTTAATTGTTTATCCAACAACAAGAAATGTTCAGCTAGCACTTGCCAGCACTAATAAAAAATAAATTAATAAAAACCAACTTGGTACCTACTTAAATGTAAATTCCCATAGTTAAAGAATTACTAACAACTTATAACTTATATATACTTTAACAATTTATAAAGGTGACTCCTTCACATTTTACTTCTTAATGATGAGAACCATGAATTTCAAGTTCATTTATATTTAACTAATTTTTTGCTTAATTATATATGATTAATTTGCTTTAATCATATTAACCAAATTAGTCATTAATGAGTTAAAACTTTATAAAATTCATATGTATAAAGTAAATTTACTTTTATATTAATTTTACTGACCATTCATTCTAAAGTGTAGTTTCCAAAAAGAAATTCATCTGTTTTGTGAAAGCTGATTTTCTTTGATTTTTCTTATTTTTTTTTTAACATCCACTTTAGCTACTGAGGCCATTTGGGAATGGTTGCCTACATGCTATCACTTTTCTCTAGTCAGGATGGGACTTCTTAGTCCATCATTAAATTAATTCCCTTTGCTTATATGGCTACCAAGCCTATGACCCCAAGTTTTCCAAGTGCATTAAGACCAAAAGAAATGGCTAATCTGACCTTTTACTCTACGTTTCAAAGCTAATGATGTAATATGCTTTTATAATCTTATTTATAATTTTTTATTGAATTTTCTACATGATCTACAAATAATATTCTTTTTTTAAGAAAGCAGAACAAAAAAAAAAAATATTCTCAGTTGGTATAACATACCTGTAATACAAAGTAGAATCTTACGTCGAGCTCCAAATGCAGTCACTCCAATCTCTTTCAAGTCTGCTTCAGTTAAAGTTTTGAAAGTAGTGACGTCAATTTCATTTGATTCAAATATATCTGAATAAAAAATATTTGACTTTATTTATTTTACTTAAATTATGAATATTAAATTGTTCAAATAAAAGTATTTTTTTTTTTTAATTATTATTACTTTAACTTAAACAGTTCCACTAAAAAGAAATTCATCAATGCTCAAAAAGCAAAATGAGATTTTTTTTTTTTTTTAATTCGAGACCTTATTATATTCAATAAATAAATATGAATAGAAGAATCAACCTAAAATTAAGTAGTAAACATTCGGTCATTTATTCAACAATAGAGATCTGTTATTTCATGGTGTACAATGGGATACAATAGGGATCCAAGTTAGCCTTGGAAAAGAGTTCCAGACAAGATCCAATAATTTCCTGATCTTGTGAGTATGATTTGCCTGGCGTAATACAATTCATAAAATTATTCTCTCTCTCATGTGCAATGCAAACATAATAAGAGTAAGTATGTAATAAAAAGCTGTGGCCTTTAGTTTTAGTGAGTTCTTTCTGCTTGTTTTTGGACAGTTTAATTAAAATATTTGTTACTTCAGCTTCACTTTCTAACTGAGTTCGAATTAATTAATACTTACGTAAATATTTTTCAAGACCTAGTGTTGCTAATAGTGTACGTAAATCCTTAAAACTTGCACTGCTCACAGTTGACAATGTCGAAGTTGATGCTGAATCAAGGTAATTTGAAACAGAAAGTCCCTCAGTACTACAAGGACTTAGGCCCTGGTCTTGATGTGATAAAGCAAACCTGTTATTATTCCATGGGTCTTCATCAACCTGAAAACATTAATTTTTAATGCACAACAAACCTGTAGTTTAAGGAAAGGAAGTTCTGAAACTATTGAAAGAATTTATGATTATTATAATCCTTCATAATTTTGGGTCATAATGTATTGAACTGCTTCCAATGATTTTAAGCTTAATAAACTTCAAAAATACAAAATAAAAGTAAAATGGCTTAATAGGAGAGATCGTGAAAGAGAATTATATAAAAGTCTATCATAACAACAAAAAACAAGTTAAGGTTATGGTTCATGTTTTAACAGTTTATTGTTAATATGGGGAGTGGGGGTTTACTGATGACCGAAAACTAAAATATGGAACTATCTCGGTTAATATTCAATACAGAGAAAAACATATATAGAACAATAAGATTGATTCTATACAATTTTTTGATTTGACGAATAATAATTGAGATATTTTCAATTTTCAAAAGTCCTCCTCTCTAAGCCCTCTCCCCCCCCCTCCTGCTGGACTGATTTCAGCCATTAACGGACTTGATCTCTAATTTTATTTAAAATGTTTAAATATCGCCCCCCTAAGGGATATCTGCTAAATTTAATAAGAGTAATAATACAAATAATTATACTATTTAACTACAGAACGTTACAATATATGCTCAATTTTGAATAGACCTCATTTTTTGTCATCTCCTGGATGTGGATAGCTGATTTCCTTTAAGGGGAATTTGCTAAAATGAGCTATAAGGAATTTTAATAAGTAGGTTGAATAAAGACAGGACATGGGGACCAGTAGCTGCTTCGCTCTATAAAATCTCCAGATAAATTTCCGACTTTATTCGGTCTGTCTGCAGCAAAGGGCACAGTAGACTCCCCAATGGTAGATATACTGGGACCCCCCCCCACATCATAACCGACATTTAATCAGAGATGTTTCATTATAGGGGCTCCAAAAAAAGGGGGGATAGAAGCAATAGAAGTCTTCCAAACAATGAAATCTGGGGTATCCCAATGTAAAAAACTATCAATACACATAATACATAAATTTATACTTTCATTTATAAATATACATGTAAGTTTATTTGTATCTTATGAGCATGGGGAATTATTTTATAAATATGACTCCAATATTAAAAGTAGAATATTTTCCTATGGGTCAGTAATAAAAATTATTAATACATAAGCAGTTCAATCCCATTAATCCATTGTCCAGGGAACCAATAACTTTAATTTGTTTTATTAATGTTGAATAATTAAATTAGTATTTTAAGTCTAGAGTTCTAATAATTCTGAAGTTAACCCAAAAAAATTATTTAGGACCTCTAATTTATTTACACAAATAATCATAATTTATAATTAATTTATTAAATTGACCAAATTAATTTGTTTACCTTTGTTAATTTTTCTTCATCCAACGTTTTATGTTCTTTGAGAGAATAGTTTGGACTTGATTGACTAAATCCATAGCCAGACCATATTGAATTTGGACTTCGTAAGTCTGTAGGCTTTGGAGGCTTTTGCATTGCTAAAAATAAATAATGAGTAAATGATGCTTCAATTTAAAATACATGAAGAAAATATTTATTTATTTGAGTAACAAAACCCATATACCAAACCACATTTCAATAAAATAATCAGTGGTCTCTGTCAAGGATATGTATGGTAGGGAGTAAATAAATGAACAATATTATAGTTCAAAATATATTAATATAACAAAGGAACATTGTGTCTTATATATATATATATATATATATATATATATCAACAGAAAGGAAACTACTTCACTTGGTAACCTCCTCTTAGGGAGGTTGTACTATCCACTGCCACATGCATAACATCAACACATCCACAAATTTTAATGTCCTTAACAGCCTCCACAGTGCTTTCGACGAAAACCAAGGGAATTATGTTAGCACTAACTACCATCTTTATATAAGTAGAGCAATATTGAAACATAAGATGATATGCCTGAAATAAACAAAACAATTGAGCAATACAGAGGGATTATGCCTATATGAGGGGAGGATTATTACAAATTTAGTAAAAATTGTTCATTCATTGTAATGAATCAACACTGGTCTGAAATAATCTGGGCGAGTTGAGAAAAACTATTGTCCCTTATTTCATTCAGGATTGGCTCGTAATGTTCACCTTCATCAATATTTTCTTATGGAAGATGTGTGTCTAACTCAAGATTTCTTTAAGTTTTCAGCACACCAGATGCTATTTATTTATTTGCTAGATGTTATTTTCCCATTGCTACCAAAGAGGCACTACAAGAAACCTTTGAATACCAGATGATAGTATTGTAAAAGGAGGTCATTGTCCAAACAATTAAGATCCTTACATTTCAATATATTATATTACTTCCTGTTGGGTCATATAAAAGATTCTTCATATCTTGTATTTTATTGTTCTGCATGTTAAAAGCAGCAAAGCTCCCCATGGCTTTGGTGAGTTACTGAAATGCATGGGAACGTCATTATCAGGGAGATGGCTTATCAGGTGATTTATGATAATTGGAGAAAAAAAGTTCCAGTAGATAAGCAAATACAATTTACAAACAAATTTTAAAAGTCTGTCATGCAGGTTCAACTTGAAAACTAAGCAGATTTCCCACATAAAGCAATGCCACATACTATTTCTCCAGTAATAAGAACCTTATATAAACAGGACTTGAAATTTAAGTTGGATACGGTTGCTTTAAATAAAGTTATTATACTTTGAAAGAGAAAAAATGTATCGAACAAAAATAGTTCAGAATTAAATTTGCAACAAAACTGGTCATGAACATTTTTTTCATGTAACCCATAATAACTGAGATATTCCAGAAAAAAAATTGTTGTACCCTCTAACCCCTCCCCCCTTCCGTCTGGTCCAACATCGAGTTTGGTCATGAGGAAGCAAAAATTGGAACCACGAGAACAGTGTTACCACCCTACATGCTTTGCAACTACTGGGATTCAGGCATACACATCTTAAACAGGGAAACGTGGAGTGACACATTTAAAGTACAAAAAAAAAAAATGAATTCATCTAAATTTTATTTTTCAAGAAAAAAGACTGTTTCAACAAATATCACAAAGAAACTGAATTATTTCACCCTACAAAAATATTCTTATTAATTAAACTGGTTTAACTGATGAAATATTGGGGTTTTAGAGCTCTTATTATATATTTCAATACTTGTTACAAACTTTATGGAACATTTACAGATACTAAGTGAAAAAAAATAAACCTTGCAAAGCTTGAAGCTTCATTTTTTGGTATTCTGCTGATGTGAGAAGAGGCCTAGCAAATCCTGGGGCTTTCCTTTCACTTTGAATGTTAAATGGTGCAACTAAGTCTGGAATTATAAAGAAAAGAAATGATAAAGCAAGTCCAATGTATATGTATATTATATATATATATATATATATATATATATATATATATATATATATATATATAAAACAGAAGAAAATATTTAAACGTTGAAGCACATGATCGATAAACGGATATTATTAGTTGATAAATTGTGTGAACAGAACTATGAAATTAATCTATTATAAATATTAAAAATAAGTAAATTTTCTTTATTTCTCATTTTTAAAAATATATCAATAAACATATTGCTTAAATATATTTTTTAGAATTAATTTATTTACTTACATTTACGCACTATGGTCCTCATGGAGGGCCACTGAAGGGCCTCACACTATCTGATATACCATTCATAATTTCTTTGGACAATCTGTTGAGACTATTTACTTAATAGACCCCAACCAGAGACATCTGCTATACTGAATAGTAAATACATAGGCTCATTTTACAAGTCAAACACTTCAGCATTGCTTCAGATTCTCTAACTGTGTACTCTCTCTCTCTCTGGCCCTTTTTTAAGTTATTATTAGCTAGTCCTTTTTTAAGGTCTCTCTCTAAAACTCTTTTGCTACTTACTATTGGACTATCCCTAAAATATACACATACACACACCCACACTGGGTGTCCCATGAGATGACATTACCCTTTTAACTTTCTTATTTCTTTGAATTGATTGCAATGACTCTCTGTCATTTTTTTTTTCTAAGGAGATCCATTTCAAAATAAACTTTGATCTATGTTGGCTAGAAATATGATATTTTATTCTACCTTCCTCATTTTTTATTTCTTACTCTAATTCTACACAAAATTTTATAAAGTCCAGTCATCCTCACTTGAAATGTAACATAAAGTTAAAACATACCTAATAATTATTTTTAAAAATGAGGTTTTTAGTATAACAGAATTAGGTTCCCCTAAAAATCTCTGATTATTTAATTTTTCATTAATATGAAAATTATTAATAACAGATTCGAGTGTAACAAAAAGCAAAACAAATGAAAAAATATATAATAAAAACTCTGTAATACTTGCTGCAAATGTATTATATTGTGATTAAAATAATTTATAACCAGATTTAGCACATGATGCTACAAGGAGATAAACATGGCTTAAATGGAAGCTGAACTTTACAAATGCTGTTCAATAGTGCCTTATAAGTTGTTCGTGGTGTGTTTGCGAGCGTGTTTGCATGTGGATGTTTTTTTTTATTTACATTTCTGTAGTGCAGTATCAATTTCGCTAAATCTAAAATTAATTATTGTACGTTCTAAATTTATGTCCCCTGATCTTGGTTAATGGGTATTCTTATAGATTTGTAAATAATTTCTAACTCACTGAACAATAGATGTAAATACCCTCATGTGCCTTAGACTTCCTGTCCTATGTAATGTATAACATTTATGGTTTCCCATGTGCAACATTTTAACATAAAATCTCTGAGCTTCCACTTAACAGCTATGAAAATGAGCTGTCAATAACACTTTTGTTATACCATTTATGTACATCCACTTTGTGCTATTATGGCTAATTGGGAAGGGTCATCTACAGGTTACCACCCTTTTATAGCTGGAGATGGATTAATTAATTAATGAGTTCGTCACTTAATAAATTCCTATTGCCCAGGCGGGAATCAAATTTGTCACTCTAGGTTTAACCATGTGAGATTAAGGCCACCTTATCTGACATGGTTAACCTGAATCCTAATAACACTTTTAATTCAGGGAATTGCAATTTCATAAAGACAGCTAGAATCAATGAAAACTTCATAAAAATAGATTTATAACTGAATGTTAGAAATAAATAAATTACCAGGTTTATTCTGCTCTGATGGAGTATTTGGCACAGGTGAAACAGTACGTGGGCTGGCACTTGGACTAGATATGGTACTAGTGTTACTGCTGAGAGAAGAGTAAACCGCTGAAAACATATTTTCAGAAATGAGGTAACAGTAAAAAGTGTTGATATTCCCCAGTTTAATTAGAAACCATAATTCAAAAGTTGAATATACCTAGTTTACAAAAAAAAAACATAAAAAAAGAAGTGCAATGAAAAGTTGACAACAATGATCAATATAATACCTATTGATTTTTAGTCTGCGACATTCTATCTTTTAATACTTCAATAATCTTACTTGGTATATCTGGGAGGGACAATGATCCATAATTAAAATGTGTGTGAGTCAAACGGTCAAGATGGACTGGATGAGGAGATAATATAGCCTGATGATGATGATATGGTATATGTTGTAAGAGCTGGAACTGCATCAGTGTAGGTTCTGCTCGGCCATACAAAGGGATGATCGGAGGAGATGGTAAGTTTGGATAAAGTAGTGGCTCATTATTGTTCAGCTTCCCTAAAGACATAAATTTCTATATTGATAAATTAAAAGGCAAGAATAAATTAAAAAAAAAAAAAAGTGTATACATGAATGGGGAGGTTGTCCCATGACACAACTCTTGAAAAAAGTCTTACATAATAAAAATAAGCTTATAATATAAAGATATGTTCTACATTTACATACATTTTATTTTAATTCAAATATTATGAGAGACAGTTTATCTTTTATTCTTTATCCCTGAGTAACTTTACTCATGCTTGCCTGGTATTTACAATCATCTAAAATACCACAGTATGTGTATCTTATATACCACCTGTCTTCTACATTGAGACTGACTACGGAAGAAATATGAAATAAAAGCTGAAAAAAAAGACAGCTGTCTTAAGACAACTTCATAATTCATTCCAGGATGTGCCTAATCATAAGTTTATGAAGACTCTGCACAAGAGACTTTTATTGTTAATATTTCTCTCACTTGTAATTTTTTAAAATAAATACATGCAAATATTAAAATAACATTCATTTTGAAAATGTACCCTACAGTTTCATCTAAGTCAATTTTTTTTAAAATAAAAAAACTCATATATATAACTTACATGGGTTGCTGAAAACTGGTCCAGGATTTGGGAACATATATAAATGAGGAATGTTAACTTCCACAGGATTTTCATTTGGAGCAATTAATTTTCTTCGGGCTTCATATAAATTACCTGTGATTAGAGTAGAATTTGTAATAATTAAAAATAATAGCCATGATACTTTATTATGTATGCACATCCTCTTACCAACATTTCTTTCAATTCCTTTGAGAATGAATGATAAAATATTTTGTTTTGGTTTGTGCCTGGTTGTAATTAGGACGTCATATTTATTCATAATCTGAGCATTTAATTCTGGATCAACAGAAAATGAGTTTTCAGGTACATCAAACATCAGAACTACAGGAAGAGATCCCTTCAAAGAGTAGGAAGACATTAATCTCAGCATATACAGCTAATAGATTGAAGTTAAAAATTTGTCTACCAAAATCAGCCAAACTGACATTCCAGAAAAAACATAAAAATTAAAAAAACGCTCCTAAAATATCTTTATTTTTCAGGGTTTTGGAACATCTTTCACTTCAACTCTTTATTGCTCTACCAGCTACAAAACGTTTTGCTGCTTTATCAGGAGCATTTTTGTATACACCAGCACTACTTAGTCACCTTACAATTGATCTAATGCCTTCTCCTATGTTTAAAGCTATCATGATGGGTTCTAGTCAGCTGTTCCTAATAAAGTCAATTAACATAATTAGTAAAAGGATCAAGAAAAAATTGATATTGCTAATAATAGTGATTATAATAGCAGGATAGACTACATTATCATTATGGTTTTGCTGGATGAAGGTAATTGATCAATTGTATAGTGGAACTGATTGGAACCAAAAGCCTTAAATTCAAAATCAGAGCTATAATTATTAATACAGATTATGTAAACCCTTTTTACCAAGAATAATTGTCCCATTTTACAAACTAGACTGATTTATGTTCAGAAATTCAATTATTTTTTATTAGAGATATGAATTTTTCTCACTTGCCAGGACTTAAACAACACAATGTTGTGTCACAGGAAAATGCATTTTGACCCATATAATTTCCTAACCACTCATTATGTTCCTGGGTACAGTAAATTCCTGTCAGACACAATGGTCTAAAGTCCATAAAGAGCGTTGAAGGATATGGGGAAAGTAACATGGTGTATTTCACCCAGAAATATCCGTTACTACAAGTACCCTATTTTATATCAAGGTGGCTATATGAAATATGTATAAAAAAACTCAACTCTAATTTAGAGAACTCTGCCAAAGCAAATGACAATGATCCTTCAATTTTGGAGGGTCTGTTTTATAGGACATGACTCATGAATTTTGGAGAACAAAGATTGTTAACATGACTAGTAATTCAAGAAGTATTTTCATCCATACTTTCTAAGAGCAAGAGGAAGTGCCAACATTTAAAACATTATATGAAATTGAACTCAGGATGTAATAAATTAATTATTTTTAATACATGAAAAAATGGTAAATGAAATTAAACCAAGTTAATATGGCGAATGAAGCTGGATCCTTAAGCCCTAGAAGAACCCAGGCCTCCACAATGTTTGGTGGGAGGATCAAATGGTCAGCTTTACACATTACCTGCTGTATTTTGGTGCCATTACATCTCAATATTTCTTTATTTGTATTACTACTCAATTGCCTCACAATGCTGAATAATCACAGGTGGAGAGGCCAGAAGTCCAAACTCAAAGCTAAATCAAATTTAAAGTGTGATCCCGATGGTAGTGTGGCACAATGCAGGTTTTTTAGAAACATTTTAGCGAAAGTCATTTCATATCCTTGAAGATGGCAAAGTTGTGGGTCATCATTAACAGAGTTTAGCAGCAAATTATGGAAAAGGGGGAGACAGAAGTTGTTCCTTAAATGTTAATATTAATTATATTTTAGATGATGTATGTATATAGGCAAACAGGAATTTATTTAATGAGAAAATCATTAAATAAAATTTAATAAATAAAGCTTTAATAATGTTGATTATAGTAGAAACTTAAATATTGATGTGTGATGTTTAATGGTATGTACAACACGAGACAATAAAACCAAATATTACATAGAAATAATGAAAAATTAGTTATGAAGAAAGTAAATTACAATTAGTTGTTGTCGGGCAAGATAAACGTTATGAACGGATCCAGTTATAAGCACATTACTCTTTTTAAGAGAAGGAATGTTTGGGTCATTAGCATCTTGAAATACAATTTGTGTGTTCGTCCTTTGTTTTATTCCTTTCAAATTTTCATTGTTTTTTCCAAGAACAATGCTATGATGTTGAGGAGATATTTCTACCATCATGTGAACCAGGACTTGCCCCTGTAACAAAATGTAATTATTGGTTGATTGTTTTTTTTTGTTTCAACTAATTTTTCTGAGTTTGTTTTTAGGATACCACAAGCTAGCTGATTTGAAACAAAGAAATAGCAGTACATGGTAATTTTTTTTTTTTTTTTTTATGAATATTTGAAAACTCCTTTCTCAAAACTGGTATAGTTGCTTTCATTAAAAAATGTTATATGGGTATCAGATTTTCTTGAACTTGGGTTAAATTAAATGTACAAAATGTTTGGATGCATTTCATTTAAAACTTTTCATTAGAAGGTGATGTATAATATCCCTATTACAATGGAGCAGATCAAAAAATATGATAGAATATAATCACAGATCTTTTCACGATAAAAAAAAAGAAGGTCCTATACACAATTGTTTTGGATCTAAAATAGGATCAGGGAGGGTCAAAATGGATTATTCCGTTGGAGTCTGAAAATCAAATATTTTAGGATAATAGTGCTTCCTTTAATTTCTACAAGGAACTAAAAACTCTCAAGTGATAGCTATGAAATACACGAAATACAATTCAATAAAAGAAGTAAATATAAACTGGCTACAAATTTTTTGAAAGCTAAAGGGGAATGGTCATAATATTTTATGGTTGTTTGCTTCATTAACTGGGGAAATTTAAGAGGAATATCTGGTTGTTCTAAACCTAATTAAATTTTTCAAATAAAGTGAGCAACTGCAAAAAAGTATACATTGGGGAATCGTCACAATTTATTATAACAACAAACAAAACAACATGTATGGTTAGAGGTAGAAATATCAAAGCACTGTCTGTGGTGTGTGAAAGAGTTTCCACCAGTAGCTTGAGATCAAGGGGCCAAAATAAGTCTTAAGGAAATTGGTGGTTCTGTCAAATTACAGAGGTGATGTTTCATAGATGTAGCACACTAAAGAACCTGGGAAGCATTGATACGAAGTCCAGACATTAAAGTCAAAATGTTCACAGGAGCTAGTTACTTCTATGCCTTGATTAAGGCTCTTTCCTTTAGAAAGACGAAAGTGCAAATAAGTAAAATGATCCTCAGGCCAACAGTTACAATGACAAAGGCCTTGATATGGACTCTCCCTAAAGAAAACTTCCTTCTAGTCTGGGAAAGAAGACCCTTAGAAAGACATTTTCAGGAAGGAGAACTGTTTACAGATTAAAAACAATATTTTGCTATTAAGAAGAACAGATTATACTGGTTAGGGTAGAGAGGCGAAGTCCAACACAGCACTCAGAAAAATGCTGTATGGTCCGACAGGAAGATGGAGGGGAAAATACCCAGGCAAATGTGGCAAGGTGGCCAGACTGAAACTAGGCCAACATCCTCCAAGGTCAATCAACCAAAAGATTTTCTTTCATGAATATACTTCTTCAGGATATTTTTAATAGAAGCAATTCTATTAGATGATGAAAATGATTCCATAAGCTAAACATAGATTGAATTGATTTTATCAGATGTTAGCCAGTCCACCATATTTTCATAAATCAAAGCATGGGAGTTTTGGTAAGTGGTCTTCTCACAATTTTCTGAATTTTAGTAAGAAAGCATCTTAAAATGATGTAAATTAAATAAATGAATATAGGAATTTTTGATGATCTGTCCATCCCTATAGAAATTTGAATGAATATAAATATGGTGTAGTTCTTCATAGAATGAATGTGCCATTGTGATCATCAAGAAATAAAACCTGCTTTATTTCCCATAAAAAGATCTACAAAGTACGCCATATGGCATTTTTAGATCTAATGAATAAAAAGGGAGAAATTTACAATATTCTGTTAATTTGCTCACAGCCCACAGATCAACAATCATATCCTACTCCTTTATGAAGTTTAATTCGTATAAGTCTAAAATTGTATGCTATTCAATGTAGTTAGTGAATTGACTAATAAATATTGAATTATTAAAAACTATAAGTGTAAAAGGAAATTCGCACAGTACTCAGAATTGCTTGGTAGAGATACATATTTAAACAGTAGACAAATATTCAGTCATAACACCAGGATACTAATCATTTTAGGTAATAAGTTATGAAACATACATAAAATAATTTTGTATAGGCATACATCCATTTTTTTAATTAACTTATTTTAAATGAAACTGTACTTCCACTTTTAATTTCTCAAAAAATAGCAAAATTTATTCTAAACAGATAAAACAGCAAGTTATTCTCAAGAAATATACATACAAAAGAGACCAATAAACTTGATAATTTTCTTTCTGTGTAATCTTTAAAATCTCTCCTCTTACATAAACTATTTTCACTATTTAAGTATGAATTTTCATTGACTTACTCGACTTATAAACTCACCGCAAAGGACTCACACATGTGATTCATGAGTAATAGAGTCGCTTCTTTTACTCTTGTTACTTCCCACTCACAGCCTTTAACCACAACAAGAGTAGAATTCAATTTTTGCCTTGTTCGAAAGGTAACCTGAAAATGAAAATATTATAGAAAATGTTACATTTGTAAATATGATTTAATTTAAGAAATCTATGGCATAGACCTAAAGAAATTTACTATTCATTTATATACTTTTTCAAGGTTGAAATGAACATTTTTTTACAAAGGCCAATTTGGATACCTAATTTGAAGATGACCTTGAGCTTTTGGTTTCAATCTCACAACCAAACACTTAGGGCACTGTAGAATAACAATATGGAGATTGTGACTGGCATCAATATTCCCTTGGACCCACCTAGCACTATAGACTATTTGTAAAAGATATTTTCATGCAAATGGAAAACAGTAATAACTAAACCCATCCCTAACTAAATTGCCTTCTTTGTGAGCCATGCGGTAATGGCACAAAACTCCTTACGGTCTTCAAGGGCTGTTTTTATTTTTTTAGTCTAGTTACTGTTCCATACAAGTTAAGCATCAAAGTATTTTGAAGGCAATGAATTACCTAAGTTTTATCATCACTAATAATTAGTAGGTTTCTTTACTAAGTGAAAATATTTCCATTTTTACTATTTCATATGGATAAAATGAGCAATCAGTATAAATAACTATTTATAAAAAAAAAAAAAAAAATAATCTCTCAACCAACAAAATGACGAACATTGCACACTGTATATATATTTCAATAGTAGACATTTTGAAATCTACGATTAAAGTAAATGGAATTTGTAACCTTTAAAATCGAGAATCGTATTTTAAATAATCATACCTGTACATTATATTGTTCCTGCAGAGATTTAATATATGGAGTTGAAGGGTCGGGTGAAAGAGCTAGTGCACCAAGAATAGGAAGTTCAAAACAAAATATTAATGGAGTCAATTCCTACAAGAAAAATGAAAAGAGACAAGTTAACCTGCATATTATGAATATATGTTTTCGAATTAGGATAAATTTCATATTTTCTAAATTATATTACTTAAAATAAATGTTCCTTATTACCTCAAACTAATTAAACATTTGAAGTTTTTGCAATACTTTTTTTACTGGGTATTTAACTCAATAAAGGTTTAAAAGGGACCAAAACATTTCATAAGTTAAAAATAGAGTGACATTTTTAATACAAAAGTAATTTAAAATTAATAGATTGAATGGAGTTCAATGAAATCTTTGAAAGGAAAGTAGCATGAATTTGATACAGTTTTTTAATTTTTTTTTTCTAGCCATGAAGCTTTATCAAACTTTTGTTACTTAAATTGTTGATTCCAATAACACTTGCTAAGAACATTTCTGAACTAATCTTATAAATTGTTTAAAAGTAAATATATGTGAATAAATACAATAATTTCATACTCTAACTCGTGATCTTGCTTTTTCAACGCTTGTAACTTCTCCAGCAATTGAAACTTGATTACTTTTCTCTGTAGGATTGCTTCTATTAGAATCAGGAAAATGAATGTGGCAGCCTGTTTCTTCCATCACCTTCCTGATTGTTAGTCCTCCTTTCCCAATTATATGTGAATGGTCTGTATAGCTAACGTCTATCTTCATATTTACTCGACTCGTCTAATAAAAACACACAAATGAGCTGGATAGACAACATTAATAATCATAAAACATATTATATTTGAAATGATTAATTTAAATCAACATAATATATCTCTATTAATTAAGAATATCAAGGAATGAATAAATAGCAAAGTCCTTTTCCCAATGTACAAGAGTGCAATTACACAAATTCAAGAGATAAAGATTTTGATCTAATAAGCCATCATCATTGATTTTAGTTTAATTAATACAAGTCAATATATAATTTATATTTAACGAGAGATCACATTTAGTCTAATTTGACATCAAGTGGTTGTATACGTTCATCCTGATGCCAGAAACCTTTGAGATTAGACAAGAGGCAGTGACTTATTTGATACTAAAAGATATAGTGACAATAAAATATACTATTCAACCAATGTACTGGAAATGAGAAACCTAACTTTATTTACATTCCTAAAATGGTCTCTACACAACATTCAAAACAAACTTCACTGAGAAAATCCCTTACAAACAGCATTGGGAAAAAAAGTCCATTACGCAGGCTTAAATTAAACAGATTTCCCCCTTGCTTAACACTATTCATCTCATCTTATAATATATTTTACATTTCTAATTAAAAATCTAAGGAGTAGAAGTGGGTGTTTACAGAAGGCTAAAAACAAGAAGTATAAATAATTACTTAATATATGAGCTACAAAAAAAGTAAATATTAACAATTGTATGGTATCAATCGTTTAACAAGATTGGTTTTATAACATTTTTGGATCCAACTCATAATGGCAGAGATTTTATGAATTTTTCCCCTCTAACCCCTACCCCCATTACTGGCCCGATTTCAGGGATTAACAACGATGAGTTAATCCCAAGTATAGCATAAATCAAACATTTTGGAGATCAGAACAAAAACTTAAATAATGATGTCATCACATATTTGCATGTACCCCCGACAGTAAAAATTTCAAGGAAAATTATATTTAGTATTTTTACTTCCAATAAAGTGGTTCATGACATAACAGCAGATAGTTTATATGACATGAGTAGGACTGGGGATTTACAAAAGGTCAAAAACTGAAAATCCAAATACCTGGGTTATTATTCATGATACAGAAAATATGTATAGAACAACAATTATAGGTAATTTAATTGTTGGCTCTATATAAATGTTTGATGCGACTTATAATAACAGGGATATTTCGAATTTTCAATATTTCCCCCTCCTGCTGGTCTGATTTCAGCCACTGACGAACTTGATCTTTATTTATACATAAAACATTTTAAAATGAAGTTTGGACAGGATAAAACAAAAATTGTGACTGTTGGAGCATTAACAGATAAATATAATTTTATATATATATATATATATATATATATATATATATATATATATATATATATATAAAATTATATTTATTTACTTATCTCTACTTATATCAATGTTTCCATCAGACAATCAAGAAAATCTTATTGTGATAAATAAATTTTTATTCAGATTAATATATAAACATATGTCTTGTTTCTTAAAAAAAAAAAAAAGAAATAAAAAAAAAAAGAAATAAAAAAAAAATAATAAAAAAAAAAAAAATCTTCTAAAAAAAAGAATTTTCATTTCTGTTAATATTGAATGAAATTTAAAAATTTATAAAACTATGTATAATTTTTACCCTAGTATCAAGTGTTGCAAGAATTTTCTCCCTAGCAGTTTTGACGTCTGCAGCTCTACCAAGAACTCGAACATGTGGATCTGTGATTCCATTCAAAGTATGATTCAATATGAAGACAAGGGTAATATAACTAGATCAATTTTAAATAAATAAAATTACCTTTTTTTGATTTTGCACCTAACTTTAGTCTTGACGGCCATGTTATGTGAGTTCTTGTCTCTAGCATAATCTACTTAAATAAAATCATTATTATGGAATGAAATTGGTAAGAAATGGGATTAATACCTGTAATATTTAATAAAATTAATCATTTTAATTTATGAGAAGCTTAGGGTAACATAAAAGCCAACAAATCAGTTTCCTGAATGTTAGATATGGAGCCTTCAAGAGAATCTGATTCAATTTCAATGTAAGGTTTAAGCTAACCTTTTCATACTTGGCTTGATATACATATACAATTTTGTTTACAAACCTTTTCAAAAAATTGTGCAGCTTGTTCAGGAGCATTTTCATTTCCTGTAAATAAAAACAGCAAAGTGAATTTCATAAAAGTTTATCACTAATGAAATCCAATATAATGAAGACGTATTGAAAACTCTCAGAAACCAATTTATCTTTAAAGTATGGCACAAAACTGTACTTATGCTGGAAACTACATTTGTCAGGATCCTAGATTTTGATCTACATTTCCTCATATATGCTGGAGTTTTATGTTCGAGTTGCAAACATTCACGACACTCATATTTCTGGAAACTTAACTCCAATCCTGAACATGAAGATTTATGATATTGAAGTTTAATGTGTATGCCACCCCTTCCATTCATAAAAATAATTTATTTGCAGTTATTGTCCACTATTTTTAGAAAAGCCATCTCGCACATCCTGCCTCACACACAGTCCCGCTGCATTAAAGTCTGATTCTGGTATTGGCTGAATCTCTCAGACAATAATACATGCCTTTTGTCATATCCAACCCTTCCCCATTACCTGCTATTACCTAGTTTTCGAGTCAGTATCTCTCCAGAACTAGAACCTGCACACATCGCTTAGTTAGGAATTGCTTCCTTTCCTTCCTCTCTTTGTCGCCATCTCTCGCAGTGAATGGCCAGGTAACAACAATGTTAGCTATTTTATGAAAGTAGTATGTAACTTTTTTCTATTCAATAACAATTATAAAAAATACTCTTGGTGTAATAATGACCTTTATAAATTGTGAAGTAAAAAATTCCTTAATGCAGGGGCTGTGTAAACTAAGCAGATTTCCCATATGCTGGTAAGCCACACAAGTGACCTAATTTCACCATATATTCTCTATTTGTAACTAAAAATCTGATGAGTTGAATTGGGGGAAAATGAAGGCTGAAAACAAGAAAGTACAGTGACTCCCTTTGCATTTGAGTTATGAAAAAATGTATAGAATAGTTTAAGAAGATCAGTTCTATAGCATTTTTTGAGCTGACTTATAATAAGGAGATAATTGTAATACTTCATTATACATAAAAAAAGGCTCCCTCTCTGTGCTAATATTTTTGGCTCCCTAGTTTTCTATGTCAAGCTCATACATTCAACTATACTTTATTTTAGGTTTCAAGAATAAACATAAATACCCAATTTTTGATTTCAACAAAGTCAGCTTATCACAGGATATACATTATTAATTGCAGAGATAACTCAGATGGTCTTGATGTAACTTCCTTCCAGCATGTTGCTCAAAATTCAGTTGGTTTTGCATAAACTATATATTTCTATAAATTAGATTTAATAATTAAAGTTTGTCAAAAATAAATATTATGAAAAGTAGATGTAAAAAAATCATAATTTACTTTTAAAACAGGGAGTGCCTATAATCCAGCATCCTTTAAATGTTAGTCTTAATTTACATAATCGTTCTTAAGAGAAATCAGCTATTGAGATTGTACTAATAACACGATTTTCGAAAAATTCCCTCAAATGTCCATCAATCCGACTAAGGTGATGGCAAAAATGAGGTCCGTTCAAAATTATATATATTCATTTATTTATGTACACCTGTCTGGTATACTTATGTTACCAATCTAGCAGTCACAATATTCATTAAATCATTAGCAAATTTAATAAATAAGTGTTTCATGTAAAACTAAAGATCAAATTTGGCATCTGAAGTCGGACTGGAGAGAGGGGGAATTTCGAAAATCTGAAATATCTCCGTTAATATATGTTGGCTGTATATAACCAATTTTATTTCAAAATTGAATGTTTGATTAACGTTGTTATATACATATTTTCTCTGTCTTGAATATTATTTATTTATTTACTAGTAAGGGTACCCGGTGTTGCCCAGGTAATAATTGTTGACTGAATAATATTGGTAATTATATAGGCTTCAATGTGTACATTAACACTTCCTATCTGGGCATATTGTTTTAGCAGATTTCTCTCAAGGGAAATCAGCTATTGAGGTCATACTCATGACGCGAGTTTCGAAAAATTTCTTCAAATGTCCATCGATCCTACCCAGGAGATGACAAAAATGAGCTCCATTCAAAATTATATATATATATATATATATATATATATATATATATATATATATATATATATATTTGTCTGTTATCGCTCTAGCGGTCGCAATTTTCATTTGATCGTTACCAAATTCGATATTTAAACGTTTTATGCAAAAAGAGAGATCAAGTTCGTTAATGGCTGAAATCGGACCAGTGGGAGGGGGGGTTTAGAGAGGAGACTTTCGAAAATCCGAAATATCTCCGTTACTATACGTCGGATCGAAAAATTATATAGAACAAATCTTATTGAAAATTAAATTTACTATAAATCATGTTATATACATTTATTCTGTATCTTGAATATTAACCGAGATATTTGCATTTTTCTGTTTTCAGCTTCTGAGATGAGATCGGCTAACTTCGGGTCTAGTCGTGAGTTTCCGTCAAGAGCTAGTTCGGGCCGTTCCCGTAACTGTTTGACTCTCTATTCCGAAATTTCTCTATTGTAAAACTTCACTTGGGAAATCTGCTTAGTTTACGCAGCCCCTGCGTGACGGACTTTTTTCTGTTAGGGCCTGATAACTGTAAGGGACTTATAGAATAGAAATTTCAGTTTTGAAGAATACATTAAAATAAGTCCCTAATCAACCCCTCTCCATAGTTTGACCTACCCTGGATAATTCAAATCATAATCATGGATGGCATATATTATAATTAAATATTATCTCTAATGTACCTATTTCTTGTCAAAAACCAATCGGAGTACACATTGTGGAGCTTAGCCATATAGCATTATATAGGGCAAAGGCACCAATTATCGACAGTATAAGGAAATTTTTCAACATTTTTTTCAGCACAGTGTTTGTTATTTAACATATTTTTATTTTTAAAAGTTTTTAATACGTGCCTAGGTCTGTTCTAGAGATTTGGCATGTAATTTGCCAAAACGAGATACTATTATTGATTTTAAAGTCAAAAATCGAAGACAAGTTTTTGCTCCAATTATTGACATGAAAAATTCAATTATTGACTGGGAAATGAACCATTTATTGACACCTTATAAAATCATATATTAAATTTATTTTATCCACAAAAATACTGATATATTAAACATTTGATTGCAAGCTCTTAAAGGGTTGAACGTCGTCTTTCCATCTAAAGTTTTCAAAACCTTACAAGCTTGTATGGACGGCCTTCTTCTTTTTATGAATTATTCTTGCAATGATGAAGTCACCTTTACTTATTTTACTATCTTCGTTTGTGTCTGTTACTATTGACCCTTCATCCATGTATTTTTTGTATTCATCTTGGAGCAGCTTATGTTTATATTCGTCATCAGTATCGTTCTTTCTGGACTCTTCTCCATTGCTCTTCGGTCCGTCTTCTTTCTCTTCAGCCGTAGAAAATATTTGCGATGGTGATGTTTCAGCTACAGCTTCTTGTATAAGAGAAATAATTTCCCATCTTTAATCTGATTGTTCTCGTCGGAATGATCATTGGGTTCCCAGATGTCTTCTTCTTCACTGGAACTTTTTGGTAATTTCTTGTTTCTAGATTTCTTTTTCTTGATTTGTAAAATTTTCTTTTTCTTTTCTCTCTCTACTATTTTTTCTAATTTAATCTTCTCCTTTTTTGCTTTATTTAGTTCTCGCTCTATTGCTCTTGCTTTTTTCTTTTCTTGTTATTCAGATTTTTTTCCGTCATACATTTCGGGTAATTTTTGTCCTCACTCGAAGCAACTTACACTTGGCAAAACTTATCTGTTACGTTTTTTACAAATTTTCTTACGGTCCTCAGGCCAATTAAGAGATCTTTTGAAGGGGCTTGATAACCCTAAGTTATCGGATTCCTTATGCGATACTGGCTGAAGATGTCCTGCAGCTTCAACATTTATGAACTGATTATGTTGGGGTTTGATTCCACTAGGTTTGTCTAAATATGTTCTGCGTTTATTTATAGTTTCTTCAAAACAACAATTCCTCATTCTTTTCCAAATTTCGAAAAGAGACTCGTTTTCTCCTTTCCAGTTCCATTTGTTGAGCTTCTGAACAACTTCACAGTCTCTTTGTCTATAAAACTTTCTAGAATTAACAGCCCCTGTAGGACTTTCTTCTTAGGTAAATTACTCTGAAGAGAGTATGAAGAATTGGAACTCGTGGTATTCTCTGAGAATAACCTCAATATTTAAAATTGTTTAATAAATGAGGGGTGTCAATAATTGATTATTCAGGTTGACAATAACTGGTTTACCCAAATCCAATTATTGACACTTCTGTAAACCTATTATTGACACCCCATGTCAACAATTGGATCCTTTTGATCTTTAAAAAAAGTAAAAACACCATTCTCTTACATATGGAAAAATAAACTCTATTGTATATAAACAAAAACTTTATGAAATACCCAATTATTGACAGCATGTGTCAATAATTGGACAATCGGGTTATATTGGAGTTCCAATTATTGACACCACTAATAACTTTTGTTATAACGTAAATAGACACTTAAAATTGGTATCCATATAATCTATAATTAACATAAGAATGAATAAAAAAGAATGATGTTCATAAATATAATAGGATTAATAAAATAGGCAAAATTGTAACTTTCCTTCCTTAGCAAAATCGTTAAGGTTTCAAGGACTGCAAGGAAACAATAACAACTACGCTTTTTCTGCGCATTGTGCCATCCACTGCAGACTTGGTCTATGCCGTAATCAAAGACTCAATATATTACTTTTAAATAGGCGCCAAGTTTGAAATCCTCAGAGATCCTAAACGCTTATTTTATTTAATTGAAGTTAGAATTGTCAATAATTGGTGCCTTTACCCTACATAATAGTACAAATAAATGTAAGGAAAAAAGCAAGTGCAACATTTCACAGGAAATAAGTGAACATAATTAGCTGTGTTAGCCTCCCGACAACTTCCGCTTCTGCTTGAAGGTTATCAACATTGCTTTACTTAAATTATTAATTCAAAATGTTAAAAAAATCGATTTTTCTGGTAATCTATATACCTGGTGGAAATAAATAACAGTGGTGCACTAAAAATAATTTAATTCATATTCTAAAGCGAGGTGTGGGAGAGAGATTGTAGCCTTTCCTGCAAAATCATATTAAACTTAAACGCGTATTTTCTTTTGTCATAATGACATTATAAAGTAACGTTTAACAGTTATAGATAGTACATAGTCATTTCAATAACGTCAACATATCGGAGGAAATAAGATAATATATACCACAATTAAAACTTTATTTCGCACAACATCCGCTATTACACGTTGTGTAAATTCAGCATGGCTTAGTTTAAGTAACACATACAAATGAAATAATTGAAATCCTCTTATAGTTGAAATTTTTATTGGAAATAAATAACGCAGTTATTTTCTAATAAAAAAAGTCCGTCACGCAGGGACTGCGTAAACTAAGCAGATTTCCCTCGTGAAGTTTAGTAATAGATAAATATACATACTGCTAACACAACACCGTGAATAAATACAAACGGAAATAAGAAATGTTTCATCCAATTTCAATAGCCCGCCGACAGGAAGCGCTAGGTTAGAAATGTAAACAAACGGGTCCCGCCTCACACCGGAAAGAAAAACAATTACTGAAATATATCAGAATATAACACATTAATTTTATTGAGAACTATTTACTATATCTAGTACTGTAATTAATAATGAGTCAGAATAATTGTTATCTCAATCAATAAAATTTTAGTAGTCCAAAACTTGGAGGGGCGGGAGTCACCAGTGCATATTTGCATGTATCTCGTATAATAAAGGTCTCTTGAATACAATTTTTGGTATTTAAACTTCCAATAATGTGATTTATTATGTATCAGAGTATTGTTTACGTAACATGAGTAGAAGTGGCGGTTTGGTGAAAACTGAAAAATGCAAATATCTCGGTTAATATTCAAGATAGAGAATAAATGTATATAACAATATTTATAGTAAATTTAATTTGTAATAAGATTGATTCTGTATACTTTTTCGATCCGACGTATAGTAACGGAGATATTTCGAATTTTCAAAAATCCTCCCCTCTAAACCCCCCCTCCCACTGGTCCGATTTCAGCCGTTAACGAACTTGATCTTTCTTTTTACATAAAACGCTTAAATATGAAGTTTGGTAAGGATTAAACAAAAATTGCGACCGCTAGAGCGGTAACAGACAAATATATATATATATATATATATATATATATATATATATATATATATATATATATACAGTTTTGAACGGACCTCATTTTCGTCATCTACTAGGTAGGATCGATGGACATTTGAAGAAAAATGTCGAAAATTCCGTCATGAGTACAACCTCAATAGTTGATTTCCCTTAAGGGAAATCTGCTAATAAATAACAAATGAGGAGGCTAGGGGCGGAGATTTATAACCTCCCAAATCCGAATCAAACTATCATATAAGTCTAAAACGATAACGTTGTCATAATATGCCTATATTAAAAGCCCGTCACGCAAGGGCTGCGTAAACTAAGCAGATTTTCCTCGTGAACTCTAGTAATCGAGAAATCTACATACTGCTAACCCAACACCACCGTGAATATTAAGTGAATAAATACAAACGGAAATAAATGTTTCAGTCAATATCAATAACCTGCCAACAGGAAGCGTTTGAAATGTAAACAAACAGATCTTCCAGCCTCACACCAGAAAGAAAAACAATTACTGAAATTTATCAGATTATTATATATATATTATTATTACATATTAATTTTATTGAGAACTATTTCTATATTTAGTACTGTAATTAATAATGAGAATAATTGTTATCTCAATGAATCAAATGTTAGTAATCCGAGACCTTAAGACGGGGGGGGGGGGGCACCAGGACATATTTCCATGTATCTCGTATACTAAAGGTCTCTTGAAAACAATATTTGATATTTAGGCTTCGAATAATGTGGTTTATTATAGAATAGAGTATTGTTTATGTAACATGAGTAGGAGTGGGGGTTTGCTGAAGGCTGAAAACTGAAAAATGTAAATATCTCGGTTAATATTCAAGATAGAGAATAAATGTGTATAACCATATTTATAGTAAATTTAATTTGCAATAAGATTGGTCTTTACACCTTTTCGATCCGACGTATAGTAACGGAGATATTTCGAAATTCCCCCCTCCCACTTGTCCGATTTACCTCAATAGCTGACTTCCCTCAAGGGAAACGGCACAGGTTCAATTGATATTTAACTGATTACTAAATTAGTCTAGAAGAAAAATGATATATGTCAAAAACATGGTGAAATTCATAAATTGATCCTAATGAAGTTAGAACGAATTTTAACTCTATAAAGTAGATAAAGAATTAGAAATATTTTTAGTACTACATATATACTAGTGGTATTTTATTAATGTATTAGTGGTATTAATTTCATTTTCATTTAAATTAAGTATTATATCCTTTAGTAGTGGAAATAGAAAGGGGGAGACAAATATTTCAACTGCGAGTGTACACATATACATTTTTGTTATTCGAAAAAGCAAAGGCAAGTATTTTTGAAGAGTACTTAAGCTAGCTTTTCAAAGCTCTATTTACAAGATAAATCACTTAAAGAATAAAAACATACAAAATTTAGTAAATTCAACTCAAATGGTCATAAAATGTATAAATGTGTGCAAAATGTTGAAATTTAAAAAATTGAGTAACTACTTGAATAAAGCAGTAAAAATTATGTCAATAGTGGCACCACGATTCGGCCGGGGGTTGACCAAATGACTCCCACTAAAGTCAGGTCTTCATGAGCTATGTCAGACATTTATTTATGCTACTAAGTCTAATCACAACGATTTATCAACCGAATACTAACCTTTTCTAACTAGGGTGGGTTAAGCATTTCATTCAGTGTGTCGATATATAAATTCACATAGCTCAAGCAGGAATCGAACCCACACCGGTCTTTCATCATTAAGGGCTGGACATTACCATGTCTACCTAGAGACCTCGTCTAAACATAAGTAACTCACCAAAAATAAGAGCTTCCAGCCTTTTCCGGTCCACCTTGAACCTGTCCTGACTAAGGCAGTCTACAGAAGGTAGCCCCAGAGATTGTGCCAGTTCGTGTAGATCTTCCCTGCTACTTCCTAGAGAGCTGCCCCTTCCCGTACAGTCAGATTGGCTGTCCGACATAGCTTCCCCTCTCGTGCTTTCCATCACTGGCTCTCGGCAGATACTGAACAGCAAGGGGCAGCCTCTCTGACCTATAGCACTTCTTAATCCTAAACCAGGATCATCAAGCTTTAAGTTGTTTACTCATCTACTGCTCCTCGCATGCTCCACCACTTGAAAACATCATCTCATTGTTAAATAGAAGTTGAAATACCTTAATTAACAAGGCCAGATTTATTTAAAACTGTTTGCTAACTTAATTTTTATTTTAAATAATTGTTTATACCCTTAATGTCTATCTTGGACATCAACCGAGATATTTTCATTTCAGCAGATTTCCCTTAAGAGAAAACAGCTATTTTAATTTTCAGCCTTCAGTAAAGCTCTATTTTTAGACGTCGTACCTTAACAATTTGCAAATATATCATGAAACATAATATGTAATATGTAATAATATTATTATTGTGAGCTTAAATGCCAACTATTGTTTCCAAGGACATTTACTATGTGAAATACACGCAAAGACGTTGTGTGATGAAACTATCAATTAAGACTACGTTTTTCGATCGAAAATGTTTATTTGATCTGTGCATACTCGATATTTAACTGTTTTATTTAACACTAAATGTCTTATTAATTAATGGCAGACCGAACCAGGATTAGGACCGGGGGGGGGGGTTAAGTGAGGAATTCGGAAATTCATATTTCCGTTATTATGAGTCGTATCAAAACTGTGACAGATCCAATCTTGTTAAACTATTAATGCACTACAATTGTTGTTCTATACATTTTTTCTCAACTCAAAGTTATTTATACTTTCTTGTTTACAGCCTTCAGTAAACACCCACATCTCCTCATCGGATTTCAGAACTAGATAATGATATCATTAGTGTGTGTCAAAACATCAAGTGAGAAATCTGCTTAGTTTGCGCAGCACCTGCATGACGTACTTTATTTTCTGATAAAATCAATATTGACGAAAATAATTGTTGACTACCAAGTAAACCCACTCTTGTTTAAGGCAATAAAGTAAAAATTGCTCCCCGTTGACAACATTCGTATACAAAAATAATTACAATTTTGTATTGACACTCTCGTGAAAAAAATTCTGTTTGGTAACCGGCTGTTGGCAGCCGTAATTTTAAATCCATAAAATTCAATAACATTTTAAGCTTGGAAACTATATTCTAAACACAATTACTTCTTTTCGATAAAACCAATATTAACGAAGATATTGACGTATTTGTGTTTTAACGTCGAAGTAAAGCCCCACTCCTGAGAATGGCAGTGAAGTATATAATAGCTGATGTAAACAGTATTCTCTTTTAACTAATATGCAACATATTTTTTACTTCTTTTGAGCCATTTTCATAGAGCACAAACAAAGTCTTTGGCGTCTGTAAGTCGGAATCAAAAAGTCCGTCACGCAGGAGCTGCGTAAGCTAAGCAGATTTCCCACGTGAAGTTTTACAATAGAGAAATCTGCCTAATAACAACTGTAGTTGTAATGAATCTCTAAACCTATTCACGAGGGACGATTAGTGACGAAAACGGCCACCCTAGCTCTCGGCGGAATGTCTCGAACATAACCGACTCCTGCCGACCACATACACAATACAAATGCAAATATCTCGGTTAATATTGAAGATAGAGAATAAATGTATAGAACAATATTTATAGTAAATTTAATTTGCAATAAGATTGGTTCTATACAAGTTTTTGATCCGACGTATGGTAACGGAGATATTTCGATTTTTCAAAAAACCTCCCCTTTAAACCCCCCCCCTCCTACTGGTCCGATTTCAGCCGTTAACGAACTTGATCTTTCTTTTTACATAAAACGACTAAATATCGAGTTTGGTAACGATTAAATAATAATTGCGACCGCTAGAGCGGTAACAGACAAATATATATATATATATATATATATATATATATATATATATATATATATATATATACTAGCTCAGATACCCGGCTTCGCCCGGGAATTCATTTGAGGCTGAATGGTGATGGTATTTTTTAGCAGGCTTTACATTGCACAATAATTTGACATTTACCCGTCCCAGTGTTTAGGATTGATACCCGTCTTTCCCGTGGATTTGCTAATAATAGAATTATTTGTTCGATAAGGCTTCACAGTCTTCGATATTTTTATATTTCCCGTCTCTTATACATGTAAATATAGTGAATTTTTATTTCAGGCCTCCCTTATAACCCCCCTCCCGTTCGAACCCAAAAATTTTAATATAACTTATAATCATGGAAGAATTAATGCTAATTGACATACCGAGTTTTGTTAAGTTCGGTTCAGCCGTTAGTGCCCGCTAAAGTTTTTACGTATAACTCATTTATACTTAGGTATACGACAAAAGTGTATATAACAAAAATTACTCCAAATAACAAAATAAACAACTTTTGTTATCTTTATATTTGCGGAAAAACCAATAGGAAACGAAATATCGCTATTTTTAATTTCAGGCTTCCCTTATAACCCCCACTCCTGCCTGTCCATAGACATGTTGGTATGTCTTATTGTAATGAAGGCGTTAGTGCTAATACACATATAGAATTTTATTTAGTTCGGTTGAGTCCCTTGTACGAAATAAAATTATTGACTTCCGCTATAGTGTTTACTGTATAACTCATTTATACTTAGGTATACAACAAAAGTGTATATAACAAAAGTTACTCTAAATAACAAAATAAACAACTTTTGTTATGTGCATATTTGCCGAAAAACCAATAGAAAACGAAATATCGCTATTTTTAATTTCAGGCCTCCCTTATAACCCCCACTCCTATTCGTCTCAGAGACTTTTAATATAGCCTAAAGTCTAAGTTGGGTTAGTAGTAATATACATACCAAGTTTCATAAAATTCGGTTCAGCCGTTTATGCGTGAAAAGGTAACAAACAAACAAACATACACGAAAGAAACAAAATGCAGTTATGGTGTCTATGACATGTGAAACGAAAAGTTATCGTGAAATTTCGCGAAAAAAATCAATGTACAGACAGAGGTCACAATTTTATATATATATATATATATATATATATATATATATATATATATATATATATATTAGCTCAGATACCCGGCTTCGCCCGGGAATTCATTTGCGGCTGGATGGTGATGGTATTCTTTTGGCATGGCTTTACTTTGCACAATATTCTGACATTTACCCTTCCCAGTGTTTAGGGTTAATACCCGTCGTTTCTGTGGATTTGACAATAATAAAATTAATTTTTTATGTAAGACTTTACTATTCTGCATATTGTCATATTTCCCGTATTCTGTGCATTATGCATAGATTTAAATTATTAAGGACAAAATATTATAATAATATATTATAATTTGAATTAATTTTTCCAGGTGAGGTACCTGGTAGTTCATATTGAAAAGAAGTGTTGAGCAAATTTCTCTAAATAACCAAATAAACAGCTTTAGTATGTGCATATTTGCCGAAACCCCAATAGGAAACGAAATATCACTATTTTTAATTCCAGGCCTCCCTTATAACCCCCACTCCTGCCCGTCCCTAGAAATGTTAATATGGCTTATTATAAGGAAGGCATTAGTACTAATACACATACCCAGTGTTTTATTTAGTTCGGTTGAGTGTTTTGTGCCAAATAAAATTGTTGACTACCGCTATAATTTTTAGCGTATTACGCCTTTATACTTTGGTATACGACGATAGTGTATATAACAAACGTTTCTCTAAATAACCAAATAAACAACTTTTGTTATGTGCATATTTGCCGAAAAACGAATAGAAAACGAAATATCACTATATTTAATATCAGGACTCCCTTATAACCCCCACTCCTTCCCGTCTTTAGAAATGTTGGTATGGCTTATTATAATGAAAGCGTTAGTGCTAATACATATACCGAGTTTTATTTATTTCGGTTGGGTCTTTTGTCCCAAATAAAATGGTTCACCTTTGCTATAGGTTTTAGTGTATATCTCGTTTATATTACGTTATACGAAAAAAGTGTATATAACAAAAGTTACTCTAAATAACAAAATAAACCACTTTTGTTATGTTCATACAATTTTATATATATATATATATATATATATATATATATATATATATATATATATATATATACTAGCTAAGGTACCCGGCGATGCCCGGGAAATTATTGTTGACTGACTATTGATGGTATTTTGATAGTAAGACTTCAATGTGTACAAGTACACTGCCCTCCACGACGTAATGATTTTCCGTAATAACCAACCCTGAAGGGTAACTTTTGGAGATTAATAGAATAGAAATTTTAGTTTTGAAGGATAAATGAAAATGTGTTCCTAATTTATCCTTCTACACATTATGACTCATCGTTTTTCAATAATTCAAACCATAATCATGGGTAGCATTTATCACAATTAAATATCATCTATAATAAACATATTTTCTTTCAAAAGCCAACCCGAGCTCAAATAGTTTAGGCAAAATTTTGCACGTAAGATTATATTTGTAATAGTGAATCCCACTGGAAATCACTTCCAGCAATGGCAGGCGGGAAATAAGTAAACTCAATTAACTGTTAAGGCTCCCGTCATCTTCCGCTCCCGCATTAGACTTCTCACATTTCAGCCTCTCTTATAATCCCCGCTCCCGTTTGGATCTAAAATTTTTAATATAGCTTATAATCATGGAAGAATTAATGCTAATTGTCATACCGAGTTTTGCTAAGTTCAGTTCAATCGTTAGTGCCCCACAAAATTGTTGGCTCCCGCTTTAGATTTTAGTGTATATCACGTTTATACTTTTCTATACGACAAAAGTGAATATAACAAAAGCTACTTGAAATAGAAAAATAAACTACTCTTGTCATGTGCATATTTGAGAAAACCCAATTGAAAACGAAATACAGCTATTTTTAAATTCAGGCCTCTCCTACAACCACCACTCCTGCCCGTCCCTAGAAATCTTGGTATGGCTTATTATAAAAAAGGTGTTAGTGCTAATACACATACCGAGTTTTATTTAGTCCCGTTAAGTCTTTCGTGCCAAATAAAATTGTTGACTCCCGCAATAATATTTGGCGTATAACGCATTTGTACTTCGGAATACGACGAATGTGTATAAAAAAAAAAAAGTTACTCTAAATAACAAAATAAACAACTTTTGTTATGTGCATATTTGCCGAAAAACCAATAGGAAACGAAATATCGCTATTTTTAATTTCAGGCCTCCCTTATAACCCCCACTCCTGTTTGTCTTAGAGAATATTAATATAGCCTAAAGTCTAAGTTGGGTTAGTAGTAATATACATACCAAGTTTCATAAAATTCGGTTCAGCCGTTTATGCGTGAAAAGGTAACAAACAAACAAACAAACAAACAGACACCAAAGAAACAAAATGCAGTTATGGTGTCTATGACATGTGAAACGAAAAGTTATCGTGAAATTTCGCGAAAAAAATCAATGTTCAGACAGAGGTTACAATTTTATATATATATATATATATATATATATATATATATATATATATATATATATATACAGTTTTGAACGGACCTCATTTTCGTCATCTCCTGGGTAGGATTGATGGACATTTGAAGAAAAATTTCAAAAATCGCGTCATGAGTACAACCTCAATAGCTGATTTCCCTGAAGGGAAATCTGCTAAAACATAGAAATTCAAATTTATGTAAAGTTTTGGGCCGTAAACGTTATTCTAAACACAATATGTTCTCTACATTTTCTCGATAAAACGAATATTAACGAAAATATGTTTTGACGTTTATACAACCACCCCCCAGTTCAAAATTCGAATTCTCATATAGCCTAAATTACCTTGGGATAGTTGACACACAAATATAAACGTCCGCAGTAATCTTTTGAGCTGTTTTTGAGTGCATTTGCAACAAACACGCGGACAGACAAGATTTTCATTTTTGATGCCCTCGCTCTTTGAATGGTCTGGGTGGGGGGGGGGCCCGGGTGGATTCCGCCAAATTTATATAGAAAATCAGACAAACCTTTAAGTGTGTGTATGTATATATATATATATATATATATATATATATATATATATCCTGCTATTCTACCTAGGAGATGACGAAAATGAGGCCCATTCAAAATATTATCTATCTATTCAGTTGTCCGTTACTGCTCTAGCAGTCGCAATTATTTTTTATCGTTACCAAACTCGATATAAAAGCGTTTCATGCATAACTAAAAATGAACTTCGGTAGGCTAAAACTGGACAAGGGGAAGGTTGGGGCGGTCAAAAATGTTGGTTATTCTGAGTCTGAAAGAAAAATAGTATACAATAAATCCTGATGCAACTTTAATTTTTTATAAATGTTGTTGTACTCAATTATGTCTATCTGAAATATTGACATATTTTGCATTTCTACTTTTCAGTCTAAAGCACCAAGCCTAAATACCAAATATTGTTTTCAACGGACCATTTTTATGCGAGATATATTCAAACATGTTATGTGATAACGCGTTTATTTCCGGTTTTACGTTTATTGGGCCAGAAATGTTTTTGGAACTATACCATACTCGATATTTAACCACTTGATATCATTTCGATGTCAACTGAAATCGGACGAGGAGTAGGGGAGGGAACTAGAGGGGTTGAAATAGAAAATTCAAAATATTTCCATTATTATGTGTAGGATCGGAAAATGTTATAGATCCGATCTTGTTAATCTATTGAGGCTCTACAATTGTGGTTTTATATATACAGTCAAGTATTAGTAGTTATTATTATTATCAAGTATGTATTAGAGTGTTATTCGTACTTTCGTCTTTTGAACCTTCAGTAAACCCCCACTTTTACTTATTTTTAGAAATAATGGTGGTGATATGAGATCACTAGTGTGCCATACCGTGGGAATTTTTTTATTTGTTGTTTATTAACGTCCACTTTATGGAAAGACTAATTGAGACGAATTATATTATTATTGGTGCTTATCATTTAACGGGAGATCACTCATTTAAATCATAAAAAGGAAAAACTTTATTGTGTAATGAGCTATTCACTACATAAATTCCTATTGCTCAAGTGTGTGTCTAGGGTTTCCCCAAGTAAGATTGGAACCACATGGCTGACCTGAGCCCCGCGGGGAAATATGCTTAGTTTACAAAGCTTCTGCGTGACGGATTTTCTATTTACACACATCAATACGTTTGATCGGTGGATATTTAGCAGATTAATTCAAACCCAAATTCCTATGAAAATAAGTCCGTCACGCAGGGCCGGCGTAAACTAAGCAGATTTCCTACGAGAAATTTACAACAGACAAATCTACATACTGTTAACACTTAACGCCACCGTGAATATAAATAGATAAATACAAACGGTAATGAGAAATCTTTCAATCAATTTTAATAACCTCCCAACGGAAAATGTCTGAATTGTAAACAAACAAGTCATCCAAACTCCGAGATCTGAACAGATAGCTAGTAATATTCTTCACCGGAAAGAAAAACAATCACTGAAATATATTATTGAAAACTATTTACTACATCTAGGACTGTAATTAATAATGAATCAGAATAATTTTAATCTGAATCTTTCAAATTTTAGTAACCCAAGAACTAAAGACGGGAGGGCGATCAACAGAACGTATTTGCAGGTATCTCGTATAATAATGTTCCCTTGAAAATAATATTTGGTATTTAAGCTTGGAATAAAATGGTTTATCATGGGACAAAGAATTGTGACATGAATAGGAGTGCTGAAGAGTGAAAACTAAAAAATGCAAAGATCTCGGTTAATATTCAAGATAGAGAATAAATGTATAGAAAAATATTTATAGTAAATTTAATTTACAATAGGATTGGTTCTATACAATTTTTTGATCCGACGTATGGTAACAATATTTAAGTAGTAAGTAAGTTTAATTTGAAATAAGATTGAATCAAACAATTTTTCAATCCGACGAACAATAACAGAGATATTTTGATATTTCGAAATCCCCCCTCCCACTGGTCCGATTTTAGCCGTTAACGAACTTGATCGTTAGTTTTACATGAAACGTTTACATATCGAGTTTGGTAACGATCAAACCAAAATTGCTACCGCCAGAGCGACAGCACATACACACACAACATATATACAAAAGTCCGTCACGCAGGGGCTGCGTAAACTAAGCAGATTTCCCACGTAATGTTATACAATAGAGAAATCTCCATACGAGTGCCGATCAGTTGCGGAAACGGCCGAACTAGCTTCCGGTGGGAACCATAGTTCGTCCGTTACACTTAATAAAAATACAAATATCTCGGTTAATATTCGAGATAGGGAATAAATATATATAACATTATTTATAGTAAATTTAATCTATCTATATATATATATATAAAATTGTAACCTCTGTCTGTACATTGATTTTTTTCGCGAAATTTCACGATAACTTTTCGTTTCACATGTCATAGACACCATAACTGCATTTTGTTTCTTTCGTGTATGTTTGTTTGTTTGTTACCTTTTCACGCATAAACGGCTGAACCGAATTTTTTGAAACTTGGTATGTATATTACTACTAACCCAACTTAGACTTTAGGCTATATTAAAATTCTCTGAGATGAACAGGAGTGGGGGTTATAAGGGAGGCCTGAAATTAAAAATAGGGATATTTCGTTTCCTATTGGATTTTCGGCAAATATGAACATAACAAAAGTTGTTTATTTTGTTATTTAGAGTAACTTTTGTAATAGACACCTTTTTAGTATACCGAATTATAAACGAGATATAAGCTAAAACCAATAGCGGAAGTGAACAATTTTATTTGGGACAAAAGACCCAACCGAACTAAACCAAACTCGGTATGTGAATTAGCACTAACGTCTTCCTTATAATAAGCCATACTAACATTTCTAGGGACGGGCAGGAGTGGGGGTTATAAGGGAGGCCTGAAATTAAAAATAGTGATATTTCGTTTCCTATTGGGGTTTTGGCAAATATGCACATAACAAAAGTTGTTTATTTTGTTATTTAGAGAAACTTTTGTCATATACACTTTTGTCGTATACCTAATTATAAAGGCGTTATACGCCAAAAAGTGATAGCAGAAGTCAACAATTTTACAATATTTGGCACAAAAGACTCAACCGAACTAAACCAAACTCGGTATGTGATTTAGGACTAACGTCTTCCTTATAATAAGCCATACTAACATTTCTAGGGACGGGCAGGAGTGGGGGTTATAAGGAAGGCCTGAAATTAAAAATAGTGATATTTCGTTTCCTATTGGGGTTTCGGCAAATAAGCACATATGAAAGTTGTTTATTTTATTATTTAGAGAAATTTGCTCAACAATTCTTTGGAACTACCAGGTAACTCACCGGGAAAAATTAATTCAAATGTATGTTAATATTCTGTGCTTAATAATTCAAATCTATGCATAATGCACAGGAAACGGGAAATATGACAATATGGAGAACAGTGAAGTCTTACATAAAAAAATAATTTTATTATTAAAAAATCCACAGAAACGACGGGTATTTAAACTAAACACTGGGACGGGTAAATGTCAAAATATTGTGCAAACTAAAGCCTTGCCAAAAAAATACCATCACCATTCTGCCTCAAATGAATTCCCGAGCGAAGCCGGGTATCTGAGCTAGTTTGCAATAAGATTGGTTCAATGCAATTTTCCGATCCGGCGTATAGTAACGAAGATATTTCTAATTTTCGAAATTCCCCCCTTCCACTGGTCCGATTTCAGCCGTTAACGAACTTGATCTTCCTTTTTACCTAAAACGATTAAATACCGAGTTTGGTGACGATTAAACAAAAATTGCGACCGCTAGTGTCAACAAACAAATATATATATATATATATATATATATATATATATATATATATATATATATATATAAAATTTTGAACTAACCTCATTTTCGTCATCTCCTGGGTAGGATTGTTTAACATTTCAAGAAATTTTTCGAGAATCACGTCATGAGTACGACCTCAATAGCTGATTTCCCTTAAGGGAAATCTGCTAAAACTTTGAACAGGCCTCATTTTCGTTATCTATAATGTAGAAGCGATGGACATTTGTGGAAATATTTTGTAACAGTTGTATAAACTTGCGTCTAGCTGTCACCTGGGGTCCCCTGCTTTAAAAATGAATAGAGTCGGGAGCGAGTGCGGGCTAATGGCAACACTGTGTGTATAACTCGTTCATCGAGGTTAAAAGAACGACAAAAGAAAGAGTCTTACGAAACATCCCCAAAAACATTGTAAATTGTTGATACATTTATTAAATTGTTTTGTCCACTTCCCTCTTATTATTCTACACGTTACTCACAATTTCAGAAGTCGCGTCACGTGTACGACCTCAATAGCTGATTTCCCTTAAGGGAAATCTCCTGAAAATATCTACTAGCGACCAGTGATTGGAGTGGTTAACCTGTACAAGCTATTTCAATAATTGGGGTATTTAACCCATAAAAGCCACTAAGGTTCAATGATGGCTTGCCTTAGTGGTTTGAACAGATCAACCACCCTAACTAGTAGAATGACACAACCACTTGTAACCATCATTAACTGTTGATCCGCTCAAGGTTTGTTCATACTAACCAGCTCCAACCAATGCATAATAAAAAGTGTTTCTGATTAACCTGAGTCATCGCCCCCACCATCAGCTGAAAATAAAAATGCATAATAAAAAGGTTTGCTAGTTTTCCCTCCCAAAAAAATGGTAATCTTGCTTAAATAATTTTACACTGTTCATCCCTCAAGTTTAACTTAGTTAACTTAGGCTAATGCCGGCTTTTGGGAATAAAGTACTTGGTTATTCATGAAATATTTTGTTCGTACACGTGTTTTTTGAATCTCTCACTTAGCCTTACTATATATTAACCCAAAATCCGTATTTCTTGTGTGGGTTGTGTTATTTAATATTTAGTTTTTCTTCTTAACTTCATTAATTCCATTTTCCTTGTGAAACCATATTTGTAAGAGCTATTTTTGAAATACGTAACAAAAAAATGATGTTTTCTGAAAGCGGCAACACTGCCTCCGATGAAGTGATTGGAGGAATTTTTCAAGTATTTACTAGATGCAGAAGAATAAAAGAACTTAGAAATGATCTAGTTACATACATAACCGATCTTAAAGAAATGTTTTTTTTCTGCACCTTAACATTAAGATATTCGGAGAAGTAAACATACTATTAAGATTAATGGATTGAATCATTAAGTGTCTCATGTTTATTTTAGAAATAGAATTGCAGTGAATATGAGCTCATTACCCAATGTCTTGAAAAGATTATCTAATCCAGAACAACTTGAATCTACAGTACTGAAGCTACATAAGATTTCAGTCACTAAGTTAACCAATGACACTATTTTGTTACTAAAAAATGTTTTACAAATTAACAATAAGGTACATCTTTTTCTGAATCAATTGCTATTTGTTATGTATGCAACATATTTCCATCATTTATTTATTCCTGTTGCAGAGTCTTAAGCAGTTTAATGGACTTATTATAGTGTATAAGATTATTTATGACAGTATAAAGTTGAATTATGTAAGTAATATTTTTATTATGTCATGAATGTATAAATATGCCTGGAACTGAATTTATCCTTCTGTAAATTTCTATTTTTTGCAGACTGATTCAGATTGGAAGTTGATTTATGAAAATTTTAATGATCTTGTGATCTGTATATTTCAAAGTATTCTTAACTATCAAAAGAGCCACTTAATAAAAGAAAAAAACTTCTGCAGCCTAATTGAGCATGCTATGCTGTTCTTACTCGTAAGTGTGTCCAGTAATATATATCCTTTGAAGAGAGCTTGGTTTTCTGAAATTACTCACTGTTATTTTACAGTATTCTAGTATGCATTTTATATATATACTGCTACATAATTAAGTGTCACTTGTATTTCAGTTACACAATACTAAACAAATTGACACCATTTTTTTCAATTGAGTTTTCTTAGATTTGAAAATTTTAAAAAATATATGTTTACATGTATACCTTAGAATAATTTGGTATTTATGGGATTTTCATATTAATATTGTTATTTTTCAGAAATTAACTAATCAAGTGGATTGCTTAAAGAGCTTGATAATAAAGGATGGGTTCAGTTCAATCCTTAGTATTGTGTTAATGGAAGAATTGAATTTTATAATTCGCAAAGAGGTTTTTCTATCATTCAAACAAGCTTTAACTTCAGCAGATTTAAGACTAAGGAAAACAATTATGGACAATAATGACTCGATGTTGTAAGTATTGATTAATACATATGTAATATTTTTTATGTCAGGTGGGGATATTATTGACTAAACATTTTTTTTTCAGAGCAAAGTTAGCAGAATTTAATTTAGTTTGTGGAGATTATGAAACACAAGAAAGCATTACTGAGATCTTAATGCGATTTTCAATGACCAGTAAACAAAAACTAAATAAAATAATTTCATGGTACAAAAACTATCCAAAAATAATAAATTTAATTGAACTTCTTGATTACAAAAGTTTTGATGCTGTAAGTCCATTTTTCAGTTTAGAAAATAATTCTATTGTAAATAAACGAAATAATCAAATAAGTATTTAAGTATACTCAGGTACAAAAAAATGTTTGACCCATATTTTTGTGGATATTGGTTTATAGCTTAATCTGAACCTCTTGTTTTATGACTATTTATTATAAGTGGTATAATCCCATTACTTCGATCTACTTTTGATTTTTATGGTTATTGTTGGGGATTCGAGTGAGGAATTAGACAACTACTCTCTTATTATCCTATAAGAAATTGTTCTTTAAATTGACCTCGGCCTATTATCACTATCTTTGGATGAAAAATAATGTAATTTTCAAAATATTTCAATGGCTTTAACCTCCGATTGATGTGGCCAAGTAGTTCAGTTGTTTGTAGAAGGCAGTAGTTACCATCACTTAGTGAGTTTGTTGTATTGTAGCATAACTTTGGTACTAATGAAACATGCTATAGAGAGGAAACCAGATGTAAAATGAGGTTGAAGATCATGTTTTATGGTCAGCATATAGTCCTTCCTCTGAAATATTCTTACAATTGAAAGTGAAAAGGTGTTTTAGCTTTACGTTGAATAATTTATCTTTCAAAATACAAATGCATACCAAATTAAATATGTGTATAAAGAACAAATAATAGATGAATGCACAAATTAATAATAAATAGAGATTTATTTAGGAAAATTACAGGTGATTTATTAGAAGCAGATGATTATTCTGTAATCTAAGCTCAAATCGAAGGAATGGGCATGGTCCTGTAACTGGCTGCATTCTAAAGCACAGTGAGGAGGTAGCAACAATGTAGTTCAGTTGACAGAGAAATGTGGAGATGTTTGTAAAAAAGCCTAGGTAATTTCTGGAATGAAACTGTGATAAGAAGAAGGATAGCAATGTAAATTAGAAATAGTTTTATTCTTACGTCAATTATTTTAAGTATTTATTAATTTGTTTTTAATAGTCTTGTCGAGAATTTCTGAATCAATTAAATAATTGCATTACATCAGATGTGAAGGTCATAACCCTTATCTGTTTAGAAGCATTTGCAAATGATATTCGACTGAGCAAGCCTACAGTGAGTATTGTTAACTTCAAATAACTTAAAGTAGTATATATATTTTTTGCTTTATTGCCTCCTTTTTTTATCTGCAAACTGTATATAATTCACTTTAGACTGACAAATATAAAGAACTCTGGGTTGACTTTAGTGTTTCTACTGGATCAATTCACCTTGTTTGTGATCGTGGAAGAAATGCATGGCTTATATTGTACATGGAGCCCAAAAATGTTAAAACAATTTTTTGTTCAAATAGGTAAGACAAGGTAGATTATATTACTTGTAACTGTGAAAATGTTAATATTTCAATTATCATACATTTTTTTTTCATCTACTATTTGTGTTTCACAATTATCTGCATAATGTAATTATTAAGTGTTTGTTAAGAATGGTATGCATTCAAAAGAATTTATGATCTATAGATTTATGGATAGAATAACTGAACTCCATGAGTCTATTTTTAACAAATTTCCCCAAGGGAAATCAGCTATTGAGGTAGCAGTCATAGCATAGTTTTCAAACATTTTTTCAAGGATCATCAATCCTATTTAGGAAATGACAAATAGAAGATCCATACAAAACATATATATATATATATATATATATATATATATATATATATATATATATATATATCCGTATCCATATATCTATTTTTTGCCCCTTAACACTCTGTTGTCAGTAAGTTTTGATTGATAGTTACCAAACTGGTTTTATAAATATTTCATATTCAACTGAAAATCAAGTCTTTTTTTATGAAATTTCTGATTACCTGGATTTACTTGGACGGATTGGACTGTACTTTCCAGTTTGTTTTACACATTTTTCTCGAACTTGTGGAATTATTTTTATTTTTCAGTTTTGAGCTTTCAATAAACCACTATTGCTACCAATATATTCCTTATTTTAATCTAGTGTATTACTAAACATCTCGGCTCTAGCTGATACAGTTTCAAGTCTTGCATAGTATTTACACCTGCATTTTGTTAACCTCAAGCTTTCACGCTTGCCATTTTATTAGTAGTATTAATAAAAATACTTCATTTTTAAAAGCTTGTTTTTCAGCTTTTGAGAGTGTACTTATAATAATTTTTTAAAAAATTAATCCTAGTAAATAACAAAAATAAAGTTCATCAGTTTTTATTTTATTTTTAATTTTACATTCATAAAGATCTTAAGCTGACATTGTCAACCTTCGCCACTCCTGTCTATCCTACTGTAGTTTTCCAGCCCCCTAGATGTAACTCTGTACTATTCTCCTTTACTCTTTCAACCCATCTCATCTATGGTCTCCCTCATGGTCGGCTGCCCATCACTGTCGTATTCATTGTCTTTTATTTGGAGCCGGTTTGGTTACTTAGTCATTTTATTATTATTATTATTTCAAGGTTAATTTTTGTAATGCCTAGGATTTAGATCGTCTAAAATATTGAGGCTGCTAAGAACCCTCATTCCTACACATAGAAAACAGGTTTTTTTCCAATACTGATAACAGTTTAAATGTTTGGGCCAGTGATATTGGCAGTAATTTAATTGTTCCTCACTTTTTGCAGAACAGGCTAGGCAAAGTTTGTCCAAAATGATCTGCCTCTATTTTTTGATGATTTTCCCCTGTATGTTTGACAAAATGTATTTTTTTCAGCACAATAGTGCATCTTCACACTACTCCACCGCACGACAAGAATGGCTAAATCAAACAAACAACCTGAGCTGAATACCAATACATGTGCAATCCCACTACATCAAATCCCCACTGTTTTTTTTTTTTTTTTTTAGAAAAACCCATTTATCCCACAGAAAAACAGGAACACCATGAAAAAGTAAAAACAAAAACTTACATTTTTCTCAGTTGTTAATTGCTTTGGACTATTTTAAAGTAATCACTAATATTGGTTTTTGTTTAAGTATTCTTTCAAAAAAAAAAAAAAATAATAATAATAATCTCATATCCCAACATATTCGCTCTTTCTATGTAAGTAGAAGGAAGCATTGGGGGAGGTGGAGCTGAAAACATAAAATCTTAATCGATGACGACATCACGCAAAGAGTTTGCATGTATCGTATAATAAAGGACTCTTGAAAACAATATTTGGTATTTAGGCTTAGAATAAAGTGGTTCATCATATAACAGCTAATTGTTAATATGACATGAGTAGGAGTGTGGGTTTACTGAGGGCTGAAAAATAAAAAAACCAAATATTTCGATTAATATTCCTGATAGAGAAAATATGGATATAACATTTATAGGAAATTAAATTAGCAATAACATTGGTTCTATACACTTTATCAATATAATAATGAAGATATTTTGAATTCCCTCCCCTCTAAATGCTAGAGCGGTAACAGACATATATATATATATATATATATATATATATATATATATATATATATATATATATAATTTTGTCCGGAACTTATTTTCATCATCTCCTAGGGTAGGATCGATGGCCATTTGAGGAAATTTTTCGAAAATCCCATCAAGAGTAGAACCTCAGTAGCTGATTTCCCTGAAGGAAAACCTGCTAAAAATGGGCTCATATAGGTAAAACACAATATTCCTGTTAGGAATGAGTCCATGAAATTTTATAAAAACATTTTTTTTTTACTTTTGAGGTCAACTTTCACTTACTTTCTTTTCTTTTCACACGAAGTGTGGATTATCCTTACTTCAGTGTATATGTCTGTTAACAATAGGAGCCTCAATTTTTGCTCCAATTGTTTTATGTAAAGTCCAAGTTTATTTCATGGCTGAAAGGAGGTAAAAATTGTAGATTTAGAGAAGGTGTACAAAGGGAAATTTTTTTATTATTTTTCTCTTATTAAGGGTGATATAAAATGAAAGTTCATTATCGATGGCAGCCTAAACTAAGCAGACTTACCACATGCTGGAATGACACACTGGCAATCTCATCTGACTGCCTGCTCTCTATTTCTACTATAGTAGGAAACCTATCTGAATAGTAATTTAAATGTAAGCTGGATATATGATATTTAGTGACTCAGATGCCCAAAGTGAAAAGTAAATGAGTATAAATGGGAGTTTACTGAAGGCTAAAAAAACAAAAACAAATATGTCGCTTAATATTTGAGTTATAGATAACATGTACTTTACAACATTGGTTATAGAATTAAAATTTGCAACAAGATTGGCCATAACATTTTTTCATTTGACTCATGATAAAGGAGATATTCCAAATATAATCTTTTGTTATAATCTTTATGAATTTCACATAGTTATGGCCTGTTGAAAATAATATTTAAGTTTGGAATAAGACATTTCAGAACATGTTGGCTTATTGTTAACTTGAGATGATTAGGAGCGGGGGTTTATTGAGGGCTGAAAAAAAATAAATACAAACTCCTTACTTAATATTCAAGATGCGAACAAAATGTATAGAACAACTATTGTGGTGAAAATTTCGATTTTTTTATTTCCCCGCTTTAAACCCCACCCCTGCTCTTCCTGGTCTGATGTCAACCATTAACAGACTTGATCTCTAGATATACATGAAACATTTAAATATAGTTTGTTAACCATCAAACAAACATTGCTCAGTATATATATGTATTCATATTGTTTTGGCAGACCTCATTTTTGTCCTCTTGAATGTTAAATTGATGGTCATCACTGCTCAAATGTTACATATCTAGTCTTGTAGGTATTGCAATTATATTTAATTTTTGGCCTATACATTCTTTTCTGATTTGAGTATTTAAAGAATTATTTGTACTTCTGTATTTTTAATCTGCATTCAAACATCCTCGTACTCATTTAATTCTCATGTCACGCGTATACCATTAACTTCATGTCCAATTTAGGTTTCAACTCCGGTTTACAAAGCTATTAGGTACTTACTAAAGGAGAAATAGAGAATAGAATATGCAAAACACTTTTCTCACAACTCTATATCGTTCCTATGTGTTATTAATTTGCTTAGAGTCCGATGCATAAGACTTTTATTTTTAATATTCTATGAAGACGGAAGTTAGTTGAGAAAATATTTGTTTCATTTAACATTTTTATTTTCAGAAAAATGAGTGACATTCAAAATACTAAAAAGATCCTTGTTGAGCTAGCTACACCTCTAAAAGTTCAGCTCTATTCTGCTGAAGTGTTTATAGTAACACTAACTTTAGTATTTCTTGACGAGCCCAAATTTTACTCTTTGGAAAAATATTTCTTCAACAAATGCTATGCTAAAGCTTATCAGGTAATTCCACTCATTTCTTTTATTTGTATTTAGGTCTAATGTTTTGGCTTGTTGTACTTGCAGTTAGTGCACTTTAATGCAGTCAGTAAAGTGGGCTTTCTCTAGTGAATACATTTCTCTTGTTCTATTACCATAGTGAATTTGAACAATCTATGTTTATACCTTCCAGGATCACCATTTGCATTAAATTGTAAACCAAATGAATAACAAAATACCAATCTGCATTATAGAATGACAACCGAATTTGATTTTTTTTTCTTTCTCATTTCTAAGTGTTTACTTTTATCGGCATTCTATTAACAATAGTGCTAAAATCTAAATACTTGTCTGTGTGACCACATACCTCCCCCCCCCCTCCCAGACTGAATAGGTTGTATAAGAACTCAACTTTTCAATATTTCCGATACACAAGCCCTCTATTTCATAACATTCCTTGTGACACCTTCTGCTCATTTCCTTGTTCCCTAATCAGCGGATTTAAATGATAAATTTAATTTAATATTTATATATTGTTCAGGAAACCATATTCATTTGAACCTGTGAGTGAAGTAGAGCTAACAGATTAATTAGATAAGCACACATTAATAATACTAATAGTAAAATCATATTTCCTTTCTTTTTTAAGAAACTATGTTTCTCATTATTAAGGACCACTGCCTCCACTCCAACCATGTATGTTTGTATTTTTATTGTTTCACAGCAGTGTTGTTGGAAGTGAAGAATATTGTGTATTAGGAGAGAGAAAAAAATGTCCAAATCTTCACAAGTTTTTTTTTTAGCCAAACTTGTGAAGAATAGGATGTTTTTTTCTCTCTCTCCAAGTAATCATGTTTGTCTTACATTGTCAGATTTTTTATTAGCTGCTGTTGATATATGTATTCTGGCTATGTTTCAGGTAGAAAAAAAATGCAGTAATAAGTACTCATTGGATGATAGCTCACCAGGTAACATGACAAAATTAATATTAAACTTATTTAATGGTATTTCTAAAATATATGAGGTTAACATATATTTTTTTAAAAATAGTTTTTGTATTATTATGAAATGAGTCTTTCAAAATCATTTTTATTTTCTCACATTATATTTATAAATATCATTAATTTTCCATACCTTTCACTTCCACAAGTTAATGAAGAATTAAGTTTTATAAGAACCTGGCATTTTGTTAAGCATAATGTTCGCTTTTTTTTTTTTTTTTTTTTTTTTGTTTACAAGAGATAAACTCTTCTTAGTTTATGTAGCACCTGCGTGTCAGATTTCTTTAATTTACTATTACTTCATTTCTTCTCTCTCTCTCTCTCTCTCTCTCTCTCTCTCTCTCTATATATATATATATATATATATATATATATATATATATATATATATACATGCCTTCAGGAATAGTAACATCTTAGCCACCACCCTTGACGGCTTTTAGCAGATTTCCCTTAATGGGTCGTACTCATGACAAGATTTTTGAAAAATTTCTTCAAATATCCATCGATCCTACCCAGGAGATGATGAAAATGAGGCCCATTCAAATATATATATATATATATATATATTTAATGTACGGGTTTTTATAATGTACAATATCAAAACTTGAAAGTAATAAGGCACTATAATTTATAAAAAAAACAAACAACTGGTCGAAAATTAAAAGATTGAAGAACACAAAATGCAATAAATAATAACAATCGGTCTTTGAATAGATAACAACAAAAATGTTTCGGAGCAGAGTTCACAAAAGCACAACATACACAACTGCGAGAGTAAGCGGTCAATTTTTACCTACTAACTGCAGGATATTATAAGATTGCTCGCAGTGTAGCCACCTTAAAATTAGGTTAATTAGTTCCTGGCAACACTGTCATTGGGACCACGTGGCAGCTAGTAAGGGTTAGGTTATAGAGAGGCCAAGCTGCTACATCACCTCCCCCCAATGACAGAGTCATGGAAGCGGGCAGGAAGTCTAATGGGTCTTCCTCGACGAGTCTGGTGAGGTTGTTCCGCTTGTGTGGCGGTGTCTTGGGCTGAAGACTGGTTGGAAGGGTGCAGTGTTGTCTGGGGATTCGCAGAGGTCTGCTGTGCTGAGGGGTTGGATAAGGTTTGTTGCGATGAGTCCTGGATGATGTAGGCTGGCTTCAGACGGTCGAGTGAGACGGTTCTTGGCCCCGTAGGAAGTTGGATCTTGAATGTCTTCGGCTGTCGTTCCAGTACCAGATGAGGTCCTGAGTATGGTGGTGTTAGGGGTTGGCGAACTGTATCATCTCGTAGGAACACATGAGTGCAGTTCCTGAGGTCCTTAGGAACAAAGGTTTGGCTGCTGCTGGGACGGTGAGGTGCTGGTCGAAGGTCCTTCATGTGGTCCCTCAACCTTCGCAGGAGCTCCTCGGGGTCCTCAGGTCGTTGGTGGCTTGCGAGCAATTCACCAGGCAACCGTAGGGGCTGCCCGAATACCAGTTCTGCTGCACTATTGGTGTTATCATCGCGCACTGCTGCTCTTAGACCAAGAAGTACTGTGGGCAGCAGGTCAGTCCATCTCGATGAGCCGATGAGGTGAGCTGTGAGAGCTGCTTTGAATGTCCTGTGCCACCGTTCAATACAGCCATTACTTTGTAGATGGTAAGGAGTTGTCCTAGTACGTTTGATCCCGAGAATGTGTGTGAGCTTGCAGAATATTTGACTCTCGAACTGCCGCCCTTGGTCCGTCGTAATTCTAGTAGGGACGCCATAGCGACAGATCCAAGTCCTGTGTAGGGCTCTGGATATCGTGTCTGCACTGATGTCTTCGATTGGCTCAGCTTCAGGCCACCTGGTAAACCTATCTGCCATAGTAAGGCAATAACGTTTGCCGTCCGACGTTGGGAGTGGTCCAATAATATCTATGTGGACGTGCTCGAAGCGAGCACTTGTGGCAAAGGTTCCCGGGGGCGTGACAGTGTGGCGATGTACCTTACTCCGCTGACAAGCGACACAAGCACGTGCCCAGGTGGCAATGTCTACATTCATGTTTGGCCAGAAGAATCGTTGGGCAATGAGTCTCCTTGACCCGCGTACACCCGGGTGGCTGAGGTTGTGGATATGAGTAAAAACCGATTCTCTCAATGATGCTGGCAGGTACGGACGCATTCGTGAATTGCTTGTTTCGCAGAGCAGGGGCCTCGTAGCATGTGAAACTTTCATCCACTTAAGCGAGAGGGCAGGGTTCTTAAGGAGCTCGTTTATGTCAGAGTCCGTCTCTTGTAGCTCTGCAATTTTTTCGTTGTCATCGCAGCCCTCAGTCATTGGGAAGCGTTATCTCCTCCAACCTCGAGAGTGTGTCTGCGACCACATTGTCATTTCCAGCTACATGTTGGATATCGGTTGTAAACTGACTGATGAAGTTCACCAATCGGATCTTCATAGGCGTGGCTGTGTCAGCGCGTTGTCAGAACATGTGGATCAGCGGCTTGTGGTCGGTGAGTATGGTGAAGTTACGTCCTTCGATCGAGGGCCTGATGTGACGTATTGCTCGGTGTACGGCGACCAGCTCTCTGTCGTAAGTGGAGTAACCTTGTTCTGCTTTCGCCAGAGTCTTGGAGAAAAATCCAAGAGGTTTCCAACCTGATCCTTCACGTTGCTGAAGAACCGCCCCGATGGCTGTGTTTGACACGTCACATGCCAATGAGAGTTCGGCATCGTCGGATGGATGTGACAAAGTGAGGGCCGACTTGATGTCTTGCTGACATAGGCGAAATGCAGCGTCTGCTTCCTTGGACCATTCCAGAGCTGTTGCATCGCTCTTCTTGCAGTTGCCTACTAATGAGTGTAGGGTATGCTGGTGTTCGGCTGCGTTTGGTATGTTTGGAACACCGTATTTGTCGGGAACAGTCTGTTCGTTTAGTCGGCGGTAGTCCCCACAAAATCGCATTTTGCCATCTTTCTTTACCACTATATGTAACGGACTCGAGTAGGGGCTGTTAGACGACCTGCAGATGCCTTCGTCCACCATTTTGAGGAATTCCTCCCTTGCAGCCCTGTAACGCTCAGGTGGGAGGCGTCGAGCTTTTGTTGTGACGGGTGGTCCCTTCGTCTCGATGAAGTGCTGGATGTTATGCTTTGGTTTCTGCAGGACGGTTAACGGGTGTGTGATGGATGGGTATTTGCGTAGTAGGTCGTAATACCACTCACCAGCGGGAACTGAATATACCATGGGTATTTTGGAGTGTGCAATGGTCCCCTTTGCTGTGATCCCCGTTTTTGCGTCTAGGAGCTGACGACCTCTGAGATCGACGATTATGTGGTGGTGGAAGAGACGGTCGGCGCCGATGATGGGGCTACTGATGTCTGCCAAGATGAAGGTCCAGGGGAGTGGTCGTTGGAGTCCGATATTAAGTGTCTTCCTGACTTCCCCATACGTCTTGATCGTTGTACCATTGGCAGCGTACAAAGGGAAGTTGGTTGGATGTCTCCGATCCCGCGACCTGGCTGGGAAAACAGATATGCATGCGCCTGTGTCCACTAAATATCTCTCTCCCGATTCTTTCTCCTTCACAAATAATCGGCGTTGGTGAGTGCCAGCGACAGAGTCCGCCATCTCGGCTGCTGCTAACAGTTTTCCTGAGCCGGAATGTTGTTCTTCCATTCACAGGGCTGTTTGCATTTCTGTGCTTTTTTTCGGAAGGTCTCGTAGTAATAACAAAATTTTTCACTCCTGCTGCTTGAACGGCTACGTCGACGTGAGTGTGAATGTGAAGGGTCCTTTCGCCCTATGCGTGCTATCTCGCTCTTCAGATCTGTGACTTCCAGGGTGAGCATCCTGACCATCTCTTCCAGCTGTGATAGCTGGGTAGGTTGTGCCTGTGAGGGTTGTGTGTTCTGTGCGCGTACTTCAAGAATGCTGGGCTCATATACTTCAGCGATACGATCTGCAATCTCAGCCAGTTTATCAACTGAGGCCTCGTTGGTAACGGCTAGCATGGCCTGTATACGGTCGGGAAGTGCCCTCAGCCATACATGACGTAAGAGGTTTGGGGGTATAGCGGCGCCAGCTAGTCGTTTCAATTCGTTGAGGAGTTGAGTTCACAAAAGCATAACACACACAACTGCGAGAGTAAGCGGTCAATTTTTACCTACTAACTGCAGGATATTATAAGATTGCTCGCAGTGTAGCCACCTTAAAATTAGGTTAATTAGTTCCTGGCAACACTGTCATTGGGACCACGTGGCAGCTAGTAAGGGTTAGGTTATAGAGAGGCCAAGCTGCTACATATATATATATATATATATATATATATATATAATTTTTTTAAAATTCAATTTACACCCATTCATACCATAACCAGGATATAACTTACCCGAAACTTTGTTTTTTTAATGATTAAAACCTTACTTCATCATTAATTCCAATCTTTTCAAGGTTAATACCATTGTACCCAGCTAAGCTAGTGTTTAAAAAAAAAATTTAATCTTACAGCAAACCTGTTTTTAATTACAAAACAATCAATTATAGTATTTCTAAATACTGCCTGTTGAGTTACTATTAATTATTCCTAATAATGTTAAAAAAAAAAAATACATCAGGATGTAAAATATTTTTAAGTTTTCTTTTTTGTTTACATAATCCAGTTAGGAAACAACTTTTTCAAACTCACCGTGGTAGGGAAGAGTGTTTTTGTCATGGTGCTGGTTCTATAAGTTCTATTCATACAACTTCTACATGCTACACAAAGAAGTATGAAAAATCAGGTAATACATTCTACATTGATAATTTTTAAAAATTGCTTACTCTTTTATTAATATACTCCTTCATTCAATGTTATTCTTGCCACACTTCAACGTTCTATGTTAGCCAGATGTTTGTTTTGGTCTTGTTTATACAGTTCAAAACTCAGGGTAAGACTGCTGTCTCAGGGGGTTGCAGAAATTGTTGTCCCTCATTAAAATGTTTAGTGTCTGTTATTCTAATCGAGGAGATAAAGCTATGATATGGCAGGGACTCCTTTGCAGTTGTAAATTCAAAAAAATTTCAAATCGGAAAGCTAGAATCATAAATAATACAATTTAATAATAGTATTTTCCCATGTAAATAGTACAGATGCTGGCAGAAGATCATAAAGTAAAACACCCATCTTCTTTCACTCCACTTTAATAAAAACTCTATGTGTTTTGTTATATTTGATAGCCATTTCAGGAGCATATGTCTGGACAATTAAACTCAATCAAATAGAACCACTTTCTCAAAGCGCCATGGCATTGAACTATTAGAAAATTATTGAAGTTTTGAAGATCAGCTGGCTTAGAAATTGATACTTACAATTAGATGAATTATGATCCTAATATAGAGGCATTTAATGAAATTATTGATAGTAATAATGTAAAAATGTTTAAAACCATGTTTGCATTGTTGTAAACTTGAAACTTGTATTTAGATTAAGGCTTGGTCTTAATACACTAAGATAACTTTGGGTCATGGGTTCCAGTGTCAATTTAATTCTGACTTGCTCATTAAATAATTTTTTTTCCACCCTGGCTTGAAAATGGTAGTAACGTGTGGATAACCCATCCCAATTAACCTTATTTTTACTGAATGGGTATTAATTTAATATTAAATTTCAAAATTGTAAGTAAAAAATAGCCTACATAAGACAAATTTTGCTTACTATATTGAAAAATATATTATTTATATGTTTTATTTTAGTTTTCTAATTAGGAGTATTCATGCAGCCTCTGCTATATATGCTATAGCATCATAATTTATGCTATATCCAGTCATATAGCTACTCAATTCTAGCACAGCCTAGTGTCCGCTACCTATCTCATTCTATGCTTGGGCTATGCATACTTTTTGCTAGCAGGCATCCATTGTTAAGTTCAAATTTTTAATCCAAATTTACTTTGTTTTGTTTTATTCTGTTAGTTACCTTACCTAGTGAATACAATTATAACTTTACTATAACAACAGCACATAACATTGGGGTTGTTCACTCAAAATTCATATGACATAGTATAGTACGTGTGGCATATAACACACAAGTTGCATGAATACCCCTATTGATAACTTTCTTCTTATTTCTTTTTTCTTGAACATCTTTGTTCTTCTTCCTGATTTTCATATGTACACCTTTCCTTTTTCATTTTATTGTATTTTGTTCCTTATCTAACATTTGTTTTGAGATTTAGAGCATAATCCATCAAAGCTGTTTTATTTTCATAATTGACTATATTTTTGGAAATTGTTCAAAAGCTTTTAGAACAACTCTCTGATTCTCCTTTATAACATCTGTTGCTATTCTTCAGATTTTTTTATGAGTCACATATGAATTGTGGCCTAAATGCCACCTCTTCATTTTTCTTTTCGTCAAAGCAATCTTTCTGAATGGGGGGGGGGTGCAGAAGATCGTTTCGTTAGTTGTAAATCTGACAAACGCTCATTAGTCAAATGGAAATGGTCACTGATGAAGTAGTATTTCGGTCACCAACTGTGTAGGGCAAATATGAAATAAAATATGGTATAATTGAGAGACCCTCCCCATAAAAATCTGTAATATTGGTTATTTCTGATAAACTTTAAGAAAGTCCATTTTTTTCATTTTTGAACAATGTGTTTTGTGAACATTATACTTTGTTCTTGTTTGTTTGTTATTTATTTATGATCACTTTTTGTTAATTTGGCTAATTGGGACTGTTACAAATTGTTCTATTTATTATTAATTAATTAATTTAAACTGACTATTGCTGTTTTTAATTCTATTTCCATACTGTCAAAGTAATGTCTTATATCCTTGTTAATCTCTGTCTGCTATTGCAGGGTTGTAATAAAAAAATAAATATTTTTTAGGTTCCACCTCTGTTGTCTTATTAAATTCATCATGCTTAATCTATTTATTTTTTTTTTTTTATAAATCTGTTCAATGGTAATACTTTTACTTTTAGAATCTAGCATCCTTTCATTATTCATCCTAATAAAGATAAAAATTTTAAAGTACATGAGTTTTCAGTTAATTCACTTCATTAAAATTGGTGTCCAAGAATTCATCAATTTTTTGTTTTTTCTTATTTATGCTAATTGGCTTTTTGCTGGTTTTTAATTAGGTTTATACTATATTTCTTTATTTTAGTGCCCCTAAAATATTTCTCTTATGTTTAGGTTTTCCCCTAGTATGTTATAAACATTGTGTTCTTTATATTTTCACAGCAGTTTTTTTCCTATTATTATTTATTAACGTCCACTTTTTGCAACTTAGGCTAATCGGGATGGGTTATCTACAGGTTATCACCCTTCTCTAGCCAGGGTGGGATTTTAGGATGTTATTTAATGAATTTCGTCACTAAATAATTTCCTTGGCCCAGGCGAGAATCAAACTCGCCACTCTAGGTTTACAATGTGAGATAAAGGTCAATGCTTTAACTCGCATGGCTAACCTGAGCCCCTTTTTTTTTTTGAAATCACAATTAGTCTATAACCAACTGAGCTACAAATATATAATTTTTTTTTTTTTAGACATCATTACTATTTAGGTATTTGTGTATTGACTGTGTCATCATATTCTTTGCCAATGTTTCTCTGAATATTGTGAATATGGTTGCAGCTCAGTACGGAGACTCAAGACTAGTGTCCTTCCTTTTGATATATTTTGTTATCTTTAATAGGATATTTCATTCCTTATTGGTTTTTTGACAATGATACACATAACAAACATTGTTTAATTTGTTATTTAATTTGTCATATTAATCTAATATTAAATGAGATATAAGCTAAAAACACTAGCGGGAGTCTACAATTTTATTATTACTCATTAAAGTGTTTGTAATATATATGCATATTATTTCAAATCATGTAATGTTTTTAGACTTAACTGATAGATTTGGATTAGGGAGGTAACAAATCTCCGCCCCCTCCTCTTTTCAATTATTATTTATATTAATTAGAAAATAACTTTATTTATTTCCAATATAACTTTAAACTACAAGAGTTTTTTGATTATTTAATTTGTTTAATGTATTATTGAAATAATGTCAAGCTGAACTTGCACAACATGTATAGCCGAAGCTTTGTTTCAATAATACATTAAACAAATTAAATAATCAAAAAGCTCTTGAAGTTTAAAGTTATATTGGAAATAAATAAAATTATTTTATATATATATATATATATCTATATATATATATATATATATATATATATATATGAGAGTGATATATATATTATCTTTTTCCCTCGGATATGTTGAGGTTATAGCTTTTAAACGTTACTTGGTAATGTCATTACAACAAAGGACAATACGCATTAAAACTCAATATGATTTGAGTTTGCAGGGAGGGCTACGATATCTTTCCCCCACCTCACTTTTAGAAAATAAATTAAATTATTTTTACGGCATCACTGTTATTTAATTACACCAGGTATATAAATTACTAGAAAATATGTTTTTTTTTAATGATTTAAAAATGACTTAAGTAAAGCAATATTGATGCTGAAGCGGGGGCGGGGGTGGAGGTTGTTGGGAGGCTAACACAGTTAATGGAGTTAACTTATTTCCAGTGAAATGATGGAAGTTCATTCTACCCAAATTTACTATTATGTATATAACTAAGCTCACAATCTTGGATTGGTTTCTGACAGGAAATATGTACATTAAAGATAATATATAATTTTAAAAATGCTATCCATGATTATGATTTGAATTATTCACTGTGTGTCAAACATTGGAGAGGGATTGCCTAGGGACTTATTCTCATTTATTCTTCAAAACAAAAATTTCTATTCTATATGTCCCCTACCTGACCCTTACGTGAAAACAATACACCCAGACGAGGAGTGTACTTGTATACATGAAGCCTTGCCAAAAAAAATAAAAATACAATCATTCAACCTCTAATGATTTCCTGAGCAAAGCCGGTACCTTAGCTAGCACAATAAAAGAACATCTTATTGACAAAATATCATACTTAATTTCAATCATCACTGAACCTATGCACAAGCACACCCACACTTTTCAATTTTTTTCCATTATGAATTTTTTTTTTATTGTTGCATTTTGTAGGTGGAAATGGCATGAAGCATAATGTACAAGAAAAAGCAAAGCTTCCACTTTCAACATCAACACCTAAAATACATCACAGTGTAAGTTGATTCATTTAATTTTATCAGGGCTATTTAATTATTCAAAGCACAACATGTAAGTTAAAAGTCAGTGTGGGAAAAAAAATTCTGTTGAATATAATTTATTAAAGATAATTCCATGAGCTAAAATTTAATTTTTCTTTTAGGACAATCAAAATATTTGGAATTTAGGAACTGGGAGTTCAAAAGTTCTTTCAACTCTCTCAGACAAGAAAAATGAGCTCCCAATTAGACATATTAATATTCAAACAACCAAATCAAGTTCTATAAACCATTTGCGAGATTTCGGTACAGAAGCAGATCATAAATTTAAGATAATGTGTGAGGAAAAACTTTCCCAATTGACAACAGAAAGTCCAAAAGAAAACTTCCAACCTGATACTAATTTATTAACAATTCCCTTTAATAGAACAAGTGTTATCCAAGAAATAGAAAGCCAACAGACGTTCGAAACAGAAAAGCAATTTTCAAATTTTCAGGAAAAAGAAAAAGAGGGATATGATCATAATTTGGAAGAGGGACAAAGTGAAGATGACAGTCCATTTCATTTAACATCTACAAGGCCAAAAGACAAAACTTTTCAGGTAAATAATTCTAATAATGGCCCAGCTGTTACAGAGATGAGAAAATGCAATGGAATTCTAAGTAATAGAACTAGAAGTGAAAACACCAATGATGGTAAAACAACAAATTTAAAAATATTAAAAAATCTTCTAGTTTCAGAAGGATTTCATGGACAAGGGGAAGGCCTAAAGAGCTCAAGTAACTTTATATCGTCATCAAATCCAAACCAATCTAAGAAATTGAATATAATGAAGCCAGAAACATTTTTAGGATTAAAAAAGCCAACTAAATCTCTTCTGTTAGAAAAAATGAGTGACTCTGTAGAGAGAGATATGATGGGTGGATGTTTATCTAACAAACGTCAACCTGATATTGGAAACTCTATATTGAACTTGAATGAAAAGAATTGTACTACAGTTGCAGAATGTACTGATGGAAAAAATGATTCAACTAATACCAGCAACCCATTGAGTGAGCCAAAAACAAAAAGGTCAAAGATTTTGAAAAGTCCAAATTTAATACCAAAAATTAATAATCTGAAATCCCCTAATGCATCTGAATTTCAGAGTAACCCAAAAAATAATTACACTAAGAATGAGTTATTTCAGTTATTTGACAAATCTAAATCAGCTTCCCCACCTAATGACAGTGTAAAAGCTACACTTACTATTCAGAAGTCAGATTTAAACCAAAAAACAGAAGTAATAGAAAATAAAACTAATATTCCTTATGCTGATAAAATTCATTTTAATCAAAATGGCGAAGGTGAAAAATTATCACCATGTGAAACCAAAATTCAACAAGTATTCATAAAAAATGGTAAGAAGAAGGATCCGATTTCAAGTAAACAACTTTTTAAAGAAACAATAAGCCAAGGCATGCAAAGCAATCGTCCAAGGTGTTACACCAAGAAAAAATCAATTCAAAAACCCCAAATTTCTAATACACAAGGTAGTTCTCCTAATATTTCTCTGCATTGCATGATGCCATTTCGAACATACAATACAAGAAATGTTGCCAAACCTACCCCGACTCCAGAAAAAGTTTTTGAAAGTTTAAAAAGTCAAAAATCCAAAGAAAATCTCTGTAACAATATACAACCAAAAACAGCTATCAAGAAAAGAAAGCTATTCAATCCCAATTCTTCTTTTGACGATATCTCATCCGAAAAGCCAGATCTTCAGTCTTCTCCTTCTCCAGCTAAGAAGAAAACAAAATGTGCCGAAAGTACATTGAAAAACAAACAGAAATTGACTAAAGAAAGTATTGATCGTGAGCCCATGATTTTTGATGATGTGTACAGATTTAATGCTTTGAATAATAGCTCGCTTATACAACACAAGCCATTTAACAGACCAAGAAGGTCAGGTAGGTTGTCATCAAAAGTGAACTATTTTGAGTCTTCCTCTGATGACGGTACAATCTACTTCCAAAATGACTCAGCTACTAAAAAGAAAAGGGACAACACAAAGTTACCTGACAATTTTATTAATGATGCAGCTGAATCAAAGTGTAATAGACCCAAATCTTCAAGTGAGCATCCTGTTTCTATTGAACTACAAGATGAAGAAATGAAAAAAGAAGATATATTAAACAATAGGAGTAATGAACTCCACGGTATTGGTGGAAGTAAGAAAAGCAAATATGCACCTGAAAGTAAAGCTGCAAGTGAAGTTGAGATAGTAAAGGTTGGGATTAACAAAGATACATTTAATGCTGTAGGACCAATTTCAACAAGCTACAAAACATGTAGCGAGATTAAATACAGTTCAATTAATAGCAATACCGAACCCAAACAAATGTTTCAGAAGTATTCAAAAGTTGATGTTGAAAATAAACCAACTGAAAAAAAAAAATCCAATATGCACCCTCTTTCTACTAAACTAACAAAACAAATAATGGGGACAGAAAGTGAACTAAACAATCAAAATAAAGGATTGAATAAAAGTAAGGAAAATAAATATGGACTAATGACTGGAAATGTAAAGTTTGGAATAAAAGAAAACGCAACTGAAAATACAGAACCAGTCTCATCAAAAAGCCCAGCATCTAATGAGTTAGAATATACTTTGAATGCAGATATTCCTCCAATAAAAACATTTCCAATAGAGTATTCACACAACCAAGAACAACCGAATGCATCTGATAGCTCATCAAAGATTGAAAATTGTATTTACAAGGGCAGTCCTTCACATTCTATTACAAAGAATCCATCCACTGCCTTATCAAAATCAATACCCAAGAAAATATTAAGTGAACATAATTCAGATAAAACAGAATTTACTTCTCTTGTCAAAAAACCTGAACTTTATGATGCACTGCGAGGGGAAGAACAAAGTGAAATGAGGCTTGAGGAAGCACCCTTTGAGATTAGAAGAAGTGAAATAAGCTTATTGGAACTTGCTGAACCACCATTCAGACTTTCAACAGAAGAAAGTTATATTTCTCCTAAAACAGTTAACCAGAAAGAATCTGTTTCTAAATCCCATTCAACAGGCAAGTACCTTCTATTGTACTCATTTGGGCTGGGGAATGTAAAATGAACATGATTTGAATAAAATTCTAAAAATCATTTATACTTTAGTACCTCTTCTGAAAGTGGAAATAAAGTATAAAATAGTGCATATTGACTATATTTACTCCCTTCACACACATACAAAATATTTCTCAAACTTAAAGAACAATACCCATAAAACATGAATAAATTCAACTAGGCAACCATATTGAAAGTCAAAAATGATTAAATTTAAAATATTGCAATAAGACTGTATTCTGAACACATAACAAAAATATTGATTAATATGTGAGTGTGATTTTGAGGTGAAACCCCACTCATAGTTGGAAATTTCAATTCTCATATAACCTAAGTTGTACCTCAAAATATAAAAGTCCATTGAAATCTTCTGAGCCGTTTTTGAGGGATTGAGTAACAAACAAACAGAAAGCCACACGGACAATAATTTTAATTTTGATGTCACTTTTCTTGAAATCCCCTGAAACATGAAAAAATATCTCCCCACTCTAAATTAAAATCGAATTTCAGAAAAGCCTAGTTTTATTTAAATAGGCATTACAACAACAAATTATGCTTAACCTGTTAACCGTGCGGGGGACATATGAATATGTCTTTTCATTTATTTTAAGCATAAATACAAAAAAAAAATAATAATGTGAAATTCCGTCCTCTGGATGTGACATCCTGACATGTTTTAGAGAAAGAGTTCGCACGTATTGAGTGCTGTGTGATTGAAAAAGGACTTCCCTGGTTAACAGGTTAATAAATAAATTTCAAAATGTGCTAACAAACAAATTCACTTTTTTCAGGCACTCAGGCAGAGGAAAGAGCTGAGGTACATAATATTTGTTTTTGTTTTTTAAATTAACATGTTTTTTTCTTAAATATTAATGCATTTTTTATTTCAGCTTGATTTCCTGGAAACAGTTATTTCTAGTTTGGAAAAAATGTCACTGAAAGGAGAAAAAAAGAAGATAGTAAAAGAGTGTGTATTTTATTAATATATTTATATAAGTAATTTCATCAGTAGAAGGAAATTAACACCTTGGGGTGTAAAAATATTACACCTTCAACTGTAAGGGCTTTAAACCCATCTATCCTCACTAATAGTTAATACTATAGATAATCTTGTAACTATCTTAATTTGTTTACTAAAATTTGACAAGATTATTAGTTTATTTTCATTATTTCCACTTGAAATTAATATTAATATTATAACAAGATATTTCATGAATAAACTGAGTTACTTTTTCTAAATCTTTATCTGGAAGAATGGTAAGCACCCCATATAAACCAGGGTAGTTGAAAATTAGAATCATAATTCTTAATTTCTACATCTTCACCTGTTTTATGATATAGCAAAGTATATAGGATCACTATGCATTTCTCATTTCCAAGTTAATTGAAAAGCACAATATTTTTAATTTATTAACCATTTGAATTTCAAAAATTACCTCACTTTTTTCAACAAAGGACAACTAGTTATTCATTTTTTTTTCTTTTAGAGTTTGTTCATTGGAGAATTCATGGAAGAAAATTGAAACGCTTACTAAAAAAACAAATAAACAGTTTAACAAGAAATGCCATGAAGTAAAACAAGATTTAGAAGATATGAAGCTTAAATTAGAAAACATGGCAAACTCATGTGATGGATTTCTTACATCTTTTGAAGCAATGTATGTCTCATAAGCTTTCTTACTTTTACTGATTTAGAAACTATATTTAATGTCTAACTTATATTTTAAAAACATTAGGTGTTCCAATGAACATATTAGGTGGTATTTAAAATAAATAAAAAAATCCTACCCTGTATCGATCCTGCCAAATACTTTGGTAAAATCTCCACAAGCATGTATATGATGCACTGGCGTTCTCTACTCACCATCTATTCTCTACTCCCCTAATCAGAAGTCTATGTAAATAGGAATCAAAATACCATCGGACATGAGATGAATAGTGACTCAATTAATGTGAAAATCACTTGAGGAGGATTACTGAGATTGATTACTGAAAATGAAAATATCTTGGTTATTGTTTTAGATACCAAAACCCGAGTAGAATAACAATTATTAGAAATTAAATTTGCAATAAGATTAGTTTTATACCATATTTGATTTTGATTCATAATAACTGAGATATTAAGAATTTCCGGTTTCCTCTCCTCTAACCTTCCTCCCCTCCCTATGGTCCAAATTCAGCCATTAGCAGATGTAATCTATACATTTGAAAGAAACGTTTAAATATCATTTATGGTATTGACAAAAACAAGTCATGTAACATAGAACATAAAATCTTAAGATAATCAGATGAAGCATATTTGAATGTATCTCACATAGTAAATATCTGTTGAAAACAATATTTGGTTTTTTAGCTTGGAATAATATGTTTCATGTGATATTGGATTATTTTTAACGTGGGATGACTTAAATTGGGGCTTTACTGACATAAAAATATAAATAACTCGCTTAATATTTGAGATACAAAAAAATGTATATAATAATAATTACATGCATGTGAGTGTGTAGAGTGTATGTATTGTGTGTCACTTTCAAACAAAATATTTTAAATAAAGTCCAGTAAATTATTTAATTTATATAATTTAATTGGAAAACAAGGAATCCATCCACATTAGGCTTTATAAGTTTGTGCTCAGGTTAGCCCTTTGAGTTAAGTGTTGGTCTATATACCAAGAGACCTTATTTTTATGATGGCTTGACCAAGGTAAGCCTAGAGTTGTGGGCTCGATTCTCAAGCCGTCAATAGGAATTTATTTAGTTGAAAACTCACTAAATAAAATTCTTGACCTCCACCCTGGCTAGAAAAGGAGGAGGGGTAATCTATAGATGACTCATTCAGTAGTATCACAGATTGGATCAATAAATAACAAAACTAAAAGTTTTCAATAAATCTTATTTTTAATATAAAAATAATTATTGGTGCAGTATTAATAAATAAATATGCTTAGGATGACTGAAATCAAATCAAAAATGACTCGACTGTCAGAAGATGTTGAAAATGACCAGGATGTAAAAATTAAAATTGTTGAAGACATTGAAACGTTGTGCAAAGAAAGAAGGAGGACTGTAAGATTTGACAAGTTTTTTTGATTTTATTGCCTTGAAAAATGATTTTTTTCTGAAATTCTTTATTGTTCTAATAAGAATTTTGTAATCAGGTTAAAAAAAAAGTATATATAATATATGTTTTGTGCCTAAACTTTGATACAAGCATTATATTTTATGAATGTAAAACAAGTGAATGATTCCAAATTTTATGAAGTGATTTCATTTGCTCTGTACAGAATGAAACTTGGTAAATAGTACATTATGATTTTGTACATGATTATTGTTATATATATTACTATTAAATTAAATACATTTTTTTAAAACAACTATGACTATATTTCTGATTAAAATATTTCCAAATGATTTTTCCTTCACATTTATACACTTAATTTATAACAATTATTTTTTTTAATTTTTGCCACATATTGCTTAGTAGTGTACCACATGTCACAAAGAGTGACTAATTGAATGATCTGAGTTTAAAAGTTTAGGGTGGCTCACTACATTTTTCTAGCTGTTTAATTAATAAGTTTTATAGTCGGGTTTTTATTTATGTCTCCTAATTGTGCTACATATGGAAATTGGGGAGTCAATTGAATATAGAAGTTGCAAATTTAGTGACTGAGAGTGCCATATATCGTATAGGTATGTTAGAATGCTGCATGATGACCATATATTCTCCCTCAAAAGAGTCTATGAAAAAAACGTTTTTGACACAAAAGTCAGAAATAGATTTTCTGCCCTGGAAGGAAGATATGAAAGAAGTTAATGATACATAGCCTGTACAAAAGAAAAAAATGAGGAAAATAGGAAAAATTTCAAGGAGATTGTAAAAAAAAGTCTGTCACGCAGGGGCTGCATAAACTAAGCAGATTTCCCACGTGAAGTTTTACAGTAGAGAAATCTGCCCAATAACAACTGTAGTAGTAAGGGATCTCTAAACCTATTCACGAGGGACGAACAGTTACGGAAACGGCCGCCAGAGCTGACTCCTGCCGACCACGCACAGAATACAAATGCAAATATCTCGGTTAATATTCAAGATACAGAATAAATGTATAGAACAATATTTATAGTAAATTTAATTTGCAGTAAGATTGATTCTATACAATTTTTCGATCCGACGTATAAGAACGGAAATATTTTGAATTTTCAAAAATCCCCCCTCTAAACCCCCCCCCCCACTGGTCCGATTTCAGCCATTAACGAACTTGATCTTCCTTTTTACATAAAACGATTAAATTCTGAGTTTGATAACAATCAAACATATATTTATGTGTGTGTTTATATATATATATATACACATAATTTTGAACAGGCCTCAACCTTTTCTTCTTATCTCCCGTTCCATCTATCCCTTTCCTTTCTTCTTTCGTTTTCTTCCTATACCTTACAACCCATCCGGTATCACCAGCTACTGGGTCACCTACCCTCGTAGTTCCATTACACCACTTCACCATTACCACCTCCCTTAAAATGGAACTGTAGTTCAGTAGAAGGGGAACTATCATTCGTACCCCCCGGTAGGTTACACTACCTTATTACCAACAAATCAAGAAGCTGGGTCTCAGATAAAAAAAAAAAAAGGCCTCATTTCGTCAGTCATCTCCTTTGTTAGGTAGGACCGATGGACATTTGAGGAAGTTTTTTGAAAATCGCGTCATGAGTACAACCTTAATAGCTGGTTTCCCTTAAGGAAAATCTGCTAAAAATAGGCAATGGACACCTTTCCAGTGAGGCATACCTGTAGAAAGAATGTTGTTCGTGGAAGAATGAAGTCCGCGAAGAGCATAGCAGCGCGCGCCAGTTGACGTCACCCGCCGCCCACTCATCCTTACCCTGTACTGGGGACCTCGCTGCCAGCCATCAAGCCTCGAGGGGGGCTAACAGGAAAGGACAAGAAGACCCCAGAACAACATGGAAGCCTAGTCCCCGGAACGACGTGGAAGCCTTGTTTGGCACACAGATAGACAACACTTCTCATCACAGGTGAAAACAATAAAGTCCGTCACGCAGGGGCTACGTAAACTAAGCAGATTTCCCTCTGATGTTTAGTAATAGATAAATCTACATACTCCTAACACAACACCACCGTGAATATTAAGTGAATAGATACAAACTGAAATAGGAAATGCAATTACAGTCAATTTCAATAACCTGCCGACAGGAAGCCAGATAGATCTGCCAGTCTCACACCGGAAAGACAAACAATTACTGAAATATATCAGAATATAGAATAACATATTAATTTTATTGAGAACTATTTACTATATCTTGTACTGTAATTTATAATGAGTCAGAATAATTGTTATCTCAATCAATCAAATTTTAGTAATCGAAGACCCTTAAGACCGTGGGGGGGGGTCTCCAGAACATATTTGCGTGTATCGTATAATAAAGGTCTCTAGAATACAATATTTGATATTTAAGCTTCGAATAATGTGGTTTATTATATAATAGAGTATTGTTTATGTAACATGGGTAGAAGTGGGGGTTTGCTGAAGGCTGAAAAATGCAAATATATCGGTTAATATTCAAGCTAGAGAATAAATGCATAGATCAATAATTATAGTACTTTTAATTTGCAATAAGATTGGTTCTATACAAATTTTCGATCCGACGTATAGTAACGGAGATATTTCGAATTTTCGAAAACCCTCCCCTCTAAACCCACTCTCCCACTGGTCCGATTTCAAACGTTAACGAACTTGATCTTTCTTTTTTTCCATAAAACGACTAAATATCGAGTTTTGTAACGATTAAACAATAATTTCGACCGCTGGAGCGGTAACAGACAAATATATATACAGTTTTGAACGGACCTCATTTTCGTCACCTCCTGGGTAGGATCGATGGACTTTTGAAGAAAAATTTGGAAAATTGCGTCATGAGTAAGACCTCAATAGCTGATTGCCCTTAAGGGGGGGGGGATTGATTTCCCCCAAATGTTCAAGCCAACTGTAACCAGTCCCCACATGTAAGGTGCAACCGATGTCATCAGATGCGGAGAAGTCCCATCAAGATCCTCAAGTATTGCTACAAACTAACCATAAAATGTCCCTGAAATGGGCTCACCCCATAACCTTGTACAACACCTTAATATATATTGGCTCTTGCCTCACAATTATAATCTAATCTCTCACCCTATACAGTCCACTCTCAATTCGCAAATGGGGGAAAGGGGCCTCTCCCTATACCCATTTTCATGGGAAGCCTCATCAACCCCGAACAAATGTATTCAATTTGGGCATTTAAATATAAAACTTCAATTATAAAAAGACCTTCACGCAGAGTTTGCATAAAATAAGCTGATTTCCCACGTACTGTTATTGCATACTTGTGGCTTCATCTCACCGCGTTTTTTCTATTTCTATGTGAAACCCAAATGAGTAGAAGTGGGGCAGACGAGAAGTACTTACTTACGGCTGAAAACAAGGAAGTACGAACAGCCGGATTAATATTTGAGTTAGGAAAAGTGCATAAAACAGCAATCGTAGAGCATCAACAGTTTAACCATATTGGGTCTAACATTTTATGATCTGACTTTTAATAACAGAGATATTTTGAATTTTCGATCCCCTCCCCTCTCCTGTAATATCCTGTAACGTGTGTTAGGGGGTTGAATTTTTATGGAATTCAAAGTTCCTGGTAACTGGTTTGGGTAATTAAGTTCTGACTAATCCCTTTGTTTTCGTAAAATTGTCTTAATATGGTTTTATGCAAGTGGCATGGAATTGCTATTGGAGGAACATGGACGAGCCTATCTTCCACTGACGAACGAAAAATTTTGTATCACGTCAAAAAATAAGGGTTCCATCATCCTAGCATTCAACGAAATAATATGAAAAAATTCGCTTTAGGTATTATCCGTTATGAGATGAATTTGGAAGTAATTAGCTGTCTGTGTTACCTGTCGTAGCAGGTAGAAATAAAACTGGTTTCCTGTGGACATTTATTAAGGTTATTCCAAGTAAGCCCTCATTCCTACGAATAGTAGAAAGCCATAATATAACCCATGGTGACAAAATTCATTCCCTAAATAATTATATATTAAATTGCACAATCTACTTGTGGCTTTCTTATGGTACACCAAGAAATTCCATTTGTTGTCCGAAAGCTGGAAATAAGAGTCTCAAAATTCATACACATCAACAACGTCTTAGGACTGAAAAATACATTTTAAACACGATGTGATCTTTACGCCTTTTTGATAAAATCAACATATTGATGTCGAAATAAACCCCCACTTCAAATAGTGGAAGCAAACTATAAAATAGCGCTTGTTAATAGCCTTTGGTGCCCTTAAGTCAGAAGTCAAAAATTCGAAATTTATAAAGTAAATAACGTTTTAGAGCCGAGATCGTTCTTGAAACGCAACATGTCCTCTACATTTTCTCGATAAAACAAGTATTACCGAAGTTATTGACGATAAAGTGTTTTCACATCCAAGTAACCCCCCCCCCCCTGTCGAAAATTCGAATTCTCATGTAGACTATGTTGTATCTTGGGATAGTTGACTCACAAATATAAAATCCATAGAATCCTCCGAACCGTTCAGTGACTGAGTAAGAAAGGACAGGCAAGATTTTCAATTTTGATGCCATTGTTTTTAGAATGGTCTGAAAACCGAAGAAAACATATCCCCGCCGTATTTAAACAGAAAATCAGAAGACCCAGATATAATATACTAATTTTATATATATAATATTATTATATATATAAAATTAGTAATAGTGCTTTTATCAGGAAGCAAGAATGACTATTGACGAATTTATTATCGATCATGGAATCAAATAACTCTAGTTTCCCGTCCAAATATACCCATTGCTTCATCCTAACATTGAGAAAAAATTATAATTAAATTATTTAGCATTCTCGTGTTTCACGATAGATGTATAAAGTAGTGACCTAAAGTACATATGTAACTAACAGTATTAACTGTCATGGGTAGATATTGTAGGCGCCAGACGGAGTTGAGTATGCAAAATATTAGGAACGCATTCTGTAAATAGTTTTTACTCAGAAAAGCTTGTAGATTATGGTTCTTGATGACAGGAGGTTTTTTGGTCAATTTATTTTGTACACCCCCCCCCTCCCTACTTAGATTGCACAGAACAAATTTATTGGAACCATTTTAATGATTGTTTTAGTGACAATATCCAATTACTTCTTATGGTTGAAGATACTTTTCCATTTCCAGCTTATAAATGGAAAAACAATTAAAAGAGTTTAAATTAAAGACAAGAATTGTTGATATAAAAAGTTATTTAATGCGAAAAAATAAAATTTTAGCATAATTCATCTAAAAAAAATCAAATCAAATTATCATTCTTTTGACAGACATTATTAATACAATTGCAAAACGAAATACAATTTAATTGTAATTGTTTGGAAGAACTGGCATTTGAGTAACAATTTGATGTAGATTCACAGAGCTGAATCAACAATTCGGGCTATATATATGTCAGTTACCGGTTTATCGGTCGCATTTTTTGTTTGATCGTTACCAAACTTGAGATTTAAACGATTTATGTAAAACTAAAGATCAAGTTGTTTAACGGCTGAAATCGGACCATTGGGATGGGGGAGGGTTAGAGGAGGGAATTTCGAAATATTCATAGCCTAATATGGTATAAAAATAATAAGGCATTAACTTTCTGTTCTGTTAAGTATGTTTGTGCTGAACGTCTTAACTAATGTAAATGTAGAGCATCTCAGGTGCAATTTACTTTTAATAAATTTAATCCCAAGCCTATATTTTGAGAAATTAATTTACACCATAAGTTCATCAAGGAACTCAATGGAACACTACTATTTAGTGACTGGAAGCCTGAAGTCAAAATTATATGATTCGTAAATATAAATAACTTTTTATGGTCGTAAAATATATTTTAAACACATTACCATATTCATTCCCTGAATGCATATACAAAAAAAAATTTATCTATTCTGTTGAGACATTTTCATAGAACACGGTTAGTCTTTGGAGTCAGGTAGTCCCAAGTCAAAACTTCGAAATAGATAAATGTAAATTACGTTTAAGGACTGCAAACCTAAAGGGCAAATTCGTTAATGGCTGAAATTGGGCCAATGAAAGTGGGGTTTGGAGAGGGAAATTTCGAAAATTCAAAATATTTCCGCTATTGTACCAATATCAATAACCAATCGTATTGAAAAATTAATTTACTATAAATATTGTTATATACATTTATTTAATTTACTATAAATATTGTTATATACATTTCTTCACTATCTCCAATATTAACCGAGATATTTGCATTTTTTAGCACATTTCCCTTGAGGGGAATCAGCTCTTGTGACGTTGTACGCGATCTACAAATAATTTCCACAAATGCCCATTAATCCTATGTAGTAGATGATGAAAATGAGGTCCGTTCAATAGTAAATCTATCTATCTATGTATCTATTTGTCTGTTAACGCTCTACTGATAAAAAGTTTGGGTTGACCGTTACCAAACTCGATATTTAATCGTTTTATGTAAAAATGAAGATCACGTTTTGAAACTTCAAAGTATCTCCGTTATTATGACTCCGATCGGAAAGCATGTATGAACTTGTATAAAAGCAATCTTATTTAGGTGTAGAGGGAGAGGGTATTCAATAATGTAAAATTTATTATTATGAGTCGGATCTTAAAATGGAGAACCAATCTTGTTACACTACTGATGGTCTATTATCGTTGTTCTATGCATTTTTTCTTAACTCCAATAATAATCAAGTTATTCGTAATTCCTTGTTTTCAGCTCTGAGTGACCTCTGTGTTGAGATGAGGTCACAAGTATGCTATACCAGCACGTGGGGAGTCTGCTCAGCAGCCCCTGCATAACAGACTTTTTGAGTAACGAACAGCGGACAGATAGACAAGATTTTCAATTTTGATGCCATTATTCTTAGAATAGTAGAATATGTAAAAAAAATTGGCAAACACACCTTTTTATTTATGTATATAAGAGTTTTATTCATGTAGATTGGTAAATAATCCATTTAGGGGAAACTGTCTTTTCGGGATCATCATAATATTGGTTGAAAACCCAGAGAAAGCTAAACATATTATTGCGAAAATTAAATACATGAATAATCCTTCAGAGAAAGAGTCGCGTATTTGGGAAGTGCGAGATAGATCAAAGATGCCGACAGAGGGTCTAGACCTACTAGACCCGCGTCGAATGGTCCAGAAAATTCCCCTTTGATGTATGCCGACGACCTATATAAAGAACCAGCCAGCGCGAGCGAGGCAGTTTTATTCTCACTTGTCTTGATGTTCACATCAGTGCTACAGTGCGACTTAGTGCAGTCCGGTAAAGTGTTTTTATAAGAAGAACAGTGTTGTGCCGTGACTGTAAGTAACAGTTTAGTGGCGTGTTTAAGTCAGTGCAGTGCCGCGAAGTAAAGGACAGTGCAGTGCCGCGAAGTAAAGGACAGTGCAGTGCCGCGAATAAAGGACAGTGCAGTGCCGTCTTGTTGTGAATTTCAGTGACCGTGAGTGATTTGTTGGACTGTGTAATCTGAAGAACAGTGACGCTATCAGTGTATACTGTGAGTAGTAATTAAGAATAATTACCAAGTGTATTGTGCTTTGTGAAATAAATTGTGCAGTGATAAAAACTGTGAAACTTGCGAGTATTTAATTTTGCAATCCAAAAGAACTCTTATTAAAAACGTTTATTACTGGTTTTGGTAATAAAAACGTAACAATATTCTAAGTATCAATGGAACTACATATCCCCTCACTCTGCTAGGTATATACTTAGAATTTATCCCATGTTATGTAATTATTATTATTGCATTATTCAATCTACTAATTCCATTTTCTTGTATTTTTTAAATAAATAGTTAATACTCATCTTCTCCTAAGATTGGTTCCTGGAGTTGATTCGCTTATTAGCTTTCTGTGTTGGTGAAGAAACATCCCCTCGAATTTACAGAGTCTATTAATCCCTTTTCCGTCCAGCACTTTCCTTATAAAAAGTGGTTCTTCTAATTGGGGGCCAGGCTCCCATGTGAGTTAAGACTGTGGTCTTAATATCTTAATACACTTCGTCTTAAAATCTTAATATACTTTGTATATCTAGAGCATTGAGTTCGATTCCCACGGGGCAGCAGGGATTTATGAAATAATGAACTGACTCAAAAGAATGCAGAAGAAGCAGTATAAGTAGATTAATTTTGTTAATTATTTTTTCCCATATCTTGCAGAGCGGAAACCTAAAAAACAACACTTTTCATGGAGGACTTAAAAATTGTCTTTTAATGACAAGAATTGTAAGTTACCTTTGTTTATTTAGGTACGATATATTTTTACCTTTCGAAATAATTTCATAGAAAAATGGAATCGAGGAGCAGTTTCTTCAATGAATAAGGATGTTTTTGAAAAAGAGCTTCTCTTGAGTTCAATAATTTAGTCCACAAAGACTAGTGACTAAAAACGCCACGGAAATTGGTAAAATAGCACAAAGCAGTAACTTTGGAAAGTGTAAGACGACGCTAGGTTGTGTGTTTTATAAAGTTAAACATACCCTTTAAAACTATTGTATAATGTGTGTAGTCTAAAACTTTAATGGTCCCATTTGAGGATTGCAATGATTTTTTTCCATCCTAATTTTAAACTGTGAACACATCAGGAAATACAACTACAAAATATGAGTTTTATTTTATATAGCCAAGGTGAGTCAATTAATCGGTCAAGTAATTATTATTGTAATTAGTCAATTATTAATTCATAACCAAGTGCTCTCGGACATTAATTGGTTCAGGAATAAAATTGAAGAACTCAAGAATCAGTAGCTGCCATCCAAGAAGAATTATCTTTTTTCTATTATTCATGTAACATCTTGTTGTATACCTTCCCTTTTGATTGAAATCGACGGGTGGGGGAGGGGGTTTAAAGATGGATGAAAATAAAACATTTCAAATTTCTCCGTGTGTATTGGTGGCACGAAAACATTGTATAGGACCTTTTTTGTTTACATTAAAAGTTCTATGCTCTTCTATGTTCAAAAAGTTTAAGATCCGATGCATTGGAACGGAGATTTCGTGTATCACTTACAAATGAATTTCAACTAAACATTTTGTTTATTATTTAATTCCATAGAAGTTCAAGAAAGTCATGATGCTTATATCAATTTTTTTATTTAATTTATGTTTGCCTGTTTTATAAACCTACGTAAATGATGGACCAAGGAACAAAATTTTTAATAAAATTGATTAGTATATATGAACACACATTCATACCATTGAAAAAGTACATATGCTTTATTTTTTCTTGTATCTGCTCCGGATGCATTTTCGTACGCATGTCACACATTTCTATCCTTACAAAAACCAATTTTCTTCTTACTCTTCATTTGTGGGTGCGTTATGAAACTGGTGACAGTATTGATTTTTTGTTAAATTGTACTGAAATTTCTTTCTTGCTTAGAGGCAAAAAGTTATAGTTACAATACTTCAAACCTTTAGAATATTTTCCAGAAACGGTTACTCGTAGAGGAACCACCTTCCTGAAAACGAAGTAAATCTACGGAGATTACGGTATGCCACATTGCAGTTCTACTCCAACCTGTCTGACCAACGCCGCGTCACCCAATTTCTCTAATCTAAAATAGAATGCAAATATTATTCCCTCTGTCAATACCTCCAACTAATTCTTGTAAAGTAAACATTTAATTTATTACAACCTTATTGGTCAAATGGAGCAGTCTATTTAATTTTTCCTAGTGAGCAACATCCAACACAGGAAGGCTAACAATTTATACCTACATACTAAAATAGACGAAATTACTACTTCTTCTATTTCTTGGATTGCCCTTTTCGCCCAAATGGGAGCCAATTAGGAAACATATTATTTTCTTTAGAAGAAATGTTTCGCATTATGCAAATAAAGGGTCTCTTTTTTCCAGTACCCGCTTTCCTAATAACAGACAGTTCTAAATTAATAAAAAAGTACACAATTGCAAGTCTCCGACCGATGTAACTGGTGGTTAGAAAAATAATTGGCTTAAATGCTCAAGACAGCTGATGAAAATTTCTGATTCGATTCCAGAGAACCTTTACAAAACAGTAAGAAAAGGCAAGAGAGTGAAAAAAGGCATATCTGGTTTCATCCTTCAGGGATAATAAATAAAATTGCAAATATTTCATATTTAACTAATATTAACAAAGTTTGTTTATTTTCGATTATTGATCCAGAGGTACCCAGAAGTGATGAAAGAATCAAACTGGCCTCAGGTGAGTTTCATCATATTAAAACCACCTCCACAAAATACTTACCTATGTATTCTGTTGAAAATCTATTGAAAACGCAATTAATTGAGATTTTTAATTAAAATTCTTTCCTGTTTAACTTGTTATTTTGGGATGATAAGAAGTTTTCTTTATTATTATTATTGCTTGTAATATGAATGAGTCATTGGACATGAAACAACAAAATACCTAGTTATTTTTTTTTCTTGTCTAGTTTCTCTCTAAAGCTACAGATTGTAGAAACCTAATAGTTGTGTTTATTTAAATTCTATAATAAAGGTTCCAGAAGGAGCTTTCTTTGGTGTTTCGGTGGCTGAATAAAACGAACGAGTCCATGGCGAAGTGATACTATTCGAGAAAAGGCACTCCTTCCCAATAGCCAAGTCTAAAACTCAGAATAATAGATCATGCTCAATTTCTTGTTTTCTAACAAGCAAAATTTTATCTCTCCGCAATTTCAAACTTTATGAATATGCAATGTTGAAATAACACGTTTCTATATAGTTCTGGCAGGTGAATATATTTGGTCTGTGGTCTGGCAGTGGGCTGAAGGGTCAGATGCAGAAAATGCTTTCTTACACGTTCATGTTTTTCCTGGCTCCTGCTCTCATCTGTGCTGAGATCCAGTTCATTAAGCAGGCTTTCCTCAGCAAAGACATTATGTTGGCTCTTCAAACCCTCAACATGCTTGGATCTGCAATACAGTTTTACGGCACTTCATTAATCTTCATATTTTACAGAAAATCGCTGGAGAGGACCATCTCGCTCATTGAAAGTAAGATATCCTAATATTGTTCACGCTCAGTGTCGTCGATATCAAAGCATTTTATTTGAAGTTTATTTGTGAATTACGGTCTGTGTCAATATATATATATATAAAAAAAAAGAGTGTGTGCGTGTGTGTAGTGTGTGTGTGTGTGTGTGTGTGTGTATGTATTTACGTATATAGATAGATATATACAGTTTTGAACGGACCTCATTTTCATCATCTAGTAGGTAGGATCAATGGGCATGTGAAGAAAAATGTCTGCTAAAACAAAGGTTACTTACAATTCTTGTCACTAAGATTACAATTTTTAAGTCCTCCTAGAAAAGTTTTGTTTTGTAGAGTTCTGAACTGCAAGATAGGGGTAGAAATTAATTAACATCATCTGCACACTGGTATGGATAACTGAGGCTGTTTATTTCCTGGCCTCCACCCTTTTCTAACCAGGTTTTATGTGTGTGCGCGCACGCGCGTGTGTGTGTGTGTATAGACATATGCAAAGCACTAATTTTCATGCTAAGCTTTATATCGCTAATTATCTCCCGTACAACTTAAATTTCAATTGTTGTGCACTTAGAATTCTTACTGTAGGAGATATAGAAAATAGGTTGTTTTAATATACAATCACGAATATCATTACATTTCCAAAGAGTCATTCATCCTTGCAAATGAAATCTTTGGTTAATAGTTTAATATTTGAACGTAACAGAGAAAACTAAAGGATGTTTGTTAAATTCGAAAATCGGTCCAGATGGGGTGAGCCCTAAAGAGGTAAACCCGTACTCTTGCACATGCGATTTTTACTTGACGCTATTATGTCACGAAATATCTCAAACTTCTTTACGTGGTTCTTAGTAAGAGAGAATTGATGGGATGACGTCATCGGTTTGCCATTTATGAGCATGGGGAATCTGCTTAGTTCACGCACTCCCTGTCTGGAGGATATATTTTTTATTGACATTGAACTACAGTCACAGTTTTTTAGACGTAATGTGGGTTTTGTTCCCTTTCGTGGGATCGTCCCATATTGTCTCACGAAGATCTCGAGCTGAGATTTGAGCGACATGAAGCTTAAATAACTTGGTCTTGCTATAAAACTGTGCACTCTAAGATTGACCAGGCTCTCCTAATATTTCTATTGGCTTCTTTGGAAATTGAATATTTCGGCTAATGAGTTTTGAAACAAGGACGACCACAAAGACATCTAATAAAATTACAACTAATACCCAAAGAACTAAAGGACTGTTTTTAAAAAATTAAGGAGTTGTATCAGACTTTTTACAAATTATTACATAAAACCAAATTGTTATACAGAGATGACATGTTGTACGTGATTTACTTTTACTTTGATCGCAACACTTAGATGGGAATATAGCGTGTGTCCTTGAGGACCCAGAGTAGCTCCGTTCCTAACAGGAAAATCGCTAAAAGGTATGACAGAATATTGAACCAGTGCACTCTGGTTAAGAAAACCACATTCGAAATCTCTAAAAATATTTATTAAATTATTCTTCTTGTTTCATTTTCTCATATAATCTATTTTTTTCTCCAGATTTAACTGAGGAAATAATGACTGAAGGAGGGGGCTTAGCCCGAAGAGAGATCCAGCAAAGAAGGAAGTTCGGATTGAAAGTCCACAAAATATTTGTTGGAACATATATATTTCTTCAGAGTTGGTCAATCCAACCAATGCTTAACTTTTTTCTTTATGACATAAGAGGCTACGCTGTAAACTCCTGGCTACCTTTTGAAAAAAAATCCATTGCTGGTTATTTAAGCAACTTCTTTTTACAGGTAGTTAAACATTGTATAAAATCCTCAATGAAACAATATATATTTTAAAATTTAAACAAGATTTTAAACGACTCAATTGTATTTGTAATATTCTTTAGCCCGATAGAATTAAACCCCGGGTATACTCTGAAGGGTGATTTAAGGGAAATAGGCATTTGATGATTATTGTCTTCCTTACCCCTTTTTAGAGGATATTCAGCCCATTTAGAAGAGAAATGTTCTGAGCGACAGGCACGAATATCAGTTTCAGAAGACATTTACCAATATATTTCAAGCACTCAGGGTTTCAATTGGATATAATGGAATAAACCAAAATTTAATATATGTTAAATATTTTTCTTCATTCATTCTTAGACGTTTTCCCGTTCACGATCAAACTCCAACTTTTGATGAGGTCTTAAAACTAATTGTATTTATTCAACTGCGGCCGATCGGGTAGGGCTATTTTCAGGTTGCCTCCCTTTTTCTAGCCCGAACCGAATTGATTAAAACCGCCTATTTCTCTGTTTTCGTAACTTTTATTCAACCGTAATAACTAAAACGTACAAGATGGAGTATTTATGACTTTTCTCCCTGGTGCCAAAATTCGTTAGATTTTATAGGTATAATTTCATCAATGCCTTACCCCTGAGAAGGATTTTGATTAAATTATATATATAATTCTAAATGAGGCCATGGAAAAAAGAAGCGTGAAACTTCTTGGGCATATCTTAAGGCACAACGACTTCATTACTGATATATTTGAAGGTAAGATTCTTGGGCATAGCCGAAGAGGAAGGCCTAGTAAATCCGATTTTGAATACATGAAGCATGGATGTCGGTGAGTATAATATGAAAAGAACAGCTTCCGATAGAATACAATAATCGCAACTGCAAGGCGTAGCCTTTAGATCATAATGATAAGCATATATACATTCGCACGCTCACACGCGATTTAGGGGAGAATGAATTATTTATTTATACTTCATGCTAAACTTTATTTTTTATAATGTAATAAAATTAATTTTTTAATAAGGAACATTAATACCTAGATTACGCTGATCAATATTTATTAATAAAATAGTTTTTCTGGTTTGCGCCCCTCTCCCCTAAAACTCTCCCCCTTTTAGCACATTTCCCGTAAAGTAAATCAGCTATTGAGGTGGTACTCATGAGGCGACTTTCGACAAATTACTTCAAATGTCCATCGATCCTACGCAGAGGTGACGAAAATGAGGTCCGTTCGAAACTACCCGTATACACATATATATACTAGCTAGGTACCCGGCTTCGCCCGGGAATTCATTTGAGGCTGAATGATAATGGTATTTTTTTGGCAAATCTTAACTTTGCACAATATTTTGACATGTCCCCGTCCCAGTGTTTAGGGTTAATACCCTTCGTTGCTGTGGATTTGTTAATAATAAAATTATTTGATATGTAAGGCTTCACTGTCCTCAATATGTTTATATTTCGCGTCTCCTGTGAATGCAGTTTTTATTTTTTAAAGCGTAATGGAACATATAATTCATAGTCACACAATGTATTCTGTCCTCCAAACCATGTCCTCCTTTCCTATGATGCGGTACAAAGCCCTATGGTGACAGCTGTTTTATGTACGTCATAACCGCTATTAAAAATACTGTTTTGTAAGTCAAGATTTTAAGCCGCTAAAACTAACAAACTACATGCTCAGAAGACGGGAAATTTAAAAATATTGAGGAAAGTGAAACCTTACATAACAAATAATTTTATTATTAACAAATCCACTGCAACGACGGGTATTAACCCCAAACTCTGGGGCAGGGAAATGTCATATATTGTCCAAAGTAAAGCCTTGCCAAGAAAGTACCATCATTCACCCTCAAATGAATTCCCGGGCAAAGTCGGGTAACTTAGCTTGTATATATATATATATATATATATATATATATATATATATATATATATATATATATATATATTAAAAAAATGTTATCAGCGAACCTGACTTTCGTCATCTCCAATGTTGGATTGATGGACATTTGAAGACACTTTTTGAAAACCTTATCATGTACAACCTGAATAGCTAGCTGATTTACTTTAAGGGGAATTAAGGGGGGGGGGGCCTGCAACGGCCACCAATTTAAAGACGATTATTGAATCATATTAAAAGAAAAAATACTTTATTATTTATCATAACACTTCTAGAATTTATCCTCCTAGTGGAGGAATAATAAGCGATCACCAAGTGGTGTTAAGAAACACCAAGTGGTGCTAATAAACGATCACTCGTTTTCTGCTAACAAAAGAAACAGAATGACTTAGATAGCCTAATCTACTATATAAAAATAAGTCGGGTTTTCCTTCCTGACGCTATAACTCCAGAAAGCACGAACCGATTTCCACGGTTTTGCATTCGTTGGAAAGGTCTCGGGCTCCGTGAGGTTTATAGCAAAGAAAATTCAGGAAAAATTTCAACAGAAAAGCGGGAAAATCTTTTTTCATTATACTGTTAAAATAACATGTGTTTTCAGTGCATCGTTGGAGTACGCAAAGTACAGAAAAGTAACAGCTGTTATTGGAATACTCCTCATTATACTATCATTCATTGTATATTGCATACTTACTAAACCTGTATTTATTAAATCAAAATTAACAAAAATTTGTCAATAATTAAGCAATCAATACTGCAAAAAGGTATTAATATAAGTAACAATAAAAATTGCACAATAAATATTAATTTTAAATTATAGGTCTATTGCCTATTCTATTTATCTGTTGAATAACCTTTGCAGTTTAATAAACATATGTTTCACATGCAGCGCCATCTCTGATACATAGCATGTACTACAAACCAATATTTTAAGTAGATGGCGCCGGTGCGTGATACATTGTTTGACAGCTGCTCATTGTTCTCTGCTCAGTTAATTTCATGTGACATACCGGTATTGTGTTCACTGTGAAATTGTGAAAAAAAAGTAAAAAAAATAAGTTATTCGTTTCCTAACATTTCAATTGGAAACCATCAAATCAATCACGTGTAGTGAGCAAATTTTTATTCAATTTCAACAGCAGGCATTTGTCTTTAAGGTGGTAAGTTGAACTGTGTAAATTATGTGGATCGTGCATTTGAGGTTAAATTCACCACTCTGTCCATAGTCCAAAATGCCTAGAGGACGACTTGCGAACATCGGCCGCCGCACAAGACAAGCAAGCCAGCAACAAGTGTATTCACAGAACTTTTTCGAAGAAAGACAAAATATAATAAGAGAAAATGCCCGATTGAGACAACGCGTGAGCACACGAAGATCATTGGCATCATACAATCGCTTGGCACTTCAATGAAACGGATAATTTGCGGACACGTATAACGCTTCGATTCAGTACTTACTTTGGATTCACTTTCATTTACTTAGAGAAGTTCAACTAAATAACACTTCATTTTTGTAATCGAAATGAATTCATTACTGTTGTGAAATGAAATCAAATTTTTCCTTTTCAAATATAAAACAAAAAAAGAAATTGTCTTAATCTTTTAATCACCAAACGAAATGTTACATAAAACGAAGCCATCTGGTGACGAAACGGAGTTCGCCGGGTTTGCTAGTCAAGTATGAACCACCACCGTATAATAGCAATAAGCGGTTTTGAACGTGTTAATATTTTGTCTGTAAATAATGATTTGTCTCCCGTTAGCCATCTTGTCATTTATAAATTCTATAAGTGTTATTTTAAATACTAATAAAGTGATTTTCTTATAATTATGATTTAGTAATTGTCCATAAATGGATGGCCTCCCGATAATCGATAAGTACCAATTTTACTTATAAACGCACCTTAGGGAGGAATTGAAGGAAATAAATAAGGAAATAGGTTCTTTCAAAAAGAATCAGCCGATTTCATTAAGCTATATCTTATTAACAGACAGTAATACAAGATTGCAATAAAGACACAGTATTTAACCGGTGTTGAAGTTTTATGGTGTCATCATCATCATGTTCCATTTCTAGCATCGCATCACAACGTGTTTTGTGTTGCTGTGATGCTGGTGTAAAGCACCATAAAGCTTTGACTTCAGTTCATTCTTTTTTTTGCTCTCTCTACGCTACTCTTATAGTTTCGTTCTGTAAACGACGGATATATTGTTAGCATTGTGTTTTTTTTCTTTTTCAGTCATCTACGTGCTGTTGTTACTGCATGGGCTATTGCATGTTTGGGTCGCTCCTGGTGGCAGTATGTGAGTTGCTGTTCGGCCATGTGGATATACTTCGTCAGCGCTTGGAGAACATCAAATTCGGAACTTCAAAAACAGTCGATGAGCTTGTAAAATGCATCAAGTATCATGGTGATATAATTCAGTAAGTTTTTTAGTCATCAACAGTCGTCCACCACCAAAGTTTGTCGATCATTTAACTGCCACCAGCATTTAGCTCAGTCAATATCGAATCCCCTTCCACAATAATCCTTTTATATATATATGCTTCGATCGGGAAATTATTAGAGGCAGAATGATGACGGTATTTTTTTTTTGCGTAGCTTTTGTGTGCAAAATATTTTTATATTTCCCCGTCTAGCTCATATGCCTGAATATTTGACAACTAAAGGAACAGAATTTTTTAGCCTCGATATGTAAAAGAAGAAAAGTATTTTCTGGTCAACCTGTCTGCACTGTTGGAAATATCATGGACAATATTAATCCATGGATTGCATTCATTCATAGATATTTAAAACCATTACTGAGGTAGCTCTGCTAGGGAAATATATGTATATTCTGAATAATGAGTGTGAATGTTATTCAATGCAAGGGAGTCTGAGTTTTTACTTTTATTAAATTTTACAGCTTTTTGGACAATCCATGAGTTTATCAGACTAAGCGTTAAGTGATTACCATTCAATCTCTATTCGCAGTTCAAAACATTATTGGTCACAATATCGTATTAGTGGATAGCATTTTTAGCAGATTTCCCTTAAGGGAAATCAGCTATTGAGGTCGTACTCATGACGCGATTATCGAACAATATCTTTAAACGTCCATCGATCCTACCCAGGAGATGACGAAAATGAGGTCCGTTCAAAATTATATATATATATATATATATATATATATATATATATATATATATATATATATTTACAAGAAATGTATCAAGATCATATCCTGATACTTTATTGATCAATCAAAGATTTGCATTTATCAGTCTTGCCTCAGGAGAAGTTTTATAGTAAAGAAAGGGATCAGTTTAGCTATATGAATTAAGGCGTTAGTCTTAATCTCACATGGTAAACCTAGAGTGGCAACTTTGATTCCCACCTGGGCAATAGGGATTTACTTACTGACGAACTCATTAAATAAAATCCTTAGTCCTACCATGGCTAGAAAAAGGTGGAAACCTGTAGATAACAATTTCCAATTAGCCAAGTTATTAAATACAATTTTTTTTATATAGGAGTTTTTTATTAGTATTCCAGAAAAGTTTACCAATGTTAATAATTCAAATAATGTACTTTGAGAATGGTGAGTTTCTGAGAGCCAGGGAAGTTTCCGAGAAGCTGGGAGAGTGTATTTCCTTGGGAATTGGCAACTCCACAGTCTTATTGGAGTATTTGAAATTATAGTTCTCTTGTACGAATATTTATATATCTATTATACAAAAATGAATCCTGATCTATGGAGTTGTTGGTAAACAATAGTCATGTTTACTTAAACCATTGTTGAGCCACATAGTCTGGAGAGCAGTTTCTATTCTTCGATCTTTTCAGTGCTACATTGCCAAAGGGTCATAGTTAACAAGTGATGGTATCTACTTTTAGCAGATTTCCCTTAAGGGAAATCCGCTATTGAGGTCGTACTCATGACAAAATTTTTCTTTAATTGTCCATCGATCCTACCTAGTAAATGACAAAAATGAGATCCGTTCAAAACTGTGTGTGTGTATATATATATATATATATATATATATATATATATATATATATATATATATATATATATATATACGTCTGATACCACTCTAGCGGTCGCAATTTTTGTTTGATCGTTACGAAACTCGATATTTAACAGTTTTATGTAAAAAAGACAGATGAAGTTCGTTAATGGCTGAAATCAGACCAGAGGGAGGGGGGGGGGTTCGAAAATCCGAAATATCTCCGTTATTATGCATCGGATCGAAAAATTGTATAGAGCCAATCTTATTGCAAATTAAATTTAATATAAATATTGCTATATACATTTATTCTCTATCTTGAATATTAACCGAGATATTTGCATTTTTATGGTCTGGGGGACGTGGTCGGGTATCGTTCGGATTAGTTCGGCCGTTTCCGTAACTGTTCGGCTCTGGTGGAAGCTTCTAACCTTACCTTCGTTACTTTGTGAGATTTATGCAAATACGTTCTGTTCAACCGCCCCCTCCCCATTCTTTAGTTCTTGGACTACTAAAATTTGAGTTATTAAAATATAAATTATTCTTACAATTCAGAAGCCGTTTCAGTTGGGAATTTATTAAAATTAACTGAAAGATTTCTCATTACCGTTTTTATTTACTCAAGGTGGTGTTGTGTTACGAGTATGCAGATTCTCTATTGCTAATATTCACATGGGAAATCTGCTTAGTTTACGCAGTCCCTGCGTGACGGACTTTTTTTTTTATTTTAAACTAAGTAGGTAGTATTCACAATTTTTATTCTCAAAAGCAGCCCCAACATCAAATATACCTATTTTGTGTATTTAAATAATCCTTCTTAAAAATATTCTAATGTATTCCCGATGAAAAACTTAGTATTCCTACAGTTCATAGCTTCACATTCTCTGTTGTGTGTTTTTGGCGGGAAAGGGGGTAGTAATCCATTTCCCACCAACAACCATTGGTCCCCAATGTATTTTTGGCTTCTACTTTAATGTTTAGCGTATATATCGTTTTTATTTCGTTATACGATAAAAGTGTATATAAATAATGCTACTCTAAATAACAAACTAACAACGTTGGTTATGTGCAAGTTTGTCAGAAAATCAATGGAAAATGAAATATCGCAATATTTCATTTCAGGTTCTAAAAATATTCATATAGCTTATAATCAAGGAAGTTCTAATACTAACCCTGCATACAGAGTTTTTAGGAGTTCCGCTTAGTAGTTAGTACCCAATAAAATTGTTGACTCCAGCTATAGTTTTTAGCGTGCATCTCATTTATACTTCGTAATAAGACAAAAGTATATATGACAAATATTGCTTTAAATATAAAAATAAATAACTTTTGTTATGTGCAATTTTGCCAAAATAGCGCATTTTTCATATCAGGAAAAAAAAATATATATATATATATTGTATATACTATCTTTCAGAGAAATTATTAGTTTGCTTAATCAGCGAGGGCTCTACATTAACAATTACCATAGAAGGGGTTTGTTATCAAACGGGATATTATTGTTTATATTTATGATACTATTCAGTGTGCCGTATTTCTTAAAATTAATGTTGGTATCTTAAATAAAAATCCCACCGCTCTAGGCTGCAGCCTGCTACAGTCAACTAGCAGCCTCTGATTGCAGGGAAGCTGAGATATATGTCTGAAAAGTACTATGTGCTAAAACATATTTTTTGACAGATGGGTTTTTTATTTATGATACAAAGATGACTAACCCCCACGTCCTTTCCAATGCAATACTGAAAATAAATGCTTTAAACTAACATAGCTATCCATTCTTATTTCAGAATATGCCAAGAGCTTCAAAATCTGACAGCAGCTCCATTGATTTTTAATTGTATCTTCACGGTCATAGTTCTCTGCATTATTTTGGTGAATATAACAACGGTAAGGGAAGTAGCATTATGTAAACAAAATGTCGCTTATTTACATAAAAGCAAATTGTAGATTTTAATAAATACATTTTATTACAGTAAATGTGAATACTTATAGATGTCTAATCATTAGTGTGAACTAATTAATTGCACAAATTAGCATTTTTTTCTGACAAAATTAGTATTAATCAGCAAATTCAAGAAGTCACTAATATATAAATGCATTCTACGAGCCTTTGTGTGAGCCCAATGCATATGTTGCACATATTTTCCGAATGCATATTTAAATGTATACATGAATGATCTAATTCCTGCGGTTGACTAAAATTGCTGAGTCAATATGATTACGAATATTTTCCTCAACATATAAAGAACAATTTTATGGAAGGGATAGTTATGTTGGGTCATTATAGAAATACACTTTGGCCATTAGTTAATAATAAATACACTAATCATTAGTGTGAACTAATTAATTGCACAAATTGGCATTTTTTTCTGACAAAATTAGTATTAATCAGCAAATTCAAGAAGTCACTAATATATAAATGCATTCTACGAGCCTTTGTGTGAGCCCAATGCATATGTTGCACATATTTTCCGAATGAATATTTAAATATATACATGAATGATCTAATTCCTGCGGTTGACTAAAATTGCTGAATCAATATGATTACGAATATTTTCCTCGACATATAAAGAACAATTTTATGGAAGGGATAGTTATGTTGAGTCATGGTAGAAATACACTTTGGCCAAAATAAACACCTTTACCAAAAATCTTATTCCATCATGACCGTTCACCAATGATCCTTATTCATTGAATAACCATTCTACAATGTAGGATTTTTTTTTTTTTTTTTCAAATTATAATTTTGGGCAGGATTTCTTTTACAGAAGGTGTTTATTTTCAGGCGGATGTCAATGTTGATGTGCTGAATCTAATAATAGAAGCCCAACTGGTTCTCTTGTTCCTGGGTACTTACTGCTGGTATGGCAATGAAATTACTTCCAGAGTAAGTTCATAGTGTCATCGCTATTTACATTGTGTTAGTCTGGCTGAAAGATTATCCTTATTTTCATTAAAGATTGGTAATTGGAGGGCTACAACTAAAAAAGTTATTACTGATATTTTCAAAACTTCAGGGGGGAAATAAATAAAAATCAGCATTATTAGCTGACATAGCTCATTCGGTTATGAACCAGTTGATAAAATGTTCCAACTGATACAGAACTAATTCGGTTAATATTTGAGTTAGATAATATGTGCAAAAGAAAAATTGTTGGACATTATTTCATTAATAATTTTACATATATCAGATTTTTCAATCTTTATAATTGAGATAAACATGAATTCCTATTTTACTCCTACATGGTCACTAGTTATGCGACATCTTCAGCCTTGATTGAATATTAAATGTTTCTTTTATTCCCTATTATACTATATAATAAATGGATAGCCATTGTCTCTACTGAGAATAAGTTACCATTGCATCATCAGTCACTACCCTCTATAACATTTCCTTTTTAGGGCTACCCAAAATTAAATAAATTCATGATATATTGATAGTTTAAACTAAATAGATATTAAAACATAATACTAAACTATATAAATTAAAAATTTGAAATTTAATAAACAGTTTTTTTTCTAATAGTTCTCTCAACTTCTGGTCCCCACTTACATGTCTGATTGGTACAATGGATCACAAGCAGAAAAGAAGCTAGCACTAAATATAATGACCAGAACTATGACTGCTATGTATTTTGGAGGTTTCATAAGGATTGATATACTCACATTTGTTAATGTAAGAACACTACCCAACATTTAATCCTCATTTTAATTATTGCTTACATGCATGATATTAGAATGGAAACTATGTGTTGTAAAAAGATTACCCATTTCTATGCTCTCACACTGGAAAGTATTTGTGCACTTAATATTATGTCTGAAAGCATTAATGCAAAATATTTTGGGTAAATTTAATTATTTACAAAATCCAACACATCATATGATGTCAGAGAGATTCTTTTCATTGAGAAGAAAATTATGTTCATGTAACATAAATTAAATATAGGAACAACTTTTTTGAAAGCTGTTTCAAAAGTGAAAAAAAAGTAAAGTGGAAGCTGAAAAATTGGTTTTAATTGGTTTGTACAACCTTACTAGCTGATTTTCCTTAACAGAAATTTGCTAAAAGAAATATACATTTCCGTCAAAGGATATATTGATCAGTTAACTGAGCAGGTAATAAAGATTTACCTGAACAACTTTATCTTAGGATGACACTGACAAAAAAAAATTGTTATATAAAACATTTGCATTTTTCTAAATCTTTAGTAATAATTGAAGTTCTATTGCTAATTTTCAGTACTTATCATATCATTAGTTATTCTTTTAATTTTGGGGCTCTATGTAGCCATGTTTCAATGCATCAGATGAAATGCTCACAGTAAAAATTAAAGCCACAAATTACATTCCATGTGGACATTAGGATTTTATTTAGTGATCAACTTTCTAAATAAAATCATAGACCCACAGTCTCATAGTTTTACCACTCGGTACATCTGACTGTCACAGTCACAATATCTTTTGAATTAGTAGACTTGATTTCATAAAAGTTGTATATTGAAGTTCTTGAATATTATTAACTATTTTCTTCTTCTTTACTTCCCTCTTTGGGCTTTTCAGAGTTAGGATTCCTCAGTCTAATATAATAGCCAGGCACCAAGGTATTGAGTTTCATTAACCTATTATGTCATTATTAATGTGATATAGATGAGCAGCAGTTTCAGCTCTATAGGCTACAAAGAGTCCCTTCTATATAATTCATCTTACCTTGCAATTGTTAAGACCCAAATGGTACATAGGTAGAGGTATTTAGGAACATTCTATCGACTGCCTCCAAGTAGGAATAGCTGATTGGTAAAGCCTCTAGCCCTCCTTAGAAAAACACACTTTTGAATCCTTACAGGGATAGGAATGACTAAAGGTAGTATTTTTATAGCCTTTCCCTCCTATAGAGATACATTTTTGACTATTACAGGGCATGAGTGACTCAAAAGTAGTAAGAAATTTTACAGATGATTATTTTCTGAATATTCTAATAAGTGCATCAGGTGTGTCTTTACTTGCCCAGTCTAATTACTTTGACTGTAAGATAATTCTGATATTTAATTTAAGTATCAATGAATAGCATAATTGCTGACTTTTCCTTTTTCAGATCTTAAAAGGAGCATTTTCATTCTACAATGTAATAAACGTTATAAAGGAATAAAATTAGTATGTGAAAGAACAATTTGTAGTTTCAATTGTTTGGATTTTTAGTTTCAAAACTATTTAAGCAGATGGTATTTTCTTAATTATTACAAAAAGAGTTATTCAGTGTAGATAATTAATAATTGCAAAATTATTTAGATAGATTTTTTTATTCATATAAAACGAAACAGAACAAATCTTAGTTTCAAAAATATTTAGGTGAGGGTACTTTTTTTAATTGATGTGAAATGAGCTATTTTAGTTAAAATTTAGAGTATTAATATTGTTCTTCTTAGTAACTTAAAAATGTATGTAATTATTAAGTTATTGTTATGTAATTATGTACGATGTAATTAAAAAGTTATTGCACAAATGGATTAATGTAGATATATATATATATATATATATATATATATATATATATATATATATATATATATATTAATCAAAATAAAAATTACCTTTATTCTATGCAATCAATTTTAAACCATCTATGGCAACACAAATGAGAATTCAAGAAAAATGCCTCTTTCCTTCACAAGTATTTATTATGAATGGCAGAACACCCTTGGAGCTCTTGGTCCATCATCAGTGACCTGCTGTCTCTGTGAACTTGTTTTGATTGAAGGTATAAGTAACCGCTTAATGTATTCCCTGACGTATTGCAGGAGCATTACAGGCCAATGATAGCTTCTTCATTATTTAAATCTACTTAGTTGCCTCATGATGCTGAGTAGGAGCTAGGGTAATTTAAAGAAGTATAATCTCAACGCCTGATTGTACAGAAAAATTAAATTTAGGAGCTTGGAACCCAGTGCTCCATCACTGTCCCCTATAAAAATTTATATATCCAGTAGGCTATGGAATGATATTGGAATATCAAGATTTTTTTTTTTTTTTTTTTGCCAGTATATATAATACTTTTATCAAATCTGTCAGTTATAGTTGCCTTTGCTGGGTGAAGACCCACTCACCCGATTCACTTCTTCAATGCGAGTGTTCTCAACCATGTATGTACTAAAACAAACTTCTCAGCCTAAACATAAATAACTATTTAATGTACATTGAATTATAAACTTGAGTGCAACTGTACAGTAAAACTTATGACAGACATGAAGGTGGTACCCTCCATCGAAGCTCCATCTGACATTCTCCATCTGAACAGATCTGAACATAGTACAATAAAGGTTTATCCTCAGTTTATTTTGTATCCTTAATAGAATGTTTTTAATGTGCAGTTTACTTTCAATAAATTCAGAAACCATTTCAATTTGCGATAGGTTATGAGCCAAGACTAGTTAGTTTTGATTGTACTTCAGGTTTTGTTCATGGACAACGGGCTCATATCTATTTGTTTGACAGTGGAAGTGTTATTGAATGTACTTCCGTTAGTATTGCAGGGCTATAGAATAATTTTTAATAAGAGTAAGAATTTTTATAAATCAATGAAATGTTACTTTACAAAAAAATAATCAATGAAATGAACTAGCTCTGAAAAGTCATAACAGTTATAGAGCAGGATCTGAATATGATTACAGCTGGAATGAAATGAGAACCCTGATTCAACAGGGATAGGAAAGAAACTACTCCTGGAAGAAAATTGAGGATAAGAAATGTGAAAGTTGTAAATAGATAAATTTAATAATAATTTTCTTGAATTGGACATTAAGGATGGTCATATATTGAAGAGGATGTAGCTATTTGGGATTGCATGTAGTTTAGAAAAAGGATTGATCTTCCAGCATATTTCTGTAACCCCAGTGAATAAGTGGTTAAGTCGACCAGTGAGTAAGTGGACTTAACCACTTATTCACTGGTACAACAGATTTAATATCAATACTCAAGAGTGTATGTTTTGTTATGTGGGAATAGTATTAAACCAAAAAACTTTTAAATGTATGTTTGAAGTACCATTCTCATGCACAATATTATCAATCTCGAGTAAATATTATTATATCTCGAGTTTTTATGAATTAAACAAACCAAGGGGAAAATATGTTTGTGTTTTAATTACATAGAACTAGACTCAAATGTTTATATTTTCCTTGCTAACGTTTGGTTTGAAGTATTTTCTTGGATTGAAAAAAAAATGCATACACTACATTTTATCTAATAAGGTTGTATGACAAGAACTTTACAATGTTGTAAATAAATGTTCATTGAACTGCTTATTCTTATGCAAAACAAACCATTTTTCATGGAAAGTTGTTATAATAGAATAATCTATTATTACAAAAACGTCTTTATACTATGCTGAGTATACATGGAAAAGCATTGGAAACCTTTGGAGTCATAAGCCCTTCTTTTAGCAACAGGATTACTTCTGCAAAACAATGTATAACATGAAAAGATACATAATGTGAAGAAATATCTAAAACTTAAAAAGTATAAACTAATTTAAAAAAGTTATTCAACATTTATTAATTAAAATAAATTTAGTTAAAACTAAAAATTTACTTTAATAAATAAATGAAGTTCTCATTTTTAGGATATCAAAATCATTATATTATTTAAAAAATGTAAACATTTTGTGTTAGAATTTCTGGCACAAAAATATAAAAATAGTAAATACTATAATAAACGTTAACGGAATTAAATAAGTTAGAGAAATTAATTTAACTCAACTAACTAGTTTGAATGTTAAGGATCGGCCTTTGTACAGAACCCTCAGTAGTTTCATAATAACCTACCAGAGCGCTCTGTGTACCGATCGCTCAGTGCTTTGTGAACATTCAAGACTTTAACTTATTGTACAATTCAGCACTTAAAATGTATCAAGAAAATGCTCAAAACAGGAAGAAAAAGTCATAGCTTGTTGTATGCAAAGTGGAAATTAGCTTAATAAGACCAATTTTCATATTATTTTATAAATGAAGAAGGAGCTTCTCACAAATGCAGTTTACTACATTGTGATACTATATATACAAGCTACCAGCCATGTTCAATTGGAAGTGTGTGTCAGGTGATGGCACAACTGAACATTGATCGTACAATTTATTTAGTGCAGATCTGCTCAGTAAAGTGTTATCACGTTTCATATAGAGGTGGAAGTAGAATCTCCCGATGACTCGCTCTCGGTTGAGATACTCCTTCCAACTCCGTGAAGTACGTTCCACCGCGTCTTTCCAAATTAGGAGTTCACTCCGTTTGTAATTTCTTCACTTCCATTAGACGGCACTACGAGTGGTAGTCTGCCTTCTTTTTTTCAGGAATTTTTTCAAAAACATTGCAACAGAAAATTCAAGCTTTCTAAATGTGTTTTAAATTCTACATTCCAGGGTCTGTTTTACTGCTAACCGTAGTTTTCAAATTAATTACTACCATCCACGGCGACAACAGTGATTTTAAAACAATTGTTTTATTATAATTATGCTATTTAGTATCGTCTACTCAAAGGTTAATTATAGGGACGGGTTATCTGTAGTTTACCACTATATTCTACCCAGGGCGGGACTCATGATTTTATTTAATGAGTTCGTCGATAAATAAATTCCTATTGCCCAGAGGAGGATCTAACTCGTGACTGTAGTGTGGGATTATTAAAATCAACGCCGTAACTCACATGTCTAAGCTGAGTCCCATGTTATATTAACAAAAGTCCGTCACGCAGGGGCTGCGTAAACTGAACAGATTTCCCTCGTGAAGCTAAATAGAAGAATCTACATACTGGTTACACTACACCACCGTGAATATTAATAGAATAAATGCAAATGGTAATAAGAAATCTTTGGGTCAATTTTAATAACAACCTAACGGCAAGCGCCTAAAATGTAAACAAACAGATCTGACAATCTCTCACCGGAAATAAAAGTCATTACTGAAATATATCAGAATATAAAATATTAATTTCTTTGAAAGCTATTTACTATATCTAGTACTGTAATTTATAATGAATCGGACGAATTTTTATCAGTTTTAATAGACCAAGAACTTAAGACGAGGGGGAAGATGGGGTCACCAGAACATATTTGCATGCATCTCGTATAATAAAGGTCTCTTGAAAACAACATTTAGTATTTAAGCTTGAATAATGTGGTTTACTATATAACAGAGTATTGTTTATATAACATGAGTAGAAGTGGGGGTTTGTTGAAGTCTGATGAAAAATGCAAATATATATATATATATATATATATATATATATATATATATATATATATATATATATATATATCGGTTAATAGTCAAGATAGAGAATACATGTATAGAATAATATTTATAGTACATTACATTGTGCGCGTTGGAGCAAAAAAGGAGAAAGTCCGTTACGCTGGGGCAGTGTAAACTAAGCAGATTTCCATCATGAAGTTAAACAATAGATAAATCTACATAATGGTAACACAACAGCACCGTCAATATTAAGTGAATGTATACAAACGGTAATAAGAAATCTTTAGGTCAATTGTAATAACAATCTGCCGGGAATCACCTAAAATGTAAACAAACAGATCTGTCAACCTCTCTCACCGTATAATTAAAGCTATTACTGAAATATATCAGAATATAAAATATAAATTGTCTTGAAAGCTATTTACTATAACTAGTACTGTAAGTTATGATGAATCACAAGACTTTTTATCGCAATCAATCAAATTTTATTATATAACAGAGTATTGTTTATGTAACATAAGTAGAAGTGGAGGTTTGTTGAAGGCCGTTAACTGTAAAATGCACTTATCTTTGTTAATATTCAAGATAGAGAATAAATGTATAGAACAATATTTTTGTAGTTCATTAAATTTTCAATAAGACTGGTACTATATAGTTTTTCGATCCGACGTATAGTAGCGGATATATTTCGAAAATCCTCTCCTCTAAACGCCCCATCCCATTGGTCCAATTTCAGACATATAATTTAAAACAATTAAATATCAAGTTTGGTAACGATCAAACAAAAATTGCGACCGTTAGAGTGGTAACACACACACACACACACACACATATATATATATATATATATATATATATATATATATATATATATATATATATGTACTCATACATTTATACAATTTTGAACGTACTTCATTTTCGCCTTCTCCTTGGTAAGATCGATGGGCATTTGACAATATTTTTCGAATATCACGTTATGAGTTCGACTTCAATAGCTGATTTTCCTACAGGTAAATCTCCTAAAATGTAAATTAATTGACAAACATTAGGTAATTATGAGTGAATTAATTTGCATTAGTCGTTAATACAAATTTATGGCTCTCATTAATTTAGGAATAAGGGTTCCTCTTGCTCTGGCGATTTCGATTTCCGCCTGGACAATAAGAATTTATTTAGTAACGAACTCATTAAATGTTTATAAATAACATAGTTCACGAAAATTATTACACCCTTACAAAAAAACAGATGTTTGGCTCAAGTTTCTTTATCACATCTGGAAGGAATTCTGTCGCCTCCTCAGGGTATTGAAATTTTCAAGTATGGAATACTTCTGTATATGTTTCCCACACGTCCATCACATTTTGGGTGCAAAACTTTGGAGACACAAAACTATAAGCCTTTCCCTCACTGTAAATTCAAGGAAATATCCTGGAGTATATATACTAATGATTGACACCTTCTAGGATTTCAAAGATGTTTAAGACAATGTGACTTCTTTGTCCTTATCTTCTAAAGAATAATAGGTCTAGGAATCTTCAGACTGTCAGCTCAATATTTTGTTTTGTTTCTCTGGCCGAAACTTTGGTTTGTTTTTACTAGGCGCGTAATTAGTAATTGTCATCTCTTGTTCTTCAAACTCAATGACTTCAACTTTCCTGGGGAGATTTTAACGCTGGTTCTCCTTTTCTGAGTAGTGCCTCAAAGATTTTTATAGGTCTTTGAAGGAGTCACCAAATGACCTCAGCATGTGCTGAAGTAGGAGTTGATCTTCCAGAGTTGGTATTACCATCAGTAGAGTTCTGCTACTAGCATCAGTGTTGTTTCGAGAATCATCCTTATTTAGAGGTTTTTGAGTTGTACAATATGATTTTGTGCTACAATAAAGAGAATGACAGTTTAATTAATTTTAACAATCTATGTGAATACGGCAACAGAATAGAATAAGGCGCTGCAACCCGTCACCAGATCTATGCTTTCTCGGATAGCCTTCGCCGGTTAGCATGGTCCTGAGCTGAGGTGGGATATTGAGTAGCGTCCGCAAGTCCGCTTCCACGATGCCCAGCGACCTTAGTCTTGACACTTCGGGATCAATGAAACTTTCCATCAATGGCTCTTGAAGGTAACTCCTCTGGACTCATCTCGGCCACATGACCAGCCCAACGAAGACTACCAGTTTTTATCACTTTTATTATTTGTTCATGGTTGTATATGACTAACTCTTGCTAATTTTATGGCATCTCCAATTGGTCCCTTCATTTATCAAATATTTATTTGTCCGTATATTTGTCAAATAATTCTTTGCTCAAATGTTGCAACCTCTCCCTGATCATCCTTTGTTTTTGTCCATGCCTCCGATCCGAAAGTCAGAACAAGACGCACCAGAATTTTGTAGAGGTCTACCTTGGCTCTTTTCGACAGAAAACGGCTTTTAAAATGCTTGGTCAGGCCAAAATAACATCTGTTGGTAGCAGTTCTTCTTCGCGGAATCTCTTTCTTGATGTCGTTCTGAGAGTTGAGCTCTAAGCTCAAGTATACAAAGTTGTTTAGTCGCTCAAACTTATATAGACCGATTTCCAAGTGGTCTTCAGTATTTCCTCCTTCGATTCGCATGTGCTTGGTATTATATTTAGCTTCATATACATGCAGGCCTAGTTTCTTAGCAGCAGCTTCTAAGGGGAGAAACGTTTCTTTCAATGCCAGCTCAGATCTCTCCATTATGTCTATTTCGTCTAGTTGTACGAGACTATCAAACAAGGTCCAAATGTTTTGTATACCTGAATCTCTCACTGGTATTTCTTCAGCAATGTAAAATAGAATGCAAACTAGTGGGCATTCCTTATCGTCTACCTCTGTTGGTCTGAGAGATCTGTGCTCATTTGAGCTATGTACCAAGAGCCACACATTGTCCTCCAAGGCATGGTCCAATGCTGGCCTGTCCAACCTGGCATATAGCGACTTGAAATCCAGAGATGGTGATTGGTAATTTTATACTCCATGCACTTTTCAAAAGTTCTTATAGAAAACAGGTAGGTAGCCTATTGTACATCGGCCTTTCCTGAATCCCGCGCCGTAGGCAGCTAATTCTCTTTCTCCATGAGGTGCCAAGCCTAGCGATAATATATTTAAGAGTATGTACTTTGTAGGCGCAGGGCAGGAGAGCAATTCTTCTATAGTTTGCAAACCTCAGTTGGTTCCCTTTCTTATGTAATGTTCAAATAATGGACTTGGCCCATCCGTTTGAGATACTTTCTGCTTCCTAAATTTCTAATAAAATCTCATGCAGAAGCTTTCCAAATGCTTCTCCACCGTTATTTGATAAGGCCCGGAGAGAGCCTTGTTGTTTTTGATCCTACCATTTGCGTGTTCAACCTCTTAATAGGCTGTATCCTTTTTCCGGGAAACAGCTTTCTACCAATGACAATCACGTGAGAGGTAGCAAGGTTAATAAGTCTCTGGCCGTTATCATTACTCCACATCCGTTTCATGGAGACTGTATTTCCAGTTGTGGAATAATAGGCTCCTTCCTGTTCGACTTGTTCATTAAGATCTACAAGGATAATCTTCACATGATTAATGGAGCAACCATCGAGTGCCTTTCCCGGGACCTTTGAATACTACAATAATATTAATAATCCCCAATGTTTCGTGGTGCCTTGTTATATTAAAATTTGAACGTGAAACTGTATTTCATATTCACTCTGTTTATCATCATCAGACTTTAAATTATTTAAGAATCTTGGAGTATTTAAATTCTTGTGCTGATTTGGCTTAACCATTTAATGACATACTTTACAAAGAGAACCAAAACTCTGAGCGATTGTAGCGCTGCCTAGTGTCTTGCATTGGAATTCGTTACTCCCTGTTTACACAGATGGATGGTTATTAATTTTAGGTTGACAGTTGTATTTTTTAGTTTTAAGTTCCTACTTCAAGTGTTCAATTGTGTCTACTTTTATTGTTTTCCCAAAAATTTTAATAATATGGCTGAAGGGGAAGCTCCAACTGAACAAAAAAAAGTTGTCCATATTTATCCATTGGTTAAAGTAAGTCTCTAGTTATTTTAATTGAACATTCAACTCTTCTGAACATTTTATAAATTAGCTCTAAATGTAGTTTTTTTTTCTTTTAATATAGGAATCTGATATGAGTGAGGATATGAGAAATGAAGCTATTGAACTGATTGTAACGGCCTGCGAAAAGTATGCTGCTAATAATGAGGTAAGGACTTCTTGAAAACAACCAACTTACCTCCTTCTCTTTGGTATTGTACCCACTGTTATCTATGAAAAGTCATCATATGATGATGGTCATTATTATTTTTTTTCATTTATATATTGAATAGTGTATATAGAAATGTTACCGTCGCCAGTGTTATCTTAATGCTAACTTAAAAAAGAAAGAATGAATAATTTCATTTCTGCAACATGCTACACATCTCTCAATTGATTTCAGGAGCATTTATTGGTTCTCATTGACTCATAATTGTTGAAATAATTTATGGTGCAGAATATTAATGGGATTGTTTCAGGTTACAAATAGATGTTTGCCTCTATTGTAACCCCCCCCCCTCCCCTTCTAAAAGTATTTCTTGAGCGACTTTAAATATGTATACAAATCAGTTTATTATTATTATAAACTAATGCTTTATCAGTTATGGTTAAACATTTGATAGTCTTTAATAACATATGATAAGATAAAATAATGATTTTAAGGTGTTCTTATTTGGAAGAATAGACATTGTATTTATTTTTTAAGTACTACACTCGTTCCAATTGAAGAATACTAATTGAAGAAACTCATTAGATATTACAACTACAGTACTACTATATCAGATTATTTTACTCTATCACCTGTTCACATTTCTTTTCCTTATATAATTTGTCTACAAGAAGTACAGATTTTCATTTTTGTTGAAAGAAAAATTTAACAAAATACTGAAGTTATCCTAATAACTATTTGACAGTGGCTGAATTAAAAAGTAGATTTCAATTATAAGTGTTAAGTTGATCTTTTAACAACACATGCTATTTTGAAAACAGATTATAAATGTAAGGTGTAATTTTTATACATATACTTTCACTTCATTAACAGTTTTTATCAAATACATAAAACTTTTAAGATAATTCTCTGGTACTTAACATTTTTTTTCAAATAAAGACAACTGTATTATATTGTATCCACCAAATTCTGCTGATTCAGAAAAGCTCTTGATTTTTTTACCTTGCACAAACTGACATTTTTTTGAACTAGTTACTAAGCGCTTCAGCACACATCAGTACCGAATTTTAGAAATCTACAGATATTGGATTTAGATAAAATGCATGCATGTGTTATTTAATTTATAATTTGTATATTTTGGACTGATCATTCGAAATATTTTTAATGTCCTTAAAATAGTTTTCTTACATTAATCAGGGGTTCAGGTTAGCCATGTGAGTTAAAGCGTTGACTTTAATCTCACATGGTAAACCTAGAGTGGCGAGTTCAATTCCCGCCTGGGCAATAGGAATTTATTTAGTGACGGAATTCATTAAATAAAATCTGTAGTCCCACTCATGGCTAGAAAAGGGTCGTAACCTGTAGATAACCCGTCCCAATTAGCGCTAGCTGCAAAAAGTGGACATTATTAAATAATTTATTTTTACATTAATCATTATAAATATGTTTTAGATGGCCGCGAATCTTATTAAGGAGCAATTAGACAAAAAATTTGGACCATCGTGGCATGTCCTAGTTGGAGAAGGGTTTGGTTTTGATATTTCATATGAAGTAAATACGCTGTTATACCTATTTTTTGGTGGCAATACAGGAATATGTATTTGGAAGTGTTGATAAGCTTAAAGCCTAAAGTGAAGACACGAAAAGTCTGATAATAGCTGAACTAAAGTCTGAACAGCATCAGATTAAGCATTGACAACTATTCTAGTCATAATAAAAACTTGATATTAGATTTTTCTAACATATCCCCAAGGGATCTGGTCATTTTAGTACTTTATGCCATTGTTCATAAATTGTGATCGAATTTTATTCAAAATATTTTTAAAGCTAGACTATAATATAGTAAATATTGTTATTTTCTAAGAAAACAAAAAGTGGTCGGTAATGATAAGTTCCATAAAGGAAATCATTCCATCATATTCGAAGTATTATTTAATAACGAAAAAAAAAAGTAATAAATTTAGTGTTCATTTTTAATGTAGTGAATTGTCAGATGCAGGTAATAATTCAGGCAGCTCAATTATGTTGTAATCGGAATAGATATTATTCAAGAAACTTAGTTAAGAACTACTTTTTAGGAGCACAACATTAAAAATAAAATTTCCTGCCTGCTATTATTCTTGAATCTAGTGTGATATTTTATTAGAATTAAGTGTAATATTGTGATTAATTGTTTAATTTATTTATTTGTCATTTATTTTTGAGTATTTGATACTACATAATAAGTATTGTTATAACTTTTATGTTATTTTTGTGATGGTATCTTTGTTCAATTTACCATTACTTGAGTCATAATATAAAAATATTATTTCATTAAGACTCATATTATTTATTTTTTACTTCTCTTAATGAATTTATTTATATATCTTTCAAAAATAAAAAGTTTGTGTTGAATTAAATAGGTTTCCTAGTACTGGAAAATGCAACCAACACATTTATTAACTGTCATCAGTTAGATGTTCCATTTATGTTATTTAAAAAAGTGATATAAAAGTTATGAAATTGGCCTTCTATGGTTTTTGAAAAACTTAAAATATTCATTTGAGGTACAGAATTAGTACTTTATTAATATGATTAAGATTACGTTACTTATTTTCTGGGTTTCACCTTGGACTGATGAAAAAGGGTGAAGAGACTTCAAATAAAATAGTCAAATTAACAAAAATGTTTTCAATTTTCAAATAGTAATAATCTCTTGATGTGATTATAATGGAATAGTTCATTATTGGTTATATGCTTGGTATTTTGTTTTTCCAAGGCGAATACAATTTTAATATTCGAGTAGCTGATTGTAGTAATTTTTATTAAGGTTGTTAAAATCAAAATTTGTGATGGACCGTGAACTTTTTATAATATTTCACCTCATTGAGAATGTTTTTATGTTAAACTTATTGTTTTTGTCCCTGTAGAGATCATATTCAAACAGTTTGATATATAAGTAACTTTCTTTATATGATTTTTATTTAATATTTGGTTTCTGTTTCTAACATTAGAAATAAAATTAAATATATAAGCTTTGCAAAATATTTGTTTTGTTTTCATTATAATTTTTTCTCAAACTAAGATTTCTTTTTAATGTGATTTTAGAAAATGAAGCCAAATTGATTTAAAAAAGAAAACAAAACTGAACTGTAATGCATATTTTTTGTTTGATATTTTCTTTAAAGTTAATTGTAAAAGTCATTATATTCATTAAGACCCATTCCATGACATTTTCTATTAATAAAAAAAATTATGTAGTTAATGTTATCTTAATTAATTAAATTTAAAGTGAAAAAATAGCTAATCTTTTATACATTTGTAACAAATGTGTGTTTGTGGAAAACAAAATGTGACAGTGTGATTTTATTGTAAGTTTAATTAGTTATAGTATATAACAACTGACTGATTTTAAAATATTTGATGTCAGTATGTACAAGTAAAAATTATGAATTGGGAAATACCCATTATGAAAATCCTGATATAACTTCTTAGTTATTCATTTATTTGGTTATTTCATTCTATATTTCTCAGTTAACTCAATAACATTTGCAAATTCTATGGGGTGGTTATGCAGGGAAACGAAACCTGATTGTTGAATATGGATCTTTGTAACTCAAAACATAATTTTGTGCATGAATTAATCGGATAGAATGAGCTTGCAGAGTGGGGTAAATAAATAGGTATGGTGTCAGCTGCTCAAATAGAAAGATATGGGCTTAAATCTTGCTGATGGTCACTACATTTTTGTGTTAATATCACATTACAGGTCCTTCTTAACCCTAGTGATAGTGTTAAGGTATTTAATAGGACAGTGATAGCACCAATCTCTCTGTTTATTGATTTGATATAGCATAGGATCAATATCTCTACAATACCTCTCTAACCCTGGCTCTTCATGCCCTATAATGAATTATATTTACATATTTCTGTTATAAAGAAGACTAGTAACAGGCGCAAAGTATAGAAATAGGATGTCTATTCCTTACTGAATGGAGAGACGCTAACCTCTATGTATTCAATTTCAAAATGGTAATCACCCTTTCGTTTATTAAATCTACTTTTTCTTGTATTAATACATGGAATGCAATATTCTTTTTATACCCACAAATTAACGTCCATTCAAATTTAGAAGCACATTAATTAGCTGTGAATGACAATAAGTCAAGCGTACCCAAGCTTATGTGCTATTTACTCTCTAAAGATCAATTTCTAATAAACTTTTTTTTTCCTAAGTAACTAATTTTTATTATTTAAAAAAAAATGTTTATTGATTATTTAAATACAGTAATCAATTTAATTTTAAAATGGAATAAATGTGGGTTTTATTTTTTTAGTTTAAACTGATTAGCCTATGGCTAACTGCCATTCAGAATCGGCGTATCAAGCTTCAATAGTTTTAGTACCAAATGATGTTGTGAGTGTACTGAGAGAACAATTGTCTTGGAATGAAACAAGCATTTAGATCTTGAACTTGTCATGAAATATAGCACAGAAACACTAGGTTATTTTGCAGTTGAAATACTTTTTTTTTTGAATGGCTAATTAGGTATATATATATATATATATATATATATATATATATATATATATATATATATATAGGGTAATTAGGTAGATATCTTATTCTATGACAATTCTACATTAGGAAAGCCCCAACAATAAATACACTAACACACCATTACCGAAATTATCATCGATAGCATGATTCAACCCAGAACTTCCTATTTGGTGGCAGGGCTCTATTATTTTAGTTACCCCTTTTCCTCTCTTGAATATATGATAACATTAATTAATTTATCCTGAATAAATTATAATTTATAGATAGGAATAAATAGAGGAATTTTATTCTTACATTTTGTTACTCACAAGTCCATGATTAATTTCCTTTGACTTGTCATGATGCAAAGACTCATGGATAGTTTATTTCAATTTTTTTACTAGACCTTAATTTGTTTGTTGTTTCTACTCCATGCATGTTATGTGTATTTATACCATGAACTATAGATTCAAAATGTGTTGGGTTTTTATTTATTTATATCAGCTACTTCTGTGAACTAGAAATCAAATTTCGAGCCTAATTTTATGGGGGGGGGGGTGGAGGATCGATGTGTGCGCATTACTTTCTATCTGACAATTGTTGTCTCTGTTATAAAAGATCACCCCAGGCATTGGCTCTTTCATTTTACAATAATCATTTGTATTTAATCTTCACAAATCTTTAAAATATTTATTTATATTTTTCTTAAATAAGTTCTTTAAGATTTGTGAAGGTCAAATGACTCCCATTTTGAAAATAGCAATATCCACTGAGATTAATATTTTGAATACAGTTTTAGATATTAAAGAATGAAAGATATTATTTTAGAATTTATACCAACTTTATTTACAAATATATTTTAAGTATATGATTTTTGAATTGAAGGTTTTACAAATTAAAAAATCTTTACAAACGTGACACATCCAACGATTAAGTAAGACTGATATATTTTGATCATTTTAATTTTAAACATAAGTATTTCAAATTTTATCATTTTTGTCTGTGAATTGTTCATTCTTCACTCATACTGTCTAAGATAAGTTTTAATATAAATATATCAAATGGAGGTAATCTTAAATCATGAAGTTCATTTTCCCTGCATTATTTGCATCTATTTAAAAGTCATGTTTCTGCTTATATAATATTAATATCTGATTATTTTCCTGATACATTCTCAGGAGCAGATTTTTAATTTCCAATTTCATTGGAGACTTGGGTAACATTATTATGGTAATTGGCTATTAAGTAAGATTTTTAGACTGCATGTGCTAAAGGAAAGTTGACTGATTGTCTACAAGTAAGTTGAGAACATTTTAAATTTAATTTGCATTCACTCTCACAGAACTTGTTTATCATTCATCAAAATATACTAAATAAAACTAAGAACTACCTTTTTGTTAGTTGTATTTGTAGAATAGAAATTATATGTTGAATATTATTAATTAAATAGCAAATAAATATTATGGTTCATTACATCATTTGGATTTTTACAATTTTTTTTTAAATGTAAGCATTTGTTTGTTAAGTAAAATGGACACAATTTGTATTTAATTTTTAGTTGATTTATAGTTGACTTTTGTTGTTGATTTTGTATTTATTTATTTATTATAGCTGTTCTAGTCAGACGTAATAATGTGCAATGATTAATTTTAAGAAAACATAAATTTGCTCTTAAGGGAATTAATATGCAGTATTATTGTACCTTCTACAAATGAGTTAAACTGAAATTGTCATTTTTTTTTGTTGAAACATAAAAAAGATAATTATCCATTGAAGGACTGCTATTGTAACAATCATTTAACAATTAAAATTAATAGAAATTGACTTTACTAAATAATTATTGATAATTGCATTTTCCAATTATCATTTTACTCCTTCCCCTTATTCAAATGTTTATATTCTTTTAAAATAATATTATTACATTCATCAAAACAAAGTGTCGAATATCTTTAAAAATGGCATTCAAGTTCTGTTTTATATTAATAGAAGAACTTTTTAAAGAAAATTCATTAGTTTTTTATATGAATGAACACTTAAGGAGTGTGTATTTTATAAAAAAAAAAAAGTATACTTAGCTTATTCAATGAGCTAAAGACTTAAGCATTTAATATTCTGTGAGAGAAAGGGGCAGACCAGACAGTGGGGATTTATAAAATATATAAATGTGGGCTATGAAAAATAGGAGGGTCTTGTTGGTTTGGTAGAGAAGATCCCAGAATAAGATAGCAGCACAGAAGCAAAGCCGAACTCGTGGACATGTTTGGTCAGCCTGATATCATTTGTGGTATTATAAGTGATGTATGTGGTATGATTCTGTTGGTTAGTAGGACATGTTAAGAGAATGGATTCAACTGAATGCCCTGGTAAATGGTATATACCCCTCTATTTATAACATATCTCTCATCCTACTTGATTGGCATACCCCTCTTTCTCTCTATACCTGGCTCAGAGAGGAAGAGGGGTATGTCCTAACAGGATTGAGGGTTGACTTGTGGAGGGAACGATTTAGAAATTAGAGGATACTAGCTATGGACTGCATTGAAGATCCATGGGGGCACAGGTCCTGCAAGGACTGTTGCACAAAGAAGTAAATAATGGGGAACATTTGAAAGGAGTATATATATATATATATATATATATATATATATATATATATATATATATATATATATGTATGTATGTGGTAGTAAAAAGGTAGCAAGGTACTAAGGCAGAGAGTGTACTCATGTATTAAGGGCCATATTCATGTTCCAGTTGGTTTAGTAGAAAGAGTAATTTGTGTTAGCAGGTCTGGGAAGCTTCCTGTTTTGCTCAAAATCTAAAGCAGGTTATTTTGTCAAAATGTGTGTGGGCCAGGAGGAGGTTTGTAGTAGACATATAGGTAGGGTTTTTGGGCTATACGAAGCTGTGTGAATTTGTATGAGCAACAGAGAAGTGAGATTTCGATATCAATATGACACATTTATAGTCCCACCTATAACTTCTGCCTGATGGGTGCAGACTACCAATGCACTAATGGTATTAATGTGACATGTAGTACTTTATGAGAGATGCCATGCTTGATGATCATAGCTAGAGTTCTAAATTTGTACAGTAACAATATGCTTCAGTGGTGGAGTAATAGGGGGAATTTTTTTTGGGACCACATCCTCAGCTGCCCCTCAGAAGGGTTTTCATTCATAGCTGTGGGGCTGTATTGAGGAAAGTTAGGGATTTGTAGTGACCATGAGGAGAAAGGCTATTTGTAAATGACAGTTGTCTTCACTGGTTTTCTTTCAACTAGGGCAGTACAGGAGCTACCAGCTTTTATCTGAAATCATAGTTTCGCCTAATGGAACAAAAAATAGCCCAGCCTAATCAATGCCTTTGGACCATGGGGGAATGCCTATAAAAACCCCTAGTGTTGAAGAAAACAGGCCCTTGTTTATTTTATTTCCCCATAGACCATGGGAAGGAAGCAATCCCCCTGGAGGTTCAGTTCTGTCATGTTCTAGGACAGTTTATATTCTGAAGAAGGTAGATAAGGAGAAATCTATTCAGGTCCTGGATGCTGAAAGTGTTTTCTTGAGAACATTTTTTCAGGATTCCATCATTTCATTCTTATATATATATGTAAACCTCCTCCACATCCTTAGTGGGAGAAGGAGAGAGGGACACCAAATGTGGCACCCTTATTTAAGCTGGAACAGTTATTCTAAATCACAACCTATAAGTATTGTATTAAACCCTTAATTATATATATATATATATATATATATATATAATCTGTGACATAACTAATTAATATTAATTAACTATACAGTTATTATACCCTGAAGTAAAATATGGCAATTGAATGAATTTTTCTTTAGAATAGCTGTTCTCCATAAATTAATTGAAATGACTATAACTCCCACTCGAATATAAAGATTTAATTTAAGCTCTGAATAATCCCTGTATTTTCATTTTATTTCGTCATATCACTGTTTTACATGAGGCACGGAATGGTTGCTGCATGAATATTGATAAACTTATTACTGTTCATGGAAGCAAATAAATCTAGTTTCCCGTCAAAACAGCTGCATCAACTTAGAAGACAAAAAAAATGATAAATTCAGTTCCACTACATTTCCCCTTGTCTTTACTTGAAGTTTAGAGAAATGGTGGTCAGGAAATTTTGGCTCAACTTTGGGAGGAAGCTATATCGCATTCATAATAATCTTCAAGCCTTATAAGATAGCAGCGGTTGGTTTAGGGATTCATTACAGCATAAAAGAAATTTTAGAAAATGGAAGAGTAAATTTCAATTTCATTCTTATACTACGTATTTTAATAACACAAGGAAGTTAAAAAAAAAAAAAAAAAACTTTTAGCAAAATTAATGCATTTTATTTGATAAAAATAAGTAAGAATTATACACACAGGCCACAAGAATCATAAGTACAAAGGAAATTACTTTCCTTTTTTTCTTTCTTTTTTAAAATTATTACATTTTTCTTAAAGTTTGAATATGGAATAAAATACTCACAGACTTACTTTCATTAATAGCTTACAGTACTCATATCTATATTAACAATTCAAATTTTATAAAATTATGGCGTTTTGAAAAAATATGGCTATTATGTTAATAAAATGTAAAATATAATACAAGTTATGAAATGCAGATTAGTACAAAAAATCACAAAAAGAGTTGTCAACAATGGTTTTATTGGATTTCATATCACTTTTGCACAATAATACTTCCATAGGAAGGAATGCACAGAATTAAAAACCATAAAGATCAACGTAAAAATAAATGCATAAAAGAAATCACAAACTTCATTACACAACAAAAGAAAAATGTTAAAAAATATACAATAAAAATAGGTTTAGTGTTATGTTAAGACTATGGTTCCTAATAGGCATTAACTATGAACATACTACTGCTCCAGGTTCCTAATAAGCAGTACACACCTAAAGCAAATATTAAGACTGTACATTTTTAGAATAAGATGTAATCCACAGTTCTACTTGGGTGTAAGAGATCATTAAACAAATTTATTTCAATTCTTTTAGAAATTAGGCCTTTTTTAAAGCTAATTTTCCCTTGTCTATGCAAATTCATGCAAAAATAATAAGAAAAAATGGCACTCTCAATTTGTTTACGACAGATATAGAATTACGAGTAACATGTAGAAGTATTTGAACAGAAACCTCAAAATTTCACTAATATAATTGCATTTACAGAAAATTGCACAAAAACACCAACTATAGTAAATATCTTAAGTAAATTGATCATAAAAATGTTTCGCAGAGGGTGGGAAAACTAAACAAGCAGACTTCCTAAGTTTCGGGGAACGGTTTCCAGTAAAATGTACAGAAAATAATTGTAACAATATACTCAACAAGATTAATCCTATAACTGCCACATATTCGAACATCAATATTTACAATTATAACATCAATGTCTTATTACATTTTATACTCATCTAACCTCCCTTCTACAGGTCTGATTTAGATCATTAATAAACTTTAGCTTTACATGAAACATTTAAATACCAATAAAATTTGGTGCTAGTAAAAAAAAAGAATATATATATATATATAAACACACATTTAAAAGGAACTTATTTTTACCACGAACTAGATAGGAAAGGTGGATATTTGATTAAGGTATTCAAAAATTTTATCATGAGTACAACCTCAATAGCAATTAACGGTTGAAGCAAAGTTTGAAGGAAGAAATTTTTATATGTAAAAGACCCGGGGGATTGAAGATACAATATTTGTTGGAAAGGTAAGCTCTTTTTCGCAACACATTGACAAAACCTGTGAAAATAGAGAACTCTGCCATGACTGAGGACATGTATAATTACACCCGTAACCCAATATTATAAATTCTAATTGAGCAGTAATTAAATAGACAATTTTGTTACTATGTCATTGAGTAACAATTATGATTATTAGTAATGAAAACCTTCGAAAATCCTCCCCTCTAAACCCCCCCTCCCACTGGTCCGATTTCAGCCATTAACGAACCTGATCTTTCTTTTTACATAAAACGACCAAATATCGAGTTTGGTAACGATTAAACAAAAATTGCGACTGCTAGAGCGGTAACAGACATATATATATATATATATATATATATATATATATATATATATAGTTTTGAACGGACCTCATTTTCGTCATCTACTAGGTAGGATCGATGGACATTTGAAGAAAAATTTTGTCATGAGTACAACCTCAATAGCTGATTTCCCTTCAGGGAAATCTGCTAATATAAGCTTCCTAAAATTTACCGTATAAATAAAACATTAGGTCCAGTCCACTCAAATCGAAAAGAAAAATGTTGACCTTAAGAGAAGGAGGTCTGACTAATAGGGAGGAAAAAAGAAAAATGTTGACCTTAAGAGAAGGAGGTCTGACTAATAGGGAGGAATGTATAGAAAGCTGAACAGGGTATAATGAGGTGAAGAGATAGCCTATTTTTCACAAGTTAGCCCTGATATTAACACTTTAACATTAACTACACCAATGTATAAATTCTTCAAAACTTTAAGTTCTACTATATAACCCATAAGAAACACTGGTGCTTTTGTGGACAATGCATGTTTTTGACAATTCAACTCACTGAGACGGTAAATCAAAATCAATTTTTAATAAAATAAAAATGTCCTTTTCAATAATGTGAAATTCAAAAATTATGCAAATTTCATTGTCCGTTCAAACACTTTCACATAATGTACATATTTTCAAATTCTTCTAATTGCATTAACCATCAAGGTGCATTAGTATAGAAATCATAAGTAGTCAATTTTTTTGTTTTACCATAATATGATTGATAAAACCAAAGATATCACAATGTTAGGATTAAAAATATTAACCCTAAACAGCTTTGTGGCAAGAAATTATCACATAGGCAAACACAATATTGAAGTCATTCACAATTAATGTCAGAATAATCAGAAAAAATAAACAATGTATTGTTATTTAATGTATAGGTTATTGATGCTGTATCATCACCTAAAAAATATTTGCTCCATTTTATTGTCTAACGAGGTAAACCGAAGATTTTGCAAATGACACAAACAAAACATATTCAAATTATAATTATAAATACACTAATATTTTTTTAAAAAAATGCAGTTATATTGTGGTGCTGAGGATGCCACACTGAAAAGTAATGGTATTTATTCATTGAATAAAAATGAATACCACAATTCAGTTTTAATAGTATGAACAAATATTGTTGACAATTACTCTTACTTTGAAGGACGGAAGACACCTTCATTATATATTAAAATGTTTTTATTAGAAAGCGATGTTTGGCTAGGTTGGGAGTTGTACCCAAGTCTCCCATGTAAACCGAATGCTATTGTGGGATAGGCCAGTTATGAAGATGCAGCTAAGAGACAAAAATGTTTGAATTTTATGACATGCCCAAAATCTGATGAAAATTTCTATAGACATCATTAATGTTTTATCGTGTTATGTTATATAAAATGCAATATTAGAGTTTACAGAAAAAGAAATTTTCATTTAATTTAGATGTTAAAAAAATAATTAAAACAAAACAATAAATTGCAATTCAACAAATATATAGCTAAAGATGATGAATATTTATCTTTAGCCGAGTTATTAACTAAGTTTGAAATATAGCAATATCTCAAAATTTAAGAGTAATGACCATTATTCAGAATTTCTAGTACATGCCAAATAAGTTATTTTTAAAACTTCCTTAAACAAAAACATTTTTCTTAATTGGTTTCTCTCTTGAAATAAGTATTTTCTCTATATTAATAATAAACCATCTGGATACTAGGAATTTATTTAGTGACAAACTAACAATAACATCAAATTTAGTCTCACCCTGGCTAGGAAAGTGTGGTAAAATGTAGATGACCCGTTTCAATAAGCCGTAGTTGCCTAAATTTATACGTTTTACTTACACTTAAGCTTAAACTTAAAACATATACTTATACTTTTTTGTTGTTTTGTAAAAAAAATTAAAATAAACCAAACATTTAAAAATTCATTACTATGTAGGAAAAAAAATCACAGTAATAATTTGGACTTATAAGCAGACTATTAATTAAAGTGACTAAAATAAGCCATAAGACAAAAGTGATCACAAATGAAATATGTAGCTCATGTGACAGGCTCTGGCACTTTGCGCAGTTAGTCCACAAATTTCAGGTTAATTTGTAAATACCCTTTATAGTGAAACGTATGTAAAATAGTAAAAAAAAATTACACAATTATCTATAAATATATAGAAACTAGATATGAAGTTCTAGAGGATCAATATTTATATTTCTTTAAAACCAAACTGGTTAGGTGGGGCTCATGTTAAGAGTGTGAGTTAAGGCATTAGTCTTAATACCACCTGGTAAACCTAGAATTGTGAGTTTGATTTGGACATGGGCAAAAGGAATTTATTTTGTGACAAAATCATTAAATAAAATCCTTAGTCCCACTCTGGCTAGAAAATGGTAGTAACCTGTAGATATTCCGTCCCAATTAGTCTTATTAACATTAAGTAGATGTTAATAAATAGTACATTGGTTAGAAAATCAGGCATAGTAGCAAACATTAATAACAAAGTTGTCACAATACTTGTTAATTATGTTCAGAAATTAAGAAAATTAATGAAGCAATTTTTTAGGAAAAGAATAAAGATGTGAACAATGTGTGCAGTATGGGTGCTGTGAAAAATAAATAAATATAATTTTTATAATAATTCTCTTGAGCTATTCATGTAAATACTCCTAAAATGTAAACACTTCAATGGTAAATAAATTGATAACTAATGAAACTAACTAAAAAAAAAATTAAATGTTAAAATTTTTAATAGGGCTAACTTAATATTTCCATTTAATACGACTGCATTAATAAATACAGAATAAAATTATCACATTATATCACAATTCAATATAATAAACAGTGGCTGTTGGTATAAATTAAAAGTCAAACATCATTTAACAGAAAACATCTTAAAATTGATTAGTATGTCAGTAAGTGTCACACCTTTCTGAGGACATACACTGCCCGTCAAAAGTTTGAGACCACCTTTTGGTTACATCAATTAATCTACTTTAATCATGCAAAACCTCAATTTTACCTAATTATCAATGCATAGTTACAAAATATAGGTATCTTATTATTATTTGTATTTATAAACAAATTTGCTATTTAGGTGTAAGAAAGGTTTTGGACCATCATAAATAGCAAAAACATAATTTGATTTAATCTTATTATCACTGAGACTACTAACATGCTAAAAATAAATAAGGATAAACAATGTGCTTGTTGTGTCTGGAGTTTTATTTACAGGCTAGTAATTCCCCCAAGTGGAATTAAGATGATACATTTTATTCCTAGTTTGATTTATTGATTTCTAAACTGCCGAAGTTGTAAGAAGTTCACTGCACCGGAAATTTTTTTTTTTTTTAAAAAGAATGATTAAAAAGAAGGAATTTTCCGTTGAATTAGTTAGTGCAATCTACACACTACACAAAGAGAACAAATCTGAACGCCAAATTACCGCACAACTGAAACTGGCGTGCATAAAACAATCACTCGCTATGAAGACACTCTCATCACAACAAACTTCGTTCTGGAAGGCCTAGAATAACGTCTGCTCAAGAAGATCAATTTATTATTTTGAAAAGCAAGAGGAATAGAAGACTCACTAGTCCCGAGATTCGAGCAGAGACCAACAGCGCCTTGAAAAAGTCCGTATCTCTTTCTACCATGAAAAGAAGGCTCAGGAAAGCCAATTTATTGGGGCGTGTTGGTACACTAAAACCACTTCTAAGACCAGCCAATAAAAAGAAAAGGTATCTTTGGGCACTTGGGTACAAGGATTTTACAGTGGAGGATTGGAGAAAGGTACTTTGGACAGACGAATCAAAGTTTCAGGTGTTTGGAACTAATCATAGGATTATGGTTCGTTGCATGCCTTCGGAAAAGTTCATTCCTCAGTGTATAATTCCAATAGTAAAGCATGGAGGAGGGCCAATTTTGGTGTGGGGATGTTTCTCAGGCTTTGGGCAAGGGGATCTTGTACGAATCACAGGAAAACTTAATAAAGAAGGCTATAAAGACATTTTGAAAGACCATGGAATTCCTTTTGGTCTTCGTTTAATTGGTTCTAATTTTATTATGCAGCAGGGTAACGATCCAAAACTGTGCAGGGGGTATTTACAAGACCAAGAAAATGACGGTATCTTGAAAAATATAAATTGGCCGACTCAATCACCTGATCTTAGTCCAAGCTCCTTTGGAAAGAACTTGATAGGAAAGCCAGAGACGTTGCTCCAACTTCATGAAAGCACCTCTGGGAGCGTCTTAAAAGTTGTTGGGATACTTTGCCATTAGATAAACTAATAGAAAGGATGCCATGAGTGGTCAAAGCAGTTTTGAAAAGCAAGGGAGGATTTTTTGACAAAAAGAAAATATAACTGTATTGTACTGTATATTTTTAATAAATTGTTTATTCACTTATTAATTGTTTTATTGAAGGTTCGTTTTGGTTTGGTTTATTTTGTTTAATATAATCCAAATTTTTATAAAAAATTGAAGCGGTCTCAAACTTTTGACCGGCAGTGTAAGCTCAAACCTAACAAACCAGTGTTAGGATAGGCGGTCGTGATAAAACTTAGTAAGATGTAAACACCAATAACTAAGTTAAATTGAATTCAAAATAATATTTTTAATTAAATAAACAAACATGGCTTTTTAGAATAGTATGAACAAAATTAGTAACACATTTATGGATGAAAAAGAAAAAAAATAATGGGCAAAGAAAATATATCATAGAAGCTCTTCAATGAATTGAACAAATTTACAGACCCTGTAACGCCCAATAAATGCATGACTTTCTAAATAAAATTTAATACTGTACAAAGCTTTAACCATTTACATCATATGGAAGCCCATGGCTAGTTTAGACCCTTGGTAAGCTGTGGCATAGTTATTTCTTTAAACAAAGATAGAATTTATAATTATTATGGCTGGGTAGTAGTCAATTGAAGAGTAATACCCAGCTTCTAGGTAAGAACTTTCTATGAGCATACTTCATTATTATGATGTACCATTTTTGCATTTAACCAATTTTAACTAGAATCAATTAATTATCAGCCTCTCGATTGTCTTTTCAATAGCTTCTGATTGATAATACTAAGTTTCCATCTATATACTGCTAGCTACTAAAGATTCCTTCCAAGGCATTTTCTTGGTCTTGCTTTATCTCTACCATGCCAAATCTTAAAGATCGTGATTTATTAAATCTTTAAAACAGAGGCAATTAAACTTTCTGAAATATATTTTTAAAAATAAATACAGAAATCCTGAAGCATAAATATTTGAAACGGCTATATGAATTGTCAAATCTTGAATTCCACAGAGGTATATGCTACCATTTATTGCAATATGTTACAACTCATTGTGTCTCTTTGTAATAATAGTGGCATACCTTCCTTATTATTGGAAAATAAAACAAGTAATTTAGGCCAGGGAAGAGTATATCAACTATTCGAGGACTATTCCAGCAGCCACTGCTGTATAATTATGAAAATTATTAATAATGAGTGAACTCAAAAGTAAGAACTAACATTTATATGATAATCAATATTACATAGTGCCATTAATTTTAATATGGGTTAAAGAACTTACAAGTTTACAGTGACTCACCAAAACTTAATTAAGCACCACTTTTTTTTTTTTTTTTTTTTAATAATTCCCAACAAGAAAGAATATTGTAGAAAATTAAATTGACAAATTAGGCCAATGTAATACATGCCATTGACTTAAATAACCCAACAGTAAACATTTTAGCTCTAATCATTAACTCCCAGCAGCATTTCAAGTAACAAAAAACCATAGTAAAACAATCTTTCATTATATAGAATAAGAAAAAAAATAGAAATCTCCCAAACGGTCTGCGTTAGGGCTTAATCACTGCTTTGGCTCTGGAGTTTCAGGAGTATCCCATTTTAGATGGACCTCTGGAGTAAAATTTATTATTTCAACATGAACTGCTTGATATTTCTCAAATTTAGGCGGAATTGGACACAGCCGATACCTCACTTTATCCCCAGGAAGTGGAACATATTCACCCTCAACACTGTAAAAATAATCTATATTATTTATCTTAAGATACAACAACAAAAAAAAAATAAAAAAAAAAAATACATACAATAATATTGTTGGACCAACCTACTATGTGATATACAATAACTGTGTTTAGATAGTCACTCTACTTCAATGAGTGTGGTCCATTTAACCAGTACCTATTCCACTTTTTATCTTACCTCACTGTTGATGCCAAGTATTTATAAATCCAAAATCTAAGCACTTTAAATTATGCTACCTCAAATTTAAGAACAAAGGGCATAAATGCCCTGAAATTAAAATAATATATGTTACATTTAGAGAATCCTTTTAATATAAGGTAAATCGTAGACAGCTTTTTAACTGCATTTCTATAAATGTTTGGAAAAACCTTATTTATTTTAATAAATGTTTTGAAGAGATGGTTAATTGCTTTGATTTAGAGGAGCCCCTCTAAATCAAATGCTTTTGTACACGAAAGATTGTTTGCTTAAAGATCTTTTTCTCTTAGGCCAGAAAAAACATTAAATTTTGAATAAGCTTAGAATACAGTACAAGATGAACTATGATTTCTATTAAAGCAAAATCAGTGAGAGAATCGGTATTGCTCATCTTATGAGATTACATATTTCTGGGAGATATACTTAAATAATTAAAAAGTCCGTCACACAGGGGCTGCGTAAACTAAGCAAATTTCCCACGTGAAGTTTAACAATAGATAAATCTACATACCGATAAAACAACACCACCGTTAATATTAAGTGAATAAATACAAACGATAATAAGAAACCTTCCAACAGGAAGCACTGAAATGTAAACAAATAGTACTGCCCACTTCTTACCGGAAACAAAAACAATTACAGTAATACATCTGAATAAAACGTATTAATTTGATTGAAAACTATTTACTATACCTATTACTGTAATTTATAATGAACCAGAATAATTTTTATCTCCATGAATCAAATTTAAGTAGCCCAAAAAGTTAAGAAGGGGGGGGGATCACCAGAGCATTTTTGCATGTACCTTGTTTAATAAATGTCTCATTAAAACAATATTTGGTATTTAAGTTTCGAATGATGTGGTTTATTACATAACTGAGTAATGTTTATGTGACATGAGTAGAAGTGGGGGTTTGCTGAAGGTTGAAAACTGAAAAATGCAAATAACTCGGTTACTATTCAAGATAGAGAATAAATGTATAAAACAATATTTATAGTACATTTAATTTGCTATAAGATTGATTCTATACATGTTTGCAATCCGAGTATAATAACGGAGATATTTCGAATTTTCAAAATTCTTCCCCTCTAAACCCCCCTTCCCCAGGCCGTTATCGAACTTGATCTTTCTTTTTACATAAAACGACTAAATATCGAGTTTGGTAACGATTAAACAATAATTGCGACCGCTAGAGCGGTAACAGACTAATAAATATATATATATATAGTTTTGAACGGACCTCATTTACGTCATCTCCTGGGTTGGTTCGATGGACATTTGAAGAAAAATTTCGAAAATTGCGTCATGAGTACGATAGCTCAATAGCTGATTTCCCTTAAGAGAAATCTGCTAAAACGGGCTTTGTAAAATAGAACTTACTGCATCAATACTGGTAAAATTAGATATATTCCATTGATTTGTTCGATTTAATTGTTTTCTAATTCCTTACACACTAAATTAAAATCATAAACTAAAGAATGGCAAGTTAATACCACACATATTAATTAGCTTTTTGACATATATTGTCCAAATATAATTATAAATTTTCTCATTTAAGCTATTTCAACTTTTTTTCTACAATAACATTAACTAGATTTTATAAAAATTATAAATAAAGAATAATTCCTGTTTGAAGTAATCAAAGTAAAATATGTGTAACCAAATTTAGACTCCATATGAGGCCACAGGCTGCAAAAATGTTCCAAGAGATCTCATTAATACCATAAAATCTGTATACTCAAATTCAAAAGGAGTAAAGAAACAGTCTGCCCCGTTACCAAGTGAAAGAGGAGTATAATAGAGCAATAACTTGATCCAACTCTTATTAACTTATTTATGGATGAAATCCATACAATAAGTAAAAGCATAAAAACAGAACTCCTCAAAAAAAGACAGCTCAAGCGGTTTGATCATGTAAATTGGTTGAGCAAGGACGAGGCCCCCACAACACAGATGGAAGAAATTACTTACAATAATTTGATATGATCCAAACAACAACTGAAGCTTGGCAGCAGTTGACCGATGACCCTCCATGCCTTAAATGACACAAGGTGGAAGGTAAAGAAGAAGTGGCAACAGAAGAGGTGTGAAACATATAGAGCTGTTGTAATATATCCTTTTAGTATCATATGTACTTCAAGCTATTGACCTTCCACCTAACCACCTTAATGAATACAGATAAGGGGACACTCTCACAACATAAAAAGAACAGGCCACTGCAGCTGGTTATATCGAATATAATTTATTATCATAATGCACTAATCAAAAAATTAAATGTTTTATTGGGAAAAAGGAGATAGAAGATTTAAATGGATTGACTAACTTCAGTAGGTATTTACAAATCCCAGGTATGGAACTCAAAACTGAAATGATCATAAATTCCTCAAAATAATTCTTACTAAATCACATTTTTATTCACTGGAAATGTATAAATGTGTGAAATATAGGTATATGACCACAATTGGGATAGAAACAACGAGCCCTAAAAACAAGTAACATATTAAAAAAGATTTCACTAATCATAATTCCCTCACACTGGTTGCAAAACTGGCAATATTCAACTAATTAAAGATTTTTGATTGGAAAAAGTAATGTATCCTGTATATTCACAACACCAATCAAAAAATATTGTTGGGCACAGATATGTTCTTTAGCCAACCTAGGCAGAAGAAGTAGGTGACCTAAATACCTCACAAGTGTTAGCAGCATAAAACTAGCTTATAATATATAATTAACATTACTAAAAGTTTTGTGTATTATTAAGGACATTATGAGAATATGTTTGGAATTGATGACAAAGAATATCTGTCATACTTCCTTGAGTAAATTTCTATATTCCTATAGATCTACTTTTTAAGCAAAATAGATTAGTTTCCAATAAAGGAAAGCAACTCACTCTGAAATATGTGCAAATATAACATCTCCATTTGACTCTCTTTCAATAAATCCATGTCCCTTTGATCTGCTGAATGATTTAACTGTACCAGTTTCTACTGGGTTTGTGAAGGCTCTTGCAGAACTGAAATAAAAAAAGACGCAATAAATGAAATACAATTGTTTCTGCTCATGATAAAGATGCTGAAGAGAAGCATATTCTCACGTTGAATCTGTCCTAGTTCTTCTTGTTATTATTGGGCTAGGCACATGTAAATGCCAGTGAGGACTGCCATCAGGAGAAGCGAGATTTTGATAACTGTCCGATTTTCTGGGGGTTTCCATTTAGTAAAGGAATAGTAAAAAATCGGGTACAACAAAACGTTTAGATCAAACTAAGGCCGGAGGGACATGAGATAAGAAGCGGCGCTGTTATTGATACAGGAGAAAAACAACCTTGATTTTGACTGATTGCCTAGAGGCGCATCCAACGGTAGAACTTGGAAGCAACGTTTAGTGGGATATTTCAATTTCTGAGGTTTTTGCACTTTTCAATTTGCATCATAAATCTAAATATTTTAGAAGTAAAACTTCATTCAGTACTATGTTCAATTGGTTTTTCAATTTTTTCCTTGTAGATAAAATGTGAAATAGAAAACCTTCTGTAAACTTTATCTGGACATTAGCCTAAGATCAACATCTCTTTGTGCGCTTAGTTTTCAAGTGTGAACTGCAATTTATAGTATTTTAGCAGATTTCCCAGCTATTGAGGTCTTACTCATGATGCGGTTACAAATATTTTCTTCAAATGTCCATCAATCCTACCCAGTAGATGACGAAAATGAGGTTCGTTCAAAATTATAAATATTTATTTGTCTGTTAACGCTCTAGCGGTCGCAATTTTTGCTTGATCGTTACCAAACTCGATATTTAAACTTTTTTTGTAAAAATAAAGGTCAAGTTCGTTAATGGCTTAAATCGGACCAGTAGGAGGGGGGGGGGTTAGAGGCGGATTTTCGAAAATTCGAAATATATCTGCTACTATACGACGGATCGAAAAATTGTATAGAACCAATCTTATTGCAAATTTAATTTACTATTAATATTGTTATATAAATCTATTCTCCAGATTTGAATATTAACCGAGATATTTGCATTTATATTATTTGTGTGCACGTAACGAGATGAGATCGGCTAACTTCTGTCCTAATCGTGGGTTTCCGCCAAAAGCTAGCTCGGCCGTTTCCATAACTGTTTGGCTCTCGTGAAATTTCTATATTCTAAAACTTCACGTGGGAAATCTGCTTAGCTTACGCAGCCCCTGCGTGACGGACTTTTGAATCACCATCCCATTCTCTCACACCTGTCAGCAAATTCAAATTTTGTATAGAACCCCTAAATAATTTCAGAATTATAAATAACTTTAGCAGATTTCCCTGAAGGGAAGTCAACTACTGAGGTTGTACACGACGCTATTTTCGAAAGACTTCCACAAATGTCCACCAAGTCGAAAAATTGCATAGAACCAATCGTATTGCCAATTAAATGTTCTATAAATATTGTTATATACATTTATTCTCTATATTCAATATTAACGGAGAAATTTGGGCTTATTAGTTTTCATCATTCAGTGAACTTCCACGCCTACTCATGTGATATAAACAATATCTGTTATATAACGAACCACTTCACTTGAAGCTTAAATATTCTTATTTATTAACGTCCACTTTTTGCAACTAAGGCTAATTGGGACGGGTTATCTACCGGTTACCACCCTTTTCAAGCCAAGGTGGGACTGAGGATTTTATTTAATGAGTTCTTCACTAAATAAATTCCTACTTTACATAGAAGTAGAGAATTTAGATGATCACAAGAGTGTTATACAAGTAAGTGAGAAATCTACTTAATTTACAGTGTCCCTGCGTGATGGACTTTATTTAGTAAGAAATAGAGAATATTTGTGGAGTAGAGAGGAAGTCTCCTTTAGGTTAACTCAGTAGTGCTATCAACAGGTTACCATCCATTTTGAGTCTGGTTGATGCTAATTAGTGAGCCCACCGCAAGGGCTTTGTATGAACGGTATGGCTCTTTAGATTCTCCAGAACTGTGAGTCTAGCCGTAAAATCTATTGCATAATACAGACTCCAGCCCTTTCCAGATATTTTAGCAGATTTCCCTTAAGGGGTATCAGATATTGAGGTCGTACTCAGGACCCTATTGTCGAAATATTTCCTGAAATGTTCATGAATCACAGGAGATGACAAAAATGAGGTCCCTTCAAAACTACATATATAGACTTATTTACATATTTGTCTGTTACCGCTCTAGCAATCGTAAATTTTGTTTTATCGTTACCAAACTCGATATTTTTGGTGGGGGGGGGGGAGAGGAATTTCGAAAATTTGAAATATCTCGGTTATTATAGGTCAGATCGGAAAAGTGTTTTGAACAAATCTTATTACAAACTAAATGTTCTATAATGTTATTATAAACGTTTTTTAACTATCTTTATTATTAATCGAGATATTTGTAGTTTTTAGTTATCGGCCTTTTGTAAACCCCCACTCCTACTTATGCCATATTAACAATAAGCTGTCATATCATGAACCACTTAATTTGAAGCTTAAACACCAAATGTTGGTTTCATTGAACTTTTACTTTTTAAGATAAATGCAAATAAATGGCAGCCCCTCGACTATACCGAAGAATTATGTTAATATCTTTATTTAACTTCTTTAGGGAATTCAGAATTTTTATAAAGTTGTTGAACACTTGGCAGAAACGTGAATATTTCTTTTGTGGAAGATCAAGAGTGCGAGAGGAGTCAATATTTTTAAGAATCACAACAAAATTGATTAGAAGATTATGCAACAATGTGGAAAACCATCAAATTATTATTATTGTTGAAAACCAAGAAATATTGACAAGCAACAACATTAAACACAAATCGTCTCTCAAGATAAATTAATTGCTTTCATACAAATCAATTAACTAATGTTAAGGAAAGCGTTGGAATACCAATATTCTAATCTTAGAGTCATAAATTATTCAGTTCCCCACTAGTTCCAGAAATGTCCACGGTCAGGATAAAATTAATCTTTAATCTTCCATTAGAAACTATTATAAAGGGGTACATTTCTTCAATACAACTTAATGCTATTTCGACAAACGAAATGGGGATTTCCCCTCAAAATCGTCATTTCTTTCAATAAGGTTTTTTGTTTAGGACATCTGTTGTCAGTATTAGGTTGAAGGGAGGAAATAAATATATACTTCTACTCATCTTTCGTTAACAATATACCAATACATTACAAAACGCCTTGTCTTTAACTTAAATAAGAAAAAATGCTTTTATCCGACGTTTACTAAGTCTAGACTAAATTCATGTGTCGGAAATTATTATATAGTAAAATGTATTAACAAAAACAATATTAATACAAAGAATCACTATAAAATGTAATTGTTGTAAATGTAATTATTCTTTCATTTGAAGTTTAACCGAGTTATACTATTTTTCTGATGTTGGCCACTAAGTTAACCCCTCCTGCACTCCTCATCAATTTAAGGAACTATCAAGTAATGATCTCATGCCTACCTTTAATTTCAAGTCCCGTTCAATGAAATCCTATTATGTTGCTTTACTATTATATTTTTTATCTTTTGTATTAAGGGAGAAGCAGTAATTAGAAAGTCCAATTACATTTAAAACGTGAGTAACATGCAGGATCTGTGTCATGTACTTTTAGATATGTCATGAATTACACGAATCTTAATATTTCAAATCGAAACCATTTTTATTCGTCGTTGAGTGATTTATTAGTGTAACGATACATTGAATGGGCTTACAAATTAACTGTCTATATGTATATATATATATATATATATATATATATATATATATATATATATATATATATATATGTGTGTGTATAAGTTCGACACTCCGGGAATGCGTAAACTAGGCACATTTCCCAGGTGCTGGCACACCACTGATCTCATCTCATCACATATTCTCTTTTTATATGAAAAAAAGTCCGTCACGCAGGGGCTGCGTAAACTAAGCAGATTTCCCACGTGAAGTTATAAAATAGAGAAATCTCCATACGAGAGCCGAACAGTTACGGAATAGGCCGAACTAGCTTTTGGCGGGAACCTCACTCATCCGTTATACGCCCACATTTCATAAAAATGCAAATATCTCGGTTAATATTCAAGATAGAGGATAAATGTGTCGAACAATATTTATAGTAAATTTAATTTTCAATAAGATTGGTTCTATACAATTTTTTGATCCGACGTATGGTAACGGAGATATTTCGAATTTTCGAAAATCTCCCCTCTAACCCCCCCCCCCTCCCACTGGTCCGATTTCAGCCATTAACGAACTTGATCTGTCTTTTTGCATAAAACGTTTAAATATCGAGTTTGGTAACGATCAAACAAAAATTGCGACCGCTAGAGCGTTAACAGACACACACACACACACACACACACACACACACACACATATATATATATATATATATATATATATATATATATATATATATATATATATATATAATTTTGAACGGACCTCATTTTCGTCATCTCCCGGGTAGGTTCGATGGACATTTGAAGAAATTTTTTGAAAATCGCGTCATGAGTACGACCTCAATAGCTGATTTCCCTTATGGGAAATCTGCTAAAAAAACCGGTCCCGGGTGGGGGGGGGGGTGCTGAAGGCAGAAAACAAGAAAGTACGAATAATTCGTCTAATAGTTGATTTACGAAAAAATTGTATAGAATAACAATTGTAGAACATCACTAGCTCGTTCTATAACATTTTACTATCCGAGTAATAATAAGGGAGATATTTTGAATTTACGAATTCTTCCCCCTTCTAAACCCCTCAACCGTTCCAAGTCTGATTTCAGTCAATAACGCATACATTCTTTAACCTTGATTGGAATCGTTAAATATCAAGTATGGTCAAGATAAATTAAACAATTACGAGTGAAAAAGGAAAAATCTCAATTGATGAAGTCATCATCACATAACGTATTCGCATGTATCTCACAAAGTAAAAAAGTTCAATGAGAACCATATTTGGTATTTAACCTAAGAATGATTGGTTCATGCTATAAAAGCTTATTGTTAATATGAAAAGAGTACGAGTAGGGGTTTACTGAAGGCTGAAAACTAAAAAATGTAAATATCTCGGTTAATAATCAAGATAGTGAAAAAAACATATCAACAACATTCATAGAACATTAAATATGCAATGAGATTAGTCGTATACACTTTTTCGATACGACGTATAACAACGTAGATATTTAGAATTTTCGATAATTTCCTCTCTAACCCCTCCCCCCTCCCTCCCACTCACCCAGTTTCTACCATTAACGAACTTGATCTTTCTTTTTACATACAACGATTAAATATCGAGCTTGGTAACGATGTAACAAAAATTGCAGGTGGAATGCAGTTTAGCCCCACCCTTGGTGAAAATGACCGATGACGTATTTTGGAAATTTTTGAATGCGGTCACTAAAGTCTATCCTCCACAGCCTAAGCATCCACCAAATTATGTGTGTTAAAAAAGATAAAAAAAAGGATAAAGTTAAAAAAAAAATGGCCGCGGTCACCATTTTCAAAAGTGCGCCTCCATGTATGGGGTTAAACTGAATTTTCACCAAAATTGCTATCGCTGTATTGTTAACGGGCAAATATATATATCTATATATATATAAAATTGTAACCTCTGTCTGTACATTGATTTTTTTCGCGAAATTTCACGATAACTTTTCGTTTCACATGTCATAGACACCATAACTGCATTTTGTTTCTTTCGTGTATGTTTGTTACCTTTTCACGCATAAACGGCTGAACCGAATTTTTTGAAACTTGGTATGTATATTACTACTAACCCAACTTAGACTTTAGGCTATATTAAAATTCTCTGAGATGAACAGTAGTGGGGGTTATAAGGGAGGCCTGAAATTAAAAATAGCGATATTTCGTTTCCTATTGGTTTTTCGGCAAATATGAATTTAACAAAAGTTGTTTATTTTGTTATTTAGGGTAACTTCTGTTATATACATTTTTTTTGTAAACCGATTTGTAAACGAGATATACGCTAAAACCTATAGCGGAAGTGAACAATTTAATTTGACACAAAAGACTCAACCAAACTAAATAAAACTCGGTATGTGTATTACCACTAATGCCATCATTATAATAAGCCCTACCAACATTTCTAGGGACGGGCAGAAGTGGGGGTTGTAAGGGAGGCCTGAATTTAAAAATAGCGGTATTTCGTTTTCTATTGGTTTTTCGGCAAAGATGAACATAACAAAAGTTGTTTATTTTGTTATTTAGAGTAACTTTTGTGATATTCATTTTTGCCTTTTAACAAAGTATAAACGAGATATACACTATAAACTAAAGCGGGAGTCAACTATTTTATTGGGCGCTAACGAATGAACTGAACTTAACAAAACTCGGTATGTCAATTAGCATTAATTCTTCCACGATTATAAGCTATATTAAAATGTTAATGTTAGAACGGGAGTGGGCGTTATAAGGGAGGCCTGAAATAAAAATTCGCGATATTTCATTGTCTATTTGTTTTTCGACAAACATGCACATAACAAAAGTTGTTTACTTTGTTATTTGGATTAACTTTTGTTTTTTTATATGTTTCTCCAGGAACAATGTGTGGAACAAGTAATTTTCGTAGAAATATTGATATGTTCAACAATTCATTCCTATTTGAACTATCAGGTACCCCAGCTGGAAAAATTAATTCAAATCAATGTTAATATTTTGTCCTTCATAGCTGAAATCTATGCATAATGCACAGATGACGGGAAATATGACAATTTGGAGGACAGTGAAGACTTACATAAAAAATTAATTTTATTATTAACAAATGCCAACAACGGGTATTAACCCTAAACACTGGGACCGGTAAATGTCAAAATATTGTGCAAAGTAAAGCCTTCACCAAAAATACCATCACCATTCAGCCTCAAATCAATTCCCGGGTGAAGCCGGGTATCTGAGCTAGTATATATATATATATATATATATATATATATAATTTTGAACGAAAATCATCTTCGTCATCTCCTAGGTAGAATCAATGACATTTGAGGAAATGTTTCGAAAATCGCATCATAATTATGACCTTAATAGCTGATTTCTGTTAAGGGAAATACGCTTAAACGATTAATCAATTTATCGATCTTAATGTCTTGAAAATAGTTATATTTTGCTTGAATACCACGTATTGTTATGGTTGGTCTTTACTAATGTTAAAATACAGAATTTAAATAAATTGTGGGAGACTTATGACATCTCTGTCATCATTTAATGATTGGTTAACATCTACTAAGGCTATTCGGAACGGGTTGTCTACAGGTAACCACCTTTTTCTAGCTCAAGGATTTTATTAGTTCGTCACTAAAAAAATGCATATTGCCCAGATGGAAACCGAAACTATGACTAGAGGTTTAAAACGTTTATTAAGGCCAACATCATAACTCGGATCACTAACCTGAGTTCCTGTATCATTTTTACGAAAATGTATTTGTCTACTTAACCTTTGTTATCGTTCCACTAAAGATTTTTATTACAGAACCTCGGGGCTCAGGTTAGCCATGTGAGTTAAAGCGTTGCCTTTAATCTCACATAGTAAACCTAGAGTGGCGAGTTCGATTCCCGCCTGGACAAAGGGATTTATTTAGAGACGGAATTCAGTAAATAAAATCCTAAGTGCCATCCTGGATAAAAAGAGGTGGTAATCTGTAGATAACCCGTCCCAATTAGCCTTAGTTGCGAAAAGGTGGACGTTAATAAATAATTTAATTTATTACAGACCGCGCATTGGAAATTTTCTTAATTTACTCAGGAGCTTCTTGACGGACTTTTGAATTTTGGCGGGAGTAGAGATTGAGCGTAATCAATAGTTATTGAGTAGTTTCGTAGGAGCGCTAGCAGGCTGGCCCTCCCCCTCCCCTTCCAGCTCCTGGCCTGCTGATATGGTTGACATTCGGACTAGCAAGTTCGGTCGCCACTTTACTCTTCTGTCCGCCTTCCCAGCCACCGCTTCACCCACTCTCCACGATTCAAATAGCAGCTATGCTCTGTGTTTATAACCTCCCTGTAATTGATCTATACCTGGCCAAAATGGTTTAATTTAGTGCTTTCAAGTTCTCTATAAAAAGTGTGTGTGTTGAGTATTTGTTTTTATATTATTTTTAAAAATGGTTCAGAAATATGTGTCCCCTGTTAGGGTTTACAAATACCCTTTCGAACTCGTAATGAAAGTAAGTACTATTAATTATCATCATACCGTATAAATTCTTAGTTTACATTTTGCCTTATAGGTTTTCATGCATTTACTAATCCCACATTCAGTGAGGGATTTAAAGAATGTTTGTTTGTTGTTGTTTTTCGTCCTACAAAGAACATAAATTTTTATTCCGGTCTTCAAAAGAGTTAAAAGATATACTAAAAATTTGGCATTGATCTTATTTATTGCTGTGTTATCCAGTATGTTTTTATAAGAGTTAATTAATATCAACTCTCAAATTAGTGTGTCAATTTGTCTTGTTTTGTGTCAAACAAATTAGTTCTGTTGTATCTAATAACACTTTCACTTTTCATATTTATCAATGGTGATATTACAGGATGCCTTCCTCATAAAAATATTTCTATCCTTCCATTGTTTATTTTGATTTCTTAAATCCTTGGACAGAGGGTATACATGTATACTTCGAGTATGCATTTAAAAAATAAGATAAATTAACTGTACTTTCTTTCTTTGACATAATTTATTTGAAATGTAAAGATAGGGTGAGTTTGAGATTGGGTTTAAGAGAGTTTGATAGTTTGAGTATTTTCATCTCTTTTTCAAATAAATATACTATAGTTATAAGTGCCAAAATCAAATTTCAACAGAGAATAATGCATATAAACCTAAACCCTATTTTTGAATGTTGATTTTTACATTTTATTCGAATAATAAACAAATTTGAAGGATTTAATTGGTTTTGGTTGAGTTGAGTAATTGTTATTTAATCTTGATGCTATTTGAATTAATCAGTCTCTTTATTTTTCTATAATTTTTGTTATTTAAAATAGATATATTAGAGATTGTGAAGTGGCAATTTCCTTGTTATTGTTGAAAACTTCCAGTTTGACCTTTCATGCAGATAGTTATATCCTCCTCTACAGAGTTAATTTATTTAAATACCCTTCACCAACATTCAAGTTTCCTCCTGATATGGTTATTGTTTAGGAATTCATTGTTATAGTAAGTAGGGTGAATAATCCTGCCTCGAGGAATTAGAAGCTTTGGTCCAATTACCATAACTTATTTATTTTGTGAAAATATTTTAAGAATAGTTTCTCACCATCAAACCTAGACAATAATTGCACAATAGAATAAAAATGTAGTTGTAAATGACTTAAATTATACGAAGAAAAAGTATTGTATCATTTTACCAATTAAAGTGAATATTTATATAGTGTTTTAAGGTATAAACTGATAACTCAATTTCTTAAGCAAATATGGTTTAGGTCTATTTTATTCTAACATATTAAAAAGTGACAGGATTGGTAAGTGGAAAACGCACAATGGTTCCGTACAAGAGGGTCTAGAGTAGATTTTATTTAGCTATGCGGCTACCTGGCTGTCTTTGAGGTTAGGCCCTGTCTGATCCCCCAGTGCCATTTCAGCATTGTGGGACATTGAGTAGCTACATTTGATCTGTAAGGCCAAATTAATATATTAAGGGACACCTCAAACTGATTACTTGGTCTTCTTACTGATCCTAAATTCCAGGCACTGGCCTGTCAAGGACTGTTGAACCAAAGATAACGATTCTCATCTAAAATGAAAATAATTTTTATTTATCTAATTGTTTTTATTTCTTGCATTCCATAGTAATAATAAATGCAACGGTCCGAACATTTATTATAAGATCACCATGCCAGCAGTGCTTCTTTATTAAATATGTAAATTAGTTTTTTATCAATGGAATTATAAATAAATAATGAATATAACAATATAATATATGCCATGCATTTCATCGTACATTTGGGCTGCTAGCTGTCCTGGAACTGGATCCATAGTTGTTTTGCAACTTTCTTTATCCTCATCATTGAAGGTCAACTTCATTTAGTAACATCAAGCTTTTAGCAAAAGGAATTTTATGGTTCTCTTTAGCACTTCTTTTAAAAGCTCTTTTTATTGATTTTTTTAATTAGTGTCCATTTCTTGGTGATTAATTCCTTGATTTATTATTTTTTTATTTCCTCATAATAATAAAATGATGTCTACAGCACAGTCTTTTTAATTTGAAATTAAACTTCAGTATTTTTGAAATATATTATTGGGCTGTGATAGAATGGTTAGTCTTCCATGTATTAATGGATTTAGAGGGGCAGCTTATTTCATTTCTGACCTGTTCTGAGCATCCTAGGTCTTACATTCATCTTTTTATTAGGGAAAGAAGGGTATAAATGGTGATACAGGATTAAGGAACATTAGATTCACAAATATCCAATTAAAGGGCAATAAATCAAATTTGAACAAAACATTGAGGATTACCTTTAAATTTAACTATTTCCATTTAAAGTATTTTTATTTATTTGTGGTATTTGCTATGATTAAAATTTAATGATAAATTTATGGCTATATATATGTCAGTGACCAGTTTTGAATTGTATGTTACTTGGAGAAAAGTAATTTTTGAAAATGTAAATTTATAAATAATCAGGAAACTGAAAATTTGTTTGGCAATATTTCATTAATTATGAGACTTTTTTTAAAAAACTGGCCAACTTTAGCATTTCTACTTTAGGCACCTATTATATATTAGTCATATATACATTTATTTATAAATAACTATGTATTATTTTGTATGTTAGTCAATAGCATAATCAACAAAAACTTTTGAAACCTATCATTCAAATCTTTTTGTTTCTAAGAAAACATGAAATAAGTAAATATTAGACAATTAGCTATTATTAACCTGAAGTTAAATGCAGCCATACACACTCAAGACCCAATCATACATCAAATAACATTATAATAGGTTACAAAATTGGTGGGCTCTGGCCTGATTAATAAGATGAATTCCCGTTTTATCTAATTTCCAGGTGCTGAAACCAGCTGTAAAGTTGTACCCATGATACGATTCTTAAAAATTATCATTGCATTTCTTCATGTTGTGTGTGTGTGTATATATATATATATTTGTGCGTGGTGGGGAGAGGGGAGTTGTGCTATGCGCAATTCACTACTTTTGTATTGGTTACCCATTTTTGAAGTTGGGCTTTTATCCATTACACCACTGGTGGCCACTCAGTATTATGAGAGAATTGAGTAATAACTTGAATGAATAATGTTCCTCGCTCTGTAATGTCATTGTTATATGATAGAAAACCTGCCAAACTGGTCATGAGACCCACCAGCTAATGCTTGGGGTAGGCCCAGATCCTGCATGACATATTTATACACACACACACTCACCTGCTGAATAGAAGTCAATAGCCTCAATGTGTTAAAGTAATTTAAGTGAGATTTTTACCGATATGTATATATATATATATATATATATATATATATATACACATATACATATATATACATAGATACAGACACACACACATAAGTTCTCGTTCCATCTTCAGTGAAACGAAACTTACTTAGCACGATCCAACCCTCTACACCTAAACGGTATTGTGTGGCATGTCGTGAAGGAGAAAATAAATTGGCTTTGTGGAGATGAGGCATGTTATAATGTGCGATAATTGAAAATCTTCACCCAATCCACGAATTAAGACACATTATTTCTTTCTTTATATTTGTTAGTTTTATGGTCGCTAGTTTTATTTTAGCGTCATCAAACTCGACATTTTTTAAACGCAGTTTGTAAAACTAAAGATCATTTTCGTTAACAGTCAAGATCAAACCAGTAGGAGAGGGGTTTAGATGAGAATAAAACCACAATTATGCTGTTATTATTAGTCATATCTTTAAGATTGACGAAAATGTACTGTTCTACACATTTTCTTCTATACAATTGATACATTTTTTTTTTTTCAAAGATAAAAGGAGCATTCTGTTTTGAAAAACTGAAACTGTTTTTCTTCAGTTTTTGGTCTTTACTAATCTTTACTCCAACTCATCGCATTTTAACAATAAACCAATATATCACAAAATGTCTTGTTACTAGCTATTATATTATATTATATTCCTTACGGGTAATCAGCTATTGAGGTCGTACTCTTGACGCGATTTTCGAAATTTTTCTTCAAATGTCCAGAGATCCTTTTTCCTCAGAGATGTCGAAAATGAAGTCCGTCTTCTACCCATGTTACATAAACAATACTCGGTTATGAAATAAACCACATCATTCGAAGCTTACCATAATAAAATAAAATACCAAATATTGTTTTCCAGAGACCTTTATTACACGAGATATGTATGTACATGCAAATATGTTCTTGTGACTCCCCACCCCCGCCTTAAATACTTGGAATACTGAAATTTGATTGATTGAGATAAAAATGACTCTGATTCATTATAAAATACATTATAAGATATAGTACATAGCTTTCAATCAAATTAATACGTTATTTTCAGATATATTACAGTAATTGATTTTTGTAAGAAGTTGGCAGAACTGTTTGTTTACATTTCAGATGTTTTCCATCGGGGGGTTTCTTATTATCGTTTGTATTTATTCACTTAATATTCACGGTTGTGTTGTGTTACCAGTATGTAGATTTATCTATTATTAAACTTCGCGCGGGAAATTTGCTTAGTTTTCGCAGCTCCTGCGCGACGGACTTTTATATTTAGCTTTTAGCAGATTTCCCTCAAGACGCACGTTTGATTGTAATCATGACTGAGATATAATCACTTTCTTCTCATTCATTAACGAATGGATTATTCATTTGTCTGTAGTTAATAGAACATATCGATTTGCTCCATATCCACGGCTCTCTGTAGCAATCTTGACCTGCTTTCGTCACATCTGGCTGTATGTTGCAGCCATGTCACAAGTCTCTTTAAGCATATTTCTAAATTCAGTCTAAGTTACGAAATACTCATACACATTTATCATGTGAGAAAAACTTTATGCGCCAAGAAAACAGATATGTGGGAGTATCCCTCACGAAACAATATATATTAAAGGAAAGAAGATTTGGCACTTATAAACAGTTCTGGTTTTGGTGTTTGTGCTATTCACGACTGAGTAAAACCTTAAAGATGTTTAAAATTTAATAAAGTCCATCACGCAGGGGCTGCATAAACTAAGCAGATTTCCCACGGGAAGTTTTACAATAGAGAAATCTGCCAAATAACATCTGAAATAGTAAGAAACCTCTAAATCTATTCACGAGGGACGAATAGTTACGGAAACGGCCGCCAGAGCTCTCGGCGGAAAGTCCGAACATAGCCGACTCTTCCCGACCACACGCAGAATACAAATGCAAATATCTCGGTTGATATTCAAGATAGGGAATAAATGTATACAACAATATTTATAGTAAATTTAATTTGCCATAAGATTGATTCTGTACAATTTCTCGATCCGACGTATAGTAGCGGAGATATTTCGAATTTTCGAAAATCGTCCCCTCTAACCCCCCCCCCCTCCCACTGGTCCGAATTCAGCCGTTAACGAACTCGATCTTGCTTTTTACATAAAACGACCAAATATCGAGTTTGGTAACGATCAAACAAAAATTGTGACCGCTAGAGCGGTAACAGACAAATATATATATATATATATATATATATATATATATATATATATATATATATATATATATATATATTTTGAACAGTTTTGAACGGACCTCATTTTCGTCATCTACTAGGTAGGATCGATGGACATTTGAAGAAAAATTTCGAAAATTCCGTCATGAGTACAACCTCAATAGCTGATTTCCCTTAAGGGAAATCTGCTAATAATAATTTCGTTTACTGTTTTTTTTTTTTTCTCGGCAACTTTACACATGTTGGTATTTAAAGTAGTTTTCATCTTATAACTAGGCATCAAAACAATAAACATTATAAGTTAAGTTTAGTTTGTATATTAAGAGAAAGGCATTTTAACAGAAACAAAATAAGACAGGATTGTATTAATATAGAGGAATTGACTTTTTAAAATAAACAACATTGTTGTGTTTAGGTCGGCCATCTTTCGGAGGATAAATTAAAATTAATTTATTACTTATGACCCATACACGTGTTTCATATGCTTGTTTAATACTTGGAATATTATTAATGAGGTATTGATTAAGTACAGTTCTATTCCTCTAGACACAAGGAAACCCCCCTCCCCCCAAGGTCACCGTAGTGCCCAGAGTGTTACGAAGGCATGACAGATGAGTACCTACTGAAACAGGAAATATAAAAATACAGTTTTTAGTGAAACGTTGCATGTCGAACACACTCGTTAATCAATCCGTCCCAAAATTGAGTGCCTCAGATAAAATGTCCTATTTGAGCCTGGGTTAAATTGCCAGGTATTTTTAGTTTAAAAAAAAAAAAATTGGCTTGAAAAAAGTGACACTTTAAGACTTAAGAATTCACTTACTAAGTGTAAATATCATAAATTTAAAAGCTGTTCTCCTTGTCCAGTTCTGAACCCATTCGCAAACCCGCGTATGCCAGTGCCATGTGTCCTTTTAAAATTACTATTGTTCAATAATATCTGTCAGCTTCCATGGCTTTAGTAGGCTATAAATTAGTTTCTTATCGTAATTCGTCAGAAAATGTCTAACTTATTTTTACGAATCTCACTTGCATAAAAATTTGTCCAATATTAAATACTATTATTAAAATTGACTGAAAGTTCATTACCGTTTGTATTTATTCACTTAATATTCACAGTGGAGTTAAGTGTTACCGGTATGTGGATTTATCTATTGTAAAACTTCTCATGGGAAATCTGCTTCGTTTACGTACCCCTGCGTGACGGACTTTCTTTAATTTATATTTTTCATCAGAACTAGTAACGTTCTGAACGTAAAAGACTAAAATGTAATTCTAGTCTATAAATGCAACGTTTTCTTCACAGCAGAGGCGTTGAAAGTGGAGGATTCCATTTACTTGTAGACTAACAACGCCAAATCCTCCTCAGTTTTATGAAGTTAATTGTAAATGATTTGGTGTTGTTATTCTACAAGCAGTGTTATTTGGTATTTGAAATATCTCCGCCTCATTGAAGTGTAGTTTACAAAACACATACATAATAGCCGCACGTGGTTTTCTACCTGTAACCACAGAATTACGTTTTCTTCACAGCAGAGGAGTTGAAAGTGGAGGAACCCATTTACTTGTAGACTAACAACGCCAAATCCTCCTCAGTTTTATGAAGTTAATTGTAAATGATTTGGTGTTGTTATTCTGCAAGCAGTGTTATTTGGTATTTGAAATATCTCCGCCTCATTAAAGTGTAGTTTACAAAACACATACATAATAGCCGCACGTAGTTTTCTACCTGTAACCACAGAATTACGTTTCAGATATCAGACTTACCTGTATCCATTTTCTTCTCATTGATGTAAACTTCCTTTAACTCAAGCATTCCTCTTTACATTATATTAATTAATGCGCACCTAGCAATGAACATGCTGTTTAAATTAAATTATTTATTAACGTCCACTTTTTGCAACTAAGGCTAATTGGGACGGGTTATCTACAGGTTAACACCCTTTTCTAGCCAGGGTGGGACTGAGGATTTTATTTAATGAATTCCGTCACTAAATAAATTCCTTTGCCCAGGCGGGAATTGAACTCGCCCCTCTAGGTTTACACTGTGCTGTTTATATATTTCAGATTTCTAGATTATTTTAATTTTCATATATAAAATAAATTTACTGTATATGGAATCGTTCATCATCTTTATTAACGCAATCAAAAGATTACTTTTTAGAAATGTCCTTATATTCTTGTATGTAGTTTGAAATACTTATTTTTCCATTCAGCCCCAAAGAAAAAATTCAACCCACTTTCTTATAAGGCCTGTCATTTATATATGCCTTTATGATCTTTTCTAATGTAATAATTATTGAAGCTAGACTGAAAAACAACTTTGAATCCTGTCTCATTGAACACATTACAATTGATGAATAAAATATGAGTTGAAAAAACAATTTATTAGTCTTCCTTGTTTGATATCTCAGTTTCATTTGTATTATCATTTTCCCGAAATAGTTTGAATGGGAACGAGGGAACTTGGAATGAGAATCATTCACTGCAGTGGACTACTTATTGCAATTAGACCCATTGACAGTTCTATAGTGTGAATTAGCTTTGAATGATTAACACGATTGTGGTATTGGTGTTGGAATTTGCATTCTCCGCCTCCAAATCATACACGTTATGCTATTATTGGTCTCTGGGAACTATGACTAACTCACTTTTGCGGGGTTTCTTAGAATCATAGCAATTCTCTTCCTGATTAGTTCTTTCTCACTATTCAAAATATCATTGTCATATAAATCATAACTTACATCCTTTGCTGTGACATGGAGGGGTTTGTTATAAAAATGATTTTTCCTGGAAATAGATATATCCTATGTTACACCGATATCCATTGAAAAATTTAAATGATGACTAATCGACCTTCAAGACAGTGACTAATGTAGAGGCTTGCAAGCAAGGCCAGCCAGTGTTTCCGTAACATCTACAGATAGATTTTCTTCCGAGTACGTGATTGAGGAAGTCGCCAATATGTCTCAACCAAAATTCCCTTGATAAGATTTTTGGGCGGAATAAGAGTTTCGATAGTTAGCTGTTTCCTGGAATTTATCTCCACTTCCTCAGTTATAGCAGATTTCCCTTATGGGAAATCAGCTATTGAGGATATTTGCATTTTTATTAAGTGTGTGCGGATAGCAGAGATGAGATCGGCTGAAGTCGGTTCTATTCGGGACTTTCCGCCGAAACCTAATTCGGAACTGTTCGGCACTCTCGAAATTGGTTTAGAGACTCGTTACTACTACTGTTATTATTAGGCAGATGTCTCTATTGTAAAACTTCACGTGGGAAATCTGTTTAGCTTACGCAGCTCCTGCGTAATAGAATTTTTTTTAAATTGCTGAGCGTTGTGTATTGATGCCTTAGTCACTCTCTCTGGTTTTGATTTCTTTGGACTCTTTTTAAGAGATTGTAGTCTTATCGGGCCCCATAATAAGTGGAGCTTAGGGTGTAGAGGTTTTCCCCAACTCACCATTTTCTCCAATTAGGTAATTCCAGAGGCACTTAGGGTTCCACTTCTTCTTGATCTTGTTATATTATTAATGTCCTCAATAGATTTTCAGTTTCTATAAGGCTGTACTTATTGGGTAGTCTGTGCTTCATATATCCATGCCTTTGCAGGTTGAGGTTTATCAGAGAATTTGAGGTTTGCTTTGATAAAGTTACATTTTTACCTATTAAAGAACCATACATTTTCCAATGGCGTATAATCATACACGGATTCTGTAAGTGGGCTAAATTTAGTCAAGTGGATCAAAGAAACCTTTTCAAAAAAAGTTATCAACTCGTTCGAAGTTTAACCTTGTACTTTAAAGTGATGATAAATTTTGGACCCTGAATAACGCCTATCAAAAGGGCCTATCCATTTACCATTCACTTGTATTTCTAAGAAAATAAGAAATCTTCGAAAGAGCTCTAACTGTGTTGATTCGTGTTAAATGAGGAAATACCAACAACTAGGAAGGACCATTATTGTCCCTATTTTTTTTAGATCATTAAATTAAAATGTGACCGTTATAGTGGTACAGCCCTTCTGCAAGGCCTCCAGTCTAACAGTATGTTATTAGCTTTCAGCTTTATATTAGCTTGTAACGAAGAGACGTACAGTTGTTGTTTGACGCCATTCAGTAGCTATCCAAGAAATAAGTTTCGCATCAATTTTACATAATCAATGGTCGCAAAACTGGGCTTACTGTGGGTTTGTGACAGTTAGCATTTGTCATATATGGCAAGTTGAGGCGCCTGCCGCTGATAAATTGCAGAGTAATAACACTGAATCAGATATGGTCCCAAGAACCAGGCCTCCGTTGTATTAATCGTTTGCGTTTGTGTCACAGTACCTCATCAACACATTTTATTCCTTATTTGAGCCTTAATAAGATCGTAAGATTCATAATAATCGATACTTATAATCGTCATAGCATAGATTAAAGTATTTGACATTTTGCTGTTCACTTCGTGCAGCTGATGAACATATATATATATATTATTATCTTTATTCCAATTATTATCTTTATTTTACTAGAGGAGAGCAGGGTAGGTGGGAGACTTTGGCGGAATGAATTGTGTTTCATGATCTGTGCATAATCCTTCCGTCGAATTAAACTTTATCAAGTCACTGCCCTTTTAAAGAACATTATGGCTTCGCCATTCTCACTTTCCTCATATGCCAAAAAAAAAAAAAATACAATAATAATTTTCCTGATTTGAAGAGTTACTTATTTTACTGAATGATATTTATCTAGTTCTTTTGAACAAATTACATTTTAAATAGTAAAATTGCTATGCAAATTTAGCCCTTCGTTATTAGGGTCAAGTAGACATCAGAAGTTTATTTTATTATTTTCATAATATTGTATTGCGTTGTATGGTGGTGGTGAATCAGTACTTAATGAGTAGTTTTGTTTAAACTTTTGAAACCTTATATTACATTCCAATTTATTTTTTCTCTGGGAAATGTTAGATATTTCATTGCAAGTCAATGTTTTAAAAATATTTTCAAATAATAGTCATTCACTTTTAGTTTTGGATGTAATCTGATTTCCTATATGCTGGAGTTGAACTCAAAACTGTAATGACTCGTAACTCTAAAGGTTGATTTTATTTACCAATTTACTGATTGGGGTCCAGTGTAGTTCATTCCAGTTAACTTGTTGTTTTTAATAGACTTGGTAAACGTCGAGCTCGATTTCCGCGAGGGCAATATGGGGCGGTCAAACACGTGGATGAATTACGCGGCACCTGGAAGTGCCTTATTGAAAAGTCGATTTATAATATAATAATTGTTAAGATAATAAGACGATTTAAATTTCATAAACACTTATATTATACATTTAAAAACCTTGCAGTGTCTGAAGATCATTTATAAACATCTGTGAACTATCCAATAAAGGTTGAAACTTTCATAGGGCTCGAAGCAAATTGAGCTGTATTTTAAAAATATTATATTAAAATCCTTCAACTTTTCAATAAGGTACTTCTAAATCCCATGTTATTCATCCACGTGTTTGACCGCTCGAAGAATGAAAATTGTAATAAGATGACTCACTAAATTGTTTTATTTTCCAAATTATTAGCAGGTGAACATTCTTTAATTAAGATCTAATTTTTTGCTCATTGACCTTCTCAGGCTCGGATCTATAATTTTGTGGGCTCTCTGCCAGAAACAGTTGAGCGCCATGAGCATCTACCTAGAGGCTCTTTTAGTTAACCTTTCAAGTATTAAATCGTTTTAGCAGATTCCCCTAAGGGAAATCAACCATTTATGCAGAATCGGTTTCTAGTAAGATTTATTTAATAGTGTAAAAATAAGAAATCAGCCACTGGGGTAGTCACTTATGACGTAATTTAAAAAAAAATGTATATATATCTATACGCATATATATATATATATATATATATATATATATCTGTTACAGTTACACAGTATATATTTTTTTTTTCTTGTGGGCGGTTTTTTTGCCTCTCTCAATGTTTATACATTTTATCTAAAACTAAAGGTCAAGTTCGTTTATGACTGATATCTGGCCTGGTGTGATTATCAGGCGGATTAAAAATGTCATATAATCAATCTTGTTAAGCATTTAATGTTCTGAAGTTGTATTTAGCCTCCTGCAATTTTTGCTATATAAATTTCGTTCTCTAAATGAACTAATGACGTATTTAATGCCCTACAATTGTTGCTCTATACATTTACTCGAAAATAATAACTCCGTTATTATTTGTATCTTTTTTCAGCCCCAGTCCTACTTATCTCACATTAAGAATTCGCCAATATATCTTGAAGTGTCTTATTCCAAGGTTAAATGTGAGTTATTGTCTCCGCCGGACCTTTGGTATGTGGTATTTACGAGTACGAATGCATCTTTCAGTTTTTGCCATTAATGAACATTATGAGCTCTAGAGAGCCTCAATTGTAATTTCAAACTATGCCATACTCCACATTTAATTGCGTAAGGGGCAAATTGCACCAGAAGAAATGGGGATTAGTGGGGATGGGGTTAAACACAAAATCATGTATACATTCGTAATTATGATATAGAGATTTTTTAATTTGATTGAAATAGTTATTATTCTCTTTATCCTATATTCTCATTTGGACAATAGAAATTTCTCGTTAAATAAAATCCTTTTAGTCCCATACTAGTTCGAAAAGGGAAAACGTCCCAAATAGGCTTATTATCACAAAGTAGAAGTTAATGAATATCAATAATATAAATAGGTGGGGGTCTTACAAGGACAAGTTGGTTTTATAACTTTTTTTGATCCGATTCTTAATAATGTCCACTACATCGGTCTCTTTGCATTTTCCAATATAAGGAGCAATGTGCGTAGTTTAGTTCAACGCTCTTAGGAACCGTGATCCTAATATCATGAAAGGTAAGAAGAGGCCATTCATCTATCAAGTGGCGTCTTATCACTTATTCTTTTCCCAGGTAATAACTAGCCGGACTTGAGAATTTTGGTTTTTATTTTTCTGATATCTTGACAGGAAATTAAATATCAAAGATTATTTTTCCAAAGCTTAAAATCTTAGGAAGTTGCCTTATTTTGAATGTTTTCAAAACTTTTCGAGGAACTCTTTGACCACAACCAGAGGTTCTGCGATACCCTTCTCACTCTATATCATTCATCCTCCTTTTCCCTTGTCACTGCTCTAATACGTGTTGGTATTTGTCATTGCCAAGTTCACATGCAATGGGGTTGCTAATTGGTAGTGTGAATATTTAGTTTATATTGACACATTTACTCAGCTATGAAATCAGACTTATAACTGTTTTAAATACAGTTTAGGTAATACGTGGCTATCAGTTTCCTGTTTAGCATCATACCGTGACAATCACGCTCTAAGTCAGTTGGTCTTGGCACTACCAGCTGTTGCGAGAGCATTCACGGTCATTCTTTTTGTCAATAACTTGTTATAATGCTGAAATTGGCGGATTAAAATGTGAAACATGAATTTATGGTGGTTCTGGGTATAGACGTGCAATTCGGATTTTCTGTTCTTATTGCATCAATATTGAAAATGGATATTGTCCATCCTGTTAGTATGTAGTTTACAGTGTTTTATCACATTATTGATGTTCTAAGGTACGCATATTATTTATAATTTTGGCTGTGAAGGGTCCCGATCAGATATTATATTTGAGGAGATAGTTAAGCAAATCAGACTATTGAGGTCAGAGAAGCCATAGGAATGAGATTGGTTTAATATGTCACCTTATTGGACGCCTCTCTTCAACACTTGATGTTTTCCTCTCCCACTTACAAATTTCACTGCTCTAATATACTCCTATTAGTCAATAATTCAAATAGATCAAAATCGGATTTGCTCAGCTTTCGACATTATTGCCAATGTAAGTAGAACTGGAACTATTTCTGAAGAGACCCTAACCTTTGACAGGGGTTTGCTAAAAGTATTTTCCGCATTTCTACTCTTAAAATCAATAAAAGAATTTTATTCAAAATAATGTTCACATTACCCAAAGCTTAATTTTATTTTAGTTATTATTTATTTTACCATGTTATTGCAATTAGCACTCATTTCAGTATTATTAACTTTTTAGTTGTACAATTATGACTGTTCTGAATTATGAGCGAAGGGAGAAATGTTGCTTTGAGGAAGTTTTTATTTCACAAGATCAATTCTTTTTTTTTGAGCCGTAGGTGAATAGATTTCCCTTAAGGGAGATCAACTATTGAGATTCTACTTATCATGTTATTTTTAAAAATAATTCTTCAAAAATCCTCCTATTTTTTTTTTGATGACCCATGATGTGATTTGAAATTGTTTATATATATGTATGTGTGTGTGTGTGTGTGTGTGTGTGTGTGTGTGTGTGTGTATTTCTATACCTCTATACACAAACACACACAAGCACAGACACACGAACGCGCATATACTTAATTAACTTATGAAATTACTCTATTTTATTAAAAATGTAATTTTAAACCGAAAGAGTGTTATTGCTCCAAATTAGTTGATTTACTGTTGATTACTGTAACTAAGTGATTGGTTTCGGATCTTTTGCTTTGTGCTGTACTAATGAATAGCTCCGCCTAGAAGCGTTCTGACGCGAAGGGCTTTATGAAATAGGAAAAAAAATATTTTACATCTAGACGCAATCTTATCATGACTGTTGTCTCGCTATCTGGGTTTTCCATAAATATTAAATCGAACAATCGTAAACATCAGTTAACAGATTTCGTCATTTGGTGTTTAAAGAAATTCATATGTCAAATTTGGGAACCTTTTCTGAGTAACAGCTTCAAATTATGTTTTGCGATTTTTGTGGTAAAGTCTATCACTCAATGTAAATCTAGCATTGAGGGTTCGATTTTTGCGTGGGCTATCGTAATTTATTTACTCCTTACTCTGACCCTAGCTATAAAAGAGTGGTGTCCGGTAGATAATTCTACCAATTTAGTCTTAATGACATAAAGTGAACGTTAAATATTGTTTACCTGTTGTTATAAAAAAAGACATAATATGACCATTATTGTTTGTTGGAACATTGATAGTATACCCTTTTTGGTACATCGTTTAATGGATTCATCATAACTTAGTCAGAAGGTGAGCTGTTTTTATTTACACTGTTAAAAATATTCCTGTTTATATAGTAAGACAATGAAAAGATTTATAATGACCGATTATTATTATTCAAAACTCTGCCTATTGATTAGAGCGGAACAATTAATGAATGAAGTATTCAAGATAAGGCTAAAATGCCCTTGTGCAATTAACTGATTATTTGCTCTGACGTTGTCAGTATGACGTCGGCATATTATGTTGGATAACTGTCAACAGAGTACGGCAAATATTGCCTGGCTTTGTCATGAAACGAGGAACTGTAAATATTACACCTTTGAACAATGTAAGAGAGATGAACAGCGTATTCGTTACATACCCCTCTGCGATCCTCCAGGCCAGTGGAAGTCTTGTTTTTAGCAGATTTCCCGTAAGGGAAATCAGCTGTTGAGGTTTTACTCATGATGGGATTTTCGAAAATATTCTTCAAATGTCCATCCATTTTACCCAGGAGATGACGAAAATGAGGTCCATATATATATATATATATATATATATATATATATATATATATATATATATATATATATATATATATATTTCTGTTGATGCTCTAGTAGTCACAATGTTTGTTTAATCGTTACCAAACTCGATATTTAATCATTTTCTGTAAAAAGAGAGATCAAGTTCTTTAATTGCAAGTTCTTTAATCAAATCGGGCCAGGGGGAGAGGGAGAATTTCGAAAATTCTAAATATCATAATTATTATGAGTCGAATCGAAAAATTGTATAGAACCAATCTTATTGCAAATGTAATGTTCTTTAAATGTTGTTACGTACGCTTTTTCACTATCTTGATTATTAACCGAGATATTTGGCCATCGGTAAACCCCCATTCATACTCATGTCATATATTAACATTATTTGAAGCCTTAATACCAAATATTGGTCTCATCGAATTTTTATGTTTGACGTGAATGCAAATACGCGACGAAAATGAGACACCTGCTTAGTAACGCAGCCCATGCATGACGGATTTTTTAATTTATTTTTTAACTGTGCTGTGCTTTAAGTCTTATTTTGAAGTGAAATATAAAAGGCCGTCTCCACTGTTAAAAATAATCTTTATTAAGCTTAGGATGTTTTCGACGTGCCTTCTACTTTATTGTTCCGTAAATCAAAACTAACTAGCCTGTCACTCAGATTCAGATTTCCCAACTGTTGCAATGTCACTCTGATTACGTCTTCCCGTAATAAGTAGCCCATGAAAAAAAGAGCTTCAAATTTAAACTGATCACGAGATGTTTATTGATAGAACTGTTTTAAGGGAAGCATGGATGGAAGGAGAGCCGGCCGGGGGGGGGGGGGCGGAGGGGGAGAGAGATTAGCTGAGAAAAAATATTTATATATTTTTATTACGTTAATTATATAATTTTGCATTTCTAACAAGTCTATAAAAAAATTCAATGCGAATCATTAGAACGGAGATATTTCCAATATTAATAGAAATAACGCAGTCAATATTAGCGTTACAAAAAAATGCATAGTTTAACCATTGTCGAGAATTAAATTTGCAATACAGTTGTATTTGTATAGTTTTTTTTATTTGACTGATATCAACGGTGTCATTTTGAATTTTTTTTATTTTCGTCTCCCCCTTTTTTAGTCCCGTTTCACCGTTAATGAACTTAATCTTTAATTTTACATGGATCATTTAAATATCAGTTTGGTAAGTATCAAATAAAACTTACAACCGCTAATGTGCTTTCTCTCTCTCTCTCTCTCTCTCTCTCTCTCTCTCTCTCTCTCTCTCTCTCTCTCACACACACACACACGGATCGAAATTTGATGAAATATTTCAAAAATTTCGATGCGAACTATTGCAATAGCTGATTTAGCTGAAATCTCCCATAATTGTAATATCATTGAAAGTGAATAAGATCTCTATAAAGTAAATAAAATAAACTGAGAAATATGTATTGAAGTAAATACCTTAACAAAAGTCATATTTAGATAATTTAAAAAAACTCTATATCAGAAACAAGGACGTCACCGAGTGAGAGTTGCTGAATGACTCAAAGGTGTCGTCACCTCTCATTCTGTTCTCTATACTCAATATTGGAACTTGGTACGTGGGGAGCATATTGCAACCTGGAGAACTTGAGTGACTGCTAAGCTGTAATGCACCTCGGCCATATTGCCTCCGATGTAAGGAAGCAGATATGGTCATTTGACGGATTAATTACCAGACAATGCTACTAAGTAAGAAATAAGTAGCCGTTTTTAGCGTTTTTTCTCCTAGGGGACATCTGTTATTGAGATTGGATACTGCCCTCTAAAAATGTCTTGAAATGTTCATCGATATCTATCTTACCCTCTATTTGTCCTGTTGAAATATAAGCAAAATACGATATTGATCCTTTTCATGTAAAACCAAAGATTTGTTCCCGAAATCGGCCTGGGAGGGAGGTAAAGTAGTGGTAAAATGTTCATTAGCAAATGTGTCTTTATTTTGAAGGTTGATTAATCTCTTGTAAGATATAGGTTAGGTGTAAAACATATGTTTTGTAAATTCGTAAGATAGGATTTGGTTGGTGAGTCATGAGTTGAAGAATGAAGGGAGACATTCTGATAAAAACATTCTAAATCTTTTGTGCTTAATAAAAGCCCCCTAGCGATGTTGACCAGACGGTCCTTAGGACCAGTTACACCATACAGTCGTATGGCATCGAAAGCGCTCTGTCGCTTGAATAAACTTTTACTGAGGAAATGTGGCCGTTTTTAATCAGCCTGCAATATAAACCACTTCCACAGAAGTATTATTTCGTTAACAAGTATGCTTCACGCGTTCAAAATAAATTCGTATAAAGCAACAGTTTGTTATTGATCACGCTTTTCATGAAATGGTCCGCCATTCACTTCATTAGTTATACGTTGTTTGGATGGCCTTCTGTTTCATTTTTAATTTATACTACATAAGCCCCATGCTTCATCTCTACACTTAACCTCTTCTATAAAATTAAAGTGTTTGTTATTCATCTAACGTCTTATATTACGTTGCCTTTAAAAACATGAATTAACGTCAATATTCATTTAGCACTCTAGACCTTCGTACTCTCAAGTAATCCTTATCGAACTAAAAAACTGAAAAAAAAGTGCTGCTATGTTAATATTTATTATCGCTCCTTATCTATCACTGTACACCCATTTGCGAATCATCACTGATAAAGTAAACACGTGCGTTTGAAGGCCTCTTATTCAAATTTTTGTTTTTATTTTATCTGACGTAACGCCCCAATTATTAGAATTGTGGATAGATAGTCAGTCACCTATATATTGCTGTGATATGTGCGTTACTTCATTAAGGCATTCCAAAGAGGTGGCGTTTTTATTGAACAAAATATTAGCTGTGTTTACATGGCGAAACCATTTGTTGTTATATACTTCTGGAGTATGATCTGGAAGTTATGCAGTATACCCCCATAATATCAAGCGATAACCTTCCAGGCTGTGGCACAAGCTTTAATGTTGTAGAACATTTTTCCACTACATTTTATAACATACAATGCTAAGCTGTTGCCTGAACGGGAGAGACATGCATGTAAGTTATTAAAATCGATTGTATGAGTCGGAAGTCATTTAACACTATTTCTTGGGTCGTTAACTTCGTGTAATCTCTTTCCTGAAACGTTAACTTTCCTACTCCAGAATCATCTCATTTCCATTCAGCACTACAGGCGGTATATCTTAAAGGATGGGGGTGTTTTTAACACACTTATACTAAGCAGATCTTTTGAGTCTATCCAACTCGTTGAAATAGAGAGGATTTAATTATTACAGAAATATAACAATGCCGTTAAGATTGATCTTCTAGCCGTGGCAGTAATCATGACAAGAAAGGGCCCTTCTTAACGATAAGGATTTATAGAGAAAATCCATTAAAATTTATATACTGTAAAAACGTGTAACACAGTAAACCAAGTATTCTCATCTTCAAGACAAAAATAAATGCCTCAAATTGTTAATTTTCTTTCTCTAAAGATATTCGTAAGACCCAGACTCAAAAAGTCCGTCAGGCAGGGGCTGCGTAAAATAAGCAGATTTCCCTCGTGAGTTTTACAATAGAGAAATCTGCCTAATAACAACTGTAATAGAAAGAAACCTCTAAACCTAAAACATTATTTAGGGCGTAATAACCCAGTAGTTTCTAGCCCCGAAACACAGTTAACCTAACCTCTAAACCTATTCACGAGGGACGGATAGTTATGGAAAAGGCCGCCAGAGCTCTCGGCGGAAAGTCCGAACATAGCCTACTGGTACCACACGCAGAATACAAATGCAAATATCTCGGTTAATATTCAAGATACAGAATAAATGTATAGAACAATATTTATAGTAAATTTAATTTGCAATATGATTGATTCTGTACAATTTTTCGATCCGACGAATAGTCACGGAGATATATTTTCGGAAATCCTTCCCTCTAAACCCCCCCTTTCCGTGGTCCGATTTCAGCCGTTAACGAACTTGATCTTTCTTTTTACATAAAACGACTAAATATCGAGTTTGGTAACGATCACAAAAACGACGACAAAAATTGCAACCGCTAGAGCGGTAACAGACAAATATATAGATAGATATATAGATCTATATATATATATATATATATATCTATATATATATATAGATATATATATACAGTTTTGAACGGACCTCATTTTCGTCATCTACTAGGTAGGATCGATGGACATTTGAAGAAAATTTTCGAAAATTCCGTCATGAGTACAACCTCAATAGCTGATTTCCCTTAAGGGAAATCTGCTAAAACATTCGAAAATTACAAAGGTTGACAATATAATATTTACCAGTTTGTATCCTATGTTACTATTATCACATTGCCAAACTACTATAATAGTGTCTCAATGTACAGCTGCTCAAACCTACAATAAAATCCTTGAATTATTTACATTTATTGCTACATACTGCCGACAAGAACAAGCTCCTCTGCTTAAACGTTTTTGGGAAAGTACAATACGTAAAATCATTAGTCATAATAATATCTAAAAATTTAAAAGATGATATTTGTAACTTTATTCTGGTTAAAGGAACCCTGCGCTATAAATAATTTATTTATTTATTTAGGTGTGCGCAATTTAAGTGATTCACACTTTTTCTTATTATAAAACTAAAATAGTTTAGGAAAAGCCACCTTATAAAAACACAAAAAAAATTTTAAAAAATATACAGTCGCAGGTAAAAGCACGATTATTTTTTTTCTCCAGTGGATACTATGATGAGTAGAAATCTAATTCATTAAGTCTAATGTTTAATTATTTAACGTTAAATCTGACTGTAATGGTGTGTCTCTGAGGTGTTACATGATTGATGTGTGGGCTCAGGGCCTCCGCTACCACGTGTGCAATGCGCCATCCTTTAGGGGCGCCAAAACCAAAGGCCCAAAAAAAAAATTTAATTTTATTCTGTTTATTTCATTTTGATATTTTAGTCTACAAATAAAAATACTTTTAAAGTTCAGTTTTTTGTTTTCTTTCAAGCACCTACCTACCATCAAAAAAAAGATAATTCAAAATACCTTAAGGGGCGCCAAAATCCTTTTTTTGCACACAGGCGCCAGTAGCCCTTTCGGGGCCCCTGTGTTGGCTGTTATCGTGTAGTAGTTCTGAAAGGTTGATGGGTAAGTTCTTGACGGTTATTAGTCTGCAGTCTGTAAGTAAGTGTTTGATACGTGGGTGAATCAAATATAAACGAGACTTTTCGCTTTTCGGGCACAGTAGTGGTGGGAGAACGTTCCCGCCTTTTTTGTTGTTGGGTAGGTTAGTCAGGAGTAGGGGAAGCACGTGATCTCGCCACCTCGATCGTCTCGGTGTCCACCGTGACGATGTTGGAGGAAGAGGTACCCCCGTCGACTGCGCAACGTGTCGTACTTAAGTATCTCGCCGCAGAAGGTGTAAAACCGGCCGAAATCGTGAGGAGATTGACTGCACAGTTCGGGGAAAAGACACTTTCGCGATCCATAGTGTTTGCATGCCATAAACAGTTTGTGGGGGGTCGTGATCGTGTTGAAAATCCGACTTGCATATCGCCGCAAAAGACGAGACCTACCGATCAGAGAAGTGGTTCTTCTCCATGACTATGCTCGCCCCCATACAGCAGCCATGACTAGGGAAAAATTGGAGCAACTGGGGTGGGAGACACTGGAACACCCTCCTTACAGTGCCGAACGGTCACCCTGTGACTTTCTTGTGTTTGGCCCTCTCAAGTAAGCTTTAGGAGGCCAAAGATTCGACAGTGATGGTGAGGTTGAAGCCTATTGCGCAATTGGCTGCAGACACGACCTGCATCTTTCTACATGGAAGGAATTGGAAAGCTACCTATCCGTTGGGAAAAATGTGTTTCCAAGTCAGAGGAGTATGTAGAAAAATAAGCTATATTATTTTTTGCGTTTATAATTTAAATAAATTTATAAAAAATAAGTCTCGTTTATATTTGATTCACCTAATAGTTAGTTGTGTATTGCACAGTGTACATAGTTAGTTGTGCATTGCACAGTGTACATAGTTAGTTGTGCATTGCACAGTGTACATAGTTAGATGTGCATTGCACAGTGTACATAAAGGAGGGTCAGTCCTAGTCATGAAATGTCCATGTTACAAATAATATTTTCCCGTGAAAAAGTGTTAAAATTATACCATCGTTACAGTGATGAAGTCTTAATTGATTTTCATCTATACTCAATAATCCCAAACTAATCTATTCGTTCTTCAGACAAGTTAAAATTGCAAATATTCTAGTGTGCGTAAAATTAAAAACATAATTATTGAAGTTTTTATTTGCTAGTGATCTGCAGAACACCATTAAAATAATCTTGTGCCTTGGGCCTAATTTACGTCATTTTTAATGTTAATAAAAAAAATTTTCAACGTTTTGATAATCACATTCTTCGAAATGGCCTTAATTCATTTAATGTTTCCATTAAAAACAATTCCATTATTGAAAAAAAATGCTACATTTTTCATGAAACTCCGTCAGCATTTTATTAATTTTTCTATCGACGATTAAGAGGATAAATTTGACTGAATGCATATTTAATTACATTGTTCGTTGTAGATGAAAAGAGTTCTCTTATTAATAAAATTGTAAAGATAAATATAGGCCCACCTGTAGGTAGGTAAAATATTGTTTTAGCGGGTTTTCTTTAGAAAAAGTAGCTATTGGGTTTTCATATGACAAACTGGATAAAAATATAAATTAACCAGTGTGATCAGGGTCTGGGATTAAAACATTTGAGTTAAAGCGTTGTCCTTAATCTCACTTGGTAAACCTAGAGTGACGAGTTCGATTCCCGCCAGGACAATAGGAATATATTTAATGATGAACTCATTAAATTTATTCCTTAGTTCTACCCTGGTTAGAAAAGGGTGGTGACATGTAGATAAAACAGGCTCAATTAGCCATAGTATTAAAAAGTGGACGTTAATAAATAATAATAATAATAATTTGTGATTACACATTAGAATCTGTTATTTTTCTCAGTAGAAGCTTTCAACTGACAAAGGTCTATTTGCAAAAACTGTCTGATTTTTGACAACAAAGAGCCTGTGAAATGTTTCAAATTACGTTACTCTTACGAGACGGACGTTTTCCAGATTTTCCTTAGCAGTTTTGCCAAGTCCCATTTTATTCTGATTACGATAAAAAGGTCCACCCACCAGTCAAATGCATATTTGTATTTCTTGATTTCAGCCACTAAATCACTAAATCACTAACCATTCTAAGTCCAGCTTAAAATTCATATCCTATTACTATCTATAATAGTTTACTAAGAAATTGGGAATAGACTGTGATATGACATCATTGTTCTACGTGAGAAATCTTATGCCGCACCAGCCTCGAGAACTTTTCTGTCGTCATGACGACAGCCCTTAAGGGGGAAAGGAGGGGGAGTGGTGGGGAAAGTTCCCTCGTAAAAGGCACTTGTGAGAAATCATCAAATAATGATGAATGGAACAATTTTCCAATAGCAGTTCATACTAGAAGTTTTATTACGGTGCCGGTCGTTCTTTCGTACTTCTAAAATGGAGGTAGATGAATCAAACTCCCTGGAAAAGAAACCTTCTGTTTCAAAATAAAAAGTAGGGTGCCTTGTCATGGTTCCAGGCAAAACGAGGAATGATAATTGTTCTTTTCAGCTTGTTGGAGGAATGTTGATCGGCGGTAGCAGGCTGCACGCCACACTGGTTATTCTCTCACGGAACTTCAGACAATTTATCATTCAGACGTCTCTTCTCATTTTCATTTTTACTCGTTCATATGGTTTGTTTTTTTAATAGAGGACTAGTTCCACAAGTCTTTATTTTAATTTTTTTTTGGTATGATTTGTTAATAACCTTTGTCATTTATAAAATTAAATTATATTTGATGGTCGTTGAATGATTAAAAAGTCCGTCACGCAGGGGCTGCGTAAACTAAGCAGATTTCCCTCGTGTTATTTACTAATAGATAGAAGATAGAAATCTACGTACTGGTAACACAACACCACCGTGAATAAATACAAACGGAAATAAGAAATGTTTCATCCAATTTTAATAACCTGCCGACAGGAAGCGTTAGGTTAGAAATGTAAACAAACGGGTCTGCCCGCTTCAATTACTGAAATATATCAGAATATAACATACTAATTTTATTGAGAACTATTTACTCTATATCTAGTACTGTAATTAATAATGAGTCAGAATAATTGTTATCTCATTCAATCAAATTTTAGTAGTCCAAAACTTTAAGACGGGGGGGGGGGTCACCGGGACATATTTGCATGTATCTCGTATAATAATTGTCTCTTCAATACAATTTTTGGTATTTAAACTTCGAATAATGTGATTTATTATGTAGCAGAGTATTGTTTATGTAACATGTGTAGAAGTGGCGGCTTGCTGATGGCTGAAAACTGAAAAATGCAAATATCTCGGTTAATATTCAAGATAGAGAATACACGTATATAACAATATTTATAGTACATTTAATTTGCAATAAGATTAATTCTATACAATTTTTCGATCCGACGTATAGTAACGGAGATATTTCTAATTTTCGAAAATCCCCCCTCTATACCCCCCCCCTCCCACTTGTCCGATTTCAGCCGTTAACGAACTTGATCTTCGTTTTTACCTAAAACGATTAAATACCGAGTTTGGTGACGATTTAATAAAAATTGCGACCGCAAGAGTGTTAACAGACAAATATATATATATATATATATATATATATATATATATATATATATAATTTTGAACGGACCCCATTTTCGTCATCTCCTGGGTAGGATCGATGGACATTTGAGAAAATTTTTCGAAACTCGCTTCATGAGTACGACCTCAATAGCTGATTTCCCCTAAGGGAAATCTGCTAAAAGTGCGTCACGCAGGGGCTCCATAAACTTAGGAGTATCTCGTATAATAAAGGCCTCTTGAATATAATATTTGGTATTTTAGGTTCAAATAATGTGGTTTATTACATAACCGAGCATTGTTAGTTTAACATAAGTAGAAGCGGGGGTTTGGTTAAGGCTGAAAACTATCAAAGTCCGTCACGCAGGGGCTGCGTAAACTAAGCAGATTTCCCACGAGAAGTTTTACAATAGAGAAATCTGCCTAATAACAACTGTAGTAGTAAGAAACCTCTAAACCTAAAACATAATTAAGGGCGTAATAACCCAGTAGTTTCTAGCCCCAAAAAACAGTTAACCTAACCTCTAAACCTATTCACGAGGGATGAATAGTTATAGAAACGGCCGCCAGAGCTCTCGGCGGAAAGTCCGAACATAGCCTACTGGTGACCACACGCAGAATACAAATGCAAATATCTCGGTTAATATTCAAGATACAGAATAAATGTATAGAACAATATTTATAGTAAATTTAATTTGCAATAAGATTTATTCTATTCAATTTTTCGATCTGACGCATAATAACGGAGATATTTTGAATTTTCAAAAATCCCCCCTCTAAACCCCCCCCCCTCCCACTGGTCCGATTTCAGCCATTAACGAACTTGATCTTCCTTTTTACATAAAACGATTAAATTCCGAGTTTGGTAAAGATCAAACAAAAATTGCGACCGCTAGAGAGTTAACAGACAAATATATATATATATATATATATATATATATATATATATATATATATATATATATATAATTTTGAACGGACCTCATTTTCGTCATCTCCTGGGTAGGATCGATGGACATTTGAAGAAATTTTTCGAAACTCGCATCATGAGTATGACCTCAATAGCTGATTTCCCTTACGGGAAATCTGCTAAAATGATCTCAGGTAGCATTCTCTTGAATATGCTCTTCTCTAAACAGAGTCCTTAGCCTTGTTAAATTATCATGAAAAGAACAAGGGAATCCCTTCCCCCCGGAGATAAGGCAGAGTAGATAAGGTTATTAACATTTACAGATGTAACTTCTTTTATATTTTGATGGATTTTGTATATAATAAGGTCCATTTGCATTTTATGTCCTCTTTGTATACCCTAGTGCGTCGGGGACACCGTAGCTCAGTTGTATCTTGCGAGACAGTAACTTGAATATCCAACCTCGATTACCAGATTTGGCTCCGCAATTAACAGGCTTCTACTTCTACCCGTTCCTCTTGTGTCTAACTAGTATCGTGTAGCAATTGAGTAGCACTTTAATGAAGAAGGAGCGACAAATTGGTTTCGTACGCAACAATAAAGGAAATGTTTACATGTCCGCCCTTTGAACTACCAAACGGCTTGGCCGAGCGGTCTCATTCTGTGTTACCAATTATCCTTTTAGATAAATCCTGGATCTTCATGTCTTAAAAAGCCAATATATTTTTTAATCCTAAAATGATAAAATTAGGTTTTACTTTCTCATGTAATTTGGCTGTGTTATGCGGAATTATTAGCTTTTAAATGTTTCTTTCAGTGTCTAATTTGTACTTCTTTTTTGCAGGCTTATGAAAGAAGATTTCCGTCATGCCCACAAATCCCCGTTGTTATAAATTGTGAAATTGTCTCAGATTGGACTTCACCTGATAATTCAGTGAGGAAGACCGAAAGAAAATGCAAGCTACACGTTGATGCACCCTACATACTTAAAAAGGTATGTGTACATTTTAATAACATTTTAAAGTTGGTACCTTGAATTTTCAGTTATTGTGTACCGTTTCAAATTTTATCACTTTCAGTGTGCACTAGGCAAATTTCCCACTTGAAGTTTTACAATAGAGAAATTTCACGAGATTCGAACAGTTACGGAAACGGCCGAACTAGCTTTTGACGGAACTCACGACTAGACCCGACGTTAGCCGACACTATTTCGTCCGTTACAAATAATAAAAATGTACATATCTCGGTTAATATTCAAGATGAGGATAAATGTATAGAACAATATTTATAGTAAATTTTATTTGCAATAAGATTGGTTCTATACGATTTTCCGATCCGACGTATAATAACGGAGATATTTCGAATTTTCCGAAATCCTCCCTCTGACACCCCCCCCTCCCACTTGTCCGATTTCAGCCATTAACGAACTTGATCTTCCTTTTTACATAAAACGATTAAATTCCGAGTTTGGTAACGATCAAACAAAATTTGCGACCGCTAGAGCGTTAACAGACAAATATATATATATATATATATATATATATATATATATATATATATATATATATAATTTTGAACGGATCATTTGAAGAAATTTTTCGAAAATCGCGTCATGAGTACGACCTCCCTTAAGGGAAATCTGCTAAAATTCTCCCTTGAATCTTTCATATATTGTAGTAATGATGATATCTTATTTTGCCCATACTATTTCTGTATGGAACATCATTGACTTACAATCAGGAGAAAGGATTTATTGGTCCCTCACATTTGTTCGTGAAGAAAAGGCCACCATGGCATCTTTGAAATGTCAAATTGATTGCGCTTTAGGAGCCATCTTTATGAAAGTCGTGCCAGCAAGTCCTTTCTAATACCCTTTAGAAAGTAAAGAATTGTCTTAAGCAAATTCACAACAGTAAAATGCAACTTATTTGCGAATGTTGAAAAGGTTCAAATTGTCCTAAGTAACCAAAGGAGAGGTTTGCAGGTGTGGTTAGTGCTATAATTTATATTAAAAAAAATCGCTCTTTTCCGTCACAGTAGTTTCTCTCTATGAAAGTACTTTGTGTAATTTAAACGAATGGTCAATAATATTATATCTTAATGTGGGACTCGCATGAGTAGGTGTGCGAATTTACTCAAGGATGAAAGTGAAAAATATATAATTACTAAAAAGTGAACAGTACATTTATTGTACGTTTTTTAGTTACAAGATTGGTTACATTAAACATTCCAATCCGACGCATAGCAACTGACATATTTAAGAATTGGTATTTATCCCCGTATCTCATTTTTAAGCCTTGTTATTCTCTAATTAACTAAGGCTTTCAACTTATTGGATCATGAAATATTTTTAGCAGATTTCCCTTATTGAAAATTAAATGTACTATAATTATTGTTATATACATTTATTCTCTATCTTGATTATTAACCGAGATATTTGCATTTTTCAGTTTTCAGCAAACCACCACTTCTACTCATGTTACATAAACAATACTCTATTATATAATAAACTGCGTTATTCGAAGCTTAAATGTCAAATATTGTATTCAAGTGACCTTCATTATACGAGATACATTCAAATATGTCCTAGTTACCCCCCCCCCCCCGTCATAAGGTCTTGGGTTACATAAATTTGATTGATTGAGATAAAAATTATTCTGACTCATTATTAATAACAGTACTAGATATAGTAAATAGTTCTCAATAAAATTAATATGTTATATTCTGATATATTTCAATAATTGTTTTTCTTTCCGGTTTGAGGTTGGCAGATCTGTTTGTTTACATTTCAAACGCTTCCTGTCGGCAGGTTATTGAAATTGACTGAAACATTTCATTCAAACATTTTGTATATGTTTGAACGTTATGGTATGAAGGGCATAGGTTCCCATTCAATATGTCGAGGAACAAAGGACCTTCCGGAGCAGGTCGATGGATTGTGTTCAACGTTGAAGTTTGTTAACCTTCGCAGTGAGTAATATCGAACATTGCAGGTTCAGGGACATAGTCGCAGATGGTATGGCACAACTTCCTCATCCTGAAGCCAATCACCTGATGGGGACAAAGCTAGTGGCTTCCTACTAACTAAAAATAGATTCAGCTCCTGCGTCGGCTAGTACTCCTAGCACTACTGTACTTAGCAAAACAAACGTTATTATCCTATATCGTTTTTGTACCCTTTTTACGTAATAACAACGACAACATTTATAAGTAGTATTTTAGTATCAAACTAATATCTTCTTATAAAGAAAATTTATTGACAAGTGAATGTATGGATTAATACTAGAAGTCTCTGTGTTTCACAAAATGTGGAGTGTTTTATATCTACGTACTTCTGACTCTCATTAGTAGTATTGAAGCATTCTAAAAATAAAATTATATTCATTGTTTATTACTAATGATGACGTTATCACCAAATGTATTTAGAATAACGTTGTGTCATCGAACGGTTAAAAGTAAACACATCCAAGTTCTGTGCAATATATAAAGACAGCTCAACGATTCTGCTGTTATTTTGTTTACATCTCACTGTAATTAGTATCCCTTCCCAATTGACTGGAGGGAGTAATTGGAGGGGTAGGGATGGCCAAGGATTTGGATACTGACAAGGGCTTCGAGGATTCTGATTCACATCACCCCCTCCAAGGATATTATCTCAGAAGGCATATCTCCTTTCGGTCTCTTTCTCATATAAATGTTTTCTGCCCGGTATATACCTAGAATGGGTACATGAGAAAGGATAAGTTTGATTGAGATACGTAGTTCAAGGTGGGCTTTTCTTTCTTTACAGTGAAGAGCCTAGAGAACCATTTGCAGGAATCCCAGGAAGAGTTTTTGTTTTAAGGGTATCAATTAAAGAAGTCTAAACAATTTTTTTTTTATTCATTCTTTGATGTTTGAGTATTTTGGAAACCAGATAAATTAGAAAGTTCTAATTTACAAAAAAAACTGGCTTTGCAAAATCTCTTCTGCAAGACTCTCTGCGGTCTCCCAAGTACGAAAAAGTAGGTCTTGTGCTGACATAATTTTTCTAAATTGTTTAGTTGAAAAGTTCTCTCATTAAATTTTGTATAAAATAAAAATTAAACTATCAAGATACCTAAAACAATTCCAAAGCAGTGTAAATTTCCATAAAAACCCAATTCGTAAAAATACTTCAATTTTCTTTATTGAATTGTGAATGCCTAATTGTAAATTTAGTGTTCAAGTGGCCTTGAAATTATCTCTCTTTTTATATAATACATGGACATGTTCAAGAATTTTGAGACAAAGGCCCAATCGGTCCCATTGTGCGACGGTCCTGACAGACCTTTTTCCTCACTGGACTCCCGCTTCTTCACTGTCGTCGTCACAGTAGTGCATTCTCGTTGCCTTTCTGGGGAAGTAGATTTTTCGTTAGGCGGGGATCGGAACTGCACTTAAGTTTGGAAAAGTATTGAAATTAATTAGGTATTTTTTTTGTAGTTACTCTCGTTTTAATGGATTGTGAAACATAAATTTTATATAATTGTTTGCGAAATATTGAAAAATATCCTGACCTAGCTGAACTATTGAATATATTGAAATGTATTCGTGGTTACATCAGGCTGGTCAATGGAAAAAAATTACAGACATTCAGTAATCAAATAAAGCACTTTTAAAATACTTTATTTAAAGAATCCAGTATTACTTTAAAACGAAATCATTGGAATTTTTAGTGCCAATGGAACATTTGGAAATGTCACATATATAGTACAGTTAAAATGAATATTTGAATTAGTTACTAATCATATAGTTTGAAAAGTATGCACAATATTTCTACGGAATGATTTACTTAAAACCATATAATCGCGCACATATTTGAAGAAAAAAAGATATATATGACTGCAGATTATTTGACGGACCAAGAACAAAACTCATCAAGCACATTACCTTAAAAAACGTAACTTGTCCGTGGGGCGGACAAACCGAAACTATTACATACTCACATACATCAAGGGATTTAATGCATTTGTACAAGAATTGGACCCAATTTTGAAGATTTACAACTGCCGAAAATATCATTCCTTTAGGTTTTTAGAAAATATTGATCAGAATGGCTTTTGCTGTTAATCTCCGTGAATTTTATGAATCATCGAAATTTGATAGGAAATTCTTGCTTAGATGAAAGAAAATTCATTTCTATGCTCTTAGGGTTTGCACTTGAAGAACGTTAGGGTTGAATTCGAAGATCCTCTTAAGTCCTCTGAAGAGTATTGATTCAATAGAAGCTGCTAACTCGCCAATTATTTGTCAGCCTTGCATTTTCTCGCAACTGTAGTTTTTTATGACAGAAGCTGTTCTTAAAAAGATATGTTTTCGATTACAATGCTGTTATAATATATATTACGAATGTTGTTAACTTATTGAAGTTTATTGGTCTGAAATTTAGAGTTACGCAGGAAATTAAGAATTATTTATAAATCGAAGTACATCAGTGGCATGCCAAGAAATTGAGCTATAAGAAAAAAGAATGTTGAATTTAAATATATATATATAATATAATATGTGGTGATAGTTATTTTTCTCAATCCGAATTATTATTATTTTATCCATCCTTCAGTTGACCTCCACTCCTACTAATGGGATTTCCCCCCTAACATTTCATATTCAGTGTAAATTAAAAGTTCTGTTTAACACAGGTTTCTTATTATGGGAAAAATAAAGAATAGAATGTGTGATGATGTCAGTGTCTTTACAGAAAGCGGATTTTACGCATGACGTACTTTTTATGCCATTACGCTGCAGTGTTAATATATGTCATATTTTTTGGACTAGTCATTCAAAATAGACCAGCCAAGAGACTTGAGTTACTTACTTGTCGCCAGTAGAGACTTAAAATGTGTAAAGTGAATGCTACGAAATAATTGAAACGCCCGGAAGCATTTCCGTTATGTTTCTCTTTTCAGAGTCAAGACTAATTTTGACATCTGTACAAAAGCATTTGCATTTCTAAGACTGGTCATTGTTCGTGGTTCCCAACTCGTTTATTTTTGGGTTGGTGTAAATTTCGCTGTTCTGATACTATCTTGGAATAGAGATTATGGATAACTGTCTCCAGCCTACTGGCGGCTCTCTCGTTACTGTCTACAATGGGTTCAGTATCTTCTAGTTCAGTGACATTCCTCTTAAATAGCCGGCCAGACACATTTGTCGGAAAGACAAATGGTTTCTGACAGTTGTACTCTGAATTTTAAGGAACTACATTCACAGGCATCATAACGGTTCTAATAAATACTTTACGAAAGTTTTGAATATTCTAGAGCATTATTTCATTTTTGTTGAGGGACCTCCATTTTCGCACCGCGAATTAAAAAAAAAAAACATTTAATTCTGGCAGTGTACATTTCTCTCGTTGAAATAAAGCGGCCGAAAACAGAATAAAGATTTATGAGTTCATTAAACAACTTGAATTCTTGAACTACCATATAATTCAGAGTAGCCCATAAATTAAAAAAAAAATATTATGAAGCTCTTAAACCTTCCAGGTATCCATTAATTTTACCTTGGCTTATGCTCCTATCCTATGTAGCTCTGTTGATCCTACTTCTTATATAGATCCCCCATTATAAATCACTTGAATGCAATGCTGAAGTGTTTGTAATATATATATATATATATATATATATATATATATATATATATATATATATATATTTAATGTACATTCATGGTGAATAATTTGGTTTTTCTTGACTTTAGGGGTAAGCTAAATAGAGATCCTCAGGTACCAGAAACCTAATTTATACCTTTAATTAAGTTAGGTTTCTGCCCTATCCAGAACTTTACTTAAATGGACATGAAAGGAATTCCCGTAGCTCTCTCATCTAAACATTTTATTTTTTAATCAGGTTTGTTTTATTTATATTTCAAAAAGAGTCCTTACTTTTTCCTTTTATTGCCCTAATGTGGTTCAGTCGTTTAATCTAATCGAATTGTGCACTATTTCTTTTTTAAAATCACAACTATTTATTTATTGTAGTTTATAAATAAACTGCTTAGCGCATCCTAAACTATCTATTTTAAGTTCGCTATCTCGATCCTATGAATGGTCTCTCAGCCTTTTTCAGTGTTTTGGGAAATGTCATTCTTTAATAATATTATTACGTTATCGAGATATCTTTTTTGACAGCACGTATAAGCATATACCATATACTGATCAAACGCCAAGAAATTAATTCTTTTCTGAAGCCATTGATAACTCGTGATAAGAATTGGATTGCTTATGATTGTGGTGAGCAGACGTCGTTAGTCCCGTGATGAAGAGCCTCTCTAAAATCTCCGTCAAAGGATAATTATGCTCTCTATGTAGAGGGACTTCAAAGGAGCCGTATTTTTGCGCTTTTACCTTCTAACGAAAGGATCAATTTCGAAGTTTCAGCAATTGAGAGTTGGTACGAAGGAATCATTTCAGCAGTTACGTTCAGATCTTCTTAGTAGGGGAAGAGTCTTGTTCCACACCGAGTTAGATATCCTGTTTGAAAATATTGGAGCACGGACGGGGTTAAGACATTGTCCCATCAGACTTCACCAGTTTCGTTCTCTTCAAAACTTTCAGTAGGGTACTAAATTCATTTCTGTTGAGAAAAACTGAATGCATGCAGGGCATGCCGTCCCACGAAGGAGAGATTATGAAGTCTACTGAAAGATAACAGAATGTCATCGATCAAGAATTACAATATTTAATTGATCGATCATTGAGCTTTGTGGAATAAATAAAATTTTTGAAATTGAGGAAAATGTTTAACTTTCCCGACCTTCTCATATTTATTTATAATTCATATTTTCAACTAAATTGAACTTTAAAAACACATTTAGATCAAGAGAAATATGTATTTTTTTAACGCTTAATTGTTGAAACAAATAAAAAGTTTATAATCCTAAGATCTGGTAAGGGTATATTAGTTCAACATTTATTTAAGTCGTTACATCTCATTTACGTTCTGAATCATAGTAAATGTTTTCCTTAACAATTGTTGGTTTGTTTATTGTGGTATTGAAGATAAAGGAAGGAATCATTTATCATTATTGAAATTAATATATTTATCATTATCGGAATTATTTATTATTATTGAAAGGAATTATTTATCATTATTGATTATGAATATAACGTATGAGTAAAACTGTCAGTTGGCCTTGAAAAATGTTGGTATTGATTTGGTCTCCTTCGTTCGTTTTCAATACATTTTATACAACACACCAGTTTTTTCAGATTTCCTGTAACGGATATCAGCTATTGCGGCTGTACTCAAGACGCGATTTTTGAAAATGTTCTTCAAATGTCCATCGATCTTACCTAGGATATGACGAAAGTGAAGTCCTAAAATTTGTTTTTATATCATGGTCTACGCCTTGCAGTTGCAATCAATGTGTTTCGAAAGGTACTCTTTTCATATTGCTTAGCCCACCGAAATCCATAAGATGTTTGATGCCTTCAAAAAAGGATTTCTAGTCCTCCATCTTCGCCTTCAAATATATTTGCGATGAAATCATTGTGCCTTATGATGTGCCCAACAAGTTTCATCCTCCTTTCTTCCATGGCCTTGAAAAGACTTTTGTTTTCATTTACCTCATTTAGAACTTGTTTTTATATATAAGAGGGAAATCGAAAATGCGAAATATAAATTATGTATTGGAACAAGAAATTGTATTTAACCTTCTTGGAAATTATATTTCATATTAACGTTATTCTATACATTTTTTCTCTACCTTGGGCATTAACCGATATATTTGCAATTTTTTATTTACTTAATGGATAGTATTTTCTATATTTAAATTATCCATATGAAGCTATAGAAGAGTCCATCACGCAGGAGCCGCGTAAACTTATCAGATTTCCCACGTAAAGTTTTACAATAGAGAAATTTCACGAGAGCCGAGCAGTTAAGGAAACGGCCGAACTAGCTTTTGGCAGGAAAGATACTTCGTCCGTTAGCCGCCCAGGATTTAATAAAAATGCAAATATCTCGGTTAATATTCAAGATAGAGAATAAATGTATATAACAATATTTATAGTAAATTTAAGTTGTACTAAGATTGATTCTGTACAATTTTTTGATTCAGTACAACAACGAATAGCAACGGAGATATTTCGAATTTTCGAAAAACCTCCCCTCTAAACCCCTCCCCCCTATTCAGCCGGTCCGATTTCAGCCGTTAACGAACGTGATCTTTCTTTTTACATAAAACGACTAAATATCGAGTTTCGTAACGATCAAACAAAAATTGCGACCGCTAGAGCGGTAACAGACAAATATATACACATATATATATATATATATATATATATATATATATATATACAGTTTTGAACGTAGATGACGTTTCGTCATCTAATAGGTAGGATCGATGGACATTTGAAGAAAAATTTCGAAAATTCCGTCATTAGTACAACCTCAATAGCTGATTTCCCTTACGGGAAATCTGCTAACAAAATTTGTTAATGATCGTAATTGGACCAGGAGGAGCGTGAGTTTAGGGGAAGTTATAATACAAAATTCGAAATATCACTGTTATTTTAAGCTGTAACGTAAAGAGTTATGCTATCAATTTTACTACCCGTTTAATGCCCAACAATTGTAGTTCTATACATTGTTTCTTTACTATGAATATTACACTAGTTGTTTGTTTTTGTTTTTTTCCAGCCTATAGTTACTCAATCCTACTCAAAGAATTTTCTCTTATGAGCAACTGAATTACTAATAATCTCATGTCCGACTTAAATTTTGTCATTTATAAAACCCGTTTTTACATTGACTTCTTATTAATCAAGAAATGGAACATAGAATTTTAGGCTTTAGATCATCAATGCACCATTCTATCACGTTGGGAATCTGCTTCTCGCAGTAAGTGGGAAGAATGTCCGCTACGCAGCTCCTGCTGCTAATGTGGACCTACGTAGGCAATATATAGTTATACAGTAATTAATTTTATTCTTATTCGTGTAGAAATGTTAAATTGTATTGCTAATTAGGATATGGCGTTATTATGCAACAGTTGCGTAATTAGAAACACACCTTCGTGCTTGCATTGCACACTTTGATCATTTTTAATATTGGTTCATTAGTGAGTCCAATTATATTGCAAACACGCCATTTTGTATTTTCTGAAATAGTGGTTTCAACACATCCTACCTGTCACATTTCAGGATTGTGTACATTTAGTTTAAACTTGGAGCCTTGCTGAATTCAAAACATTTGTTGTGCTTCCCTCTCCTCTTTTTTCCCACTCATTTGTTTTATTATGAAACTAGATATCTGGGCAGACAATTAATTATTAATTAACAAATATTCAATATCTTAATTGAAAAGTAATTTTCCCTCCTGGTATTAGTGTTAATAATAAAACAGTGACCTTTTTACACTTTGTTCGCAATTTAAACTTTTACTTCCTTGGAGTGGGGGGTCCTCAACTGCCCAGCATCAACTGTTAATACCCTTTTGATTCTTTGTTTCACTTCATTGTCCTTATTCTGTAAAGGAATTTTTCCGCATCTTTGTTAATTTATCTTCTTTTATTTTATAATTGCTGATGATGTCATTTGAATGTATTGCTAAGTAAATTCTGGCTTTGCTTAAGTAAGTAATCTCCAAAAAGAAAATAAAGAAAATAAAATAAATTATGTATTTCGTTTTTATATTATAATTATATAGTGCCAGGAAGAGGTGGAATTTAGACCACGAAACATGTAGGGTAATTTTGAATTAAGTCTTTTTGAAAAATAGGTCTTTTTGTTTGTGACCCTTGACATTAAACTATGAACGTTATTTGAATATTGGGTCCAGAATGAGAAAAATTTTATTTTGTTTTACAAGCGATTCTCTAAAGAAGTACGTTATTTCCCTATAATGCATGACAAGGTTTAGGGTAACGACCAAGATAACAAAATGAGTCAGTTTGGCTGTGGACGGAAATACGCAAATACAAATTTTTCCTTTTACATTCAGAAACATTTTTATTTATCACCATTTTTATTTATCACAAGGAATAGAGGAGAATTATGCTGCATAATTATATACTGTCAATATATTGGCAAAGGGGTATTTACAAATCGCAAGGACAGCGGGTTATTTACGTATTTTTAACTACTTAAAAATGTTTGATTGCTGTGTTTTATTGACTTCAGTTTAAAATTTAAGTCACTACTTTGACGTATTGGTATGATAAAAACGTCTGAACATTGTTGTGGGATTGATGTAGGAAATGGGCTGCGACGGGATTATTGTTTTTTGTTTTTACGATTGGATATTTTGGGCATAATGTTCGTAATTTTACACTTTTTTGGTGATGGCGTTACGTTGAAGAGGCAGATCAATATTAGCTGTACCGAAAAGGTCAAATGCAAGGTGTTGGTGGCACGAACGTGATAAGATAACGGAAGATTACCTGAGTGAATGTCTGATAAGTGGGCTAACATTGTTTGGGGTGATATTGAGACGGGTTGGATAGGTTGGGGTCTGATGGTTGGCTGGTGATAGAGCTCTCGATGAAATTGGGCCACACGTCCGCCCCCTCCTTCCATGAATCACTTATTGCCTATCCCACACATTTAGGCCCCTTCTGGCTGAGCCTTGGAAAACATGCTACAGGATGATACTAATTGTATAGCTATCTACTGGCTTAGTTCTATCGCTTGGTTGTCAAAGACACACTTGTTTAAAGTCTCTTAAATAATATATTAAAAGGGTGTCAACAAATTTTAGGTTAATATTTCAGTTTTATTTTTACATAATTATTCAGTTGTAGGTAAAGCATGCGTGCACAATGAATTTTCTGCTGCATTTAGTGATTTTCAAGGTTATTTACCACTTCTTTAGTAGTATTTCTAGCAATAATACTAAAACTTTTAAACCAAACTCTTTTTTACATTTTTGAAAGTTTAAAATGTAGAGAGGACAACTATCAAAATCCTAAATTTATGGTTTATTCATGTTCTCTATATGTATCAGAATATACAATTTTTAATTTCTTTCACGATAAACCAAACAAAACATCCTCTACGTGGGTCAGCCCAGAGTAGTTGTCCAATTAATAGTAATATTTGTTGCCATGAAAAATCTCAAATTACATTTTCTTTGCAACCTTCGTTTTATTTATTATATATATATATATATATATATATATATATATATATATATATGTGTGTGTGTGTGTGTGTAAAACTGCACACTAAATGAGGTATTAACATGATTTGATATTATTTTTGCGGCTCGGATTCTATGTGTCAAGATTGGCCACCTTAAGCTAAAAGTCAGGTTTCGGAGGAGGTGTTGTGAGTGAATCAAAAGGATTCGGGTGCCCAGTAAGGTGGGAATAGAATTTCTGGTAAGCGGATTTGGCATCAGCTTGGGGGAAAAAGTCTTTAGGTCATTGAGGCAAAATAAGTTGGGGTACGTATCTCGGAGCGTTGGTTGTTGGATTCATCGTTGGAATTCTTTGTGAAACGCCACAGTTTCAAGGCCTTATTTCCAAAATAGTCCGAGAAATGAAGTGTAAATTAGTCGTTTCTCTGTGAGAGTTTTGATGTCTGTCCAGTAGTTGGAGTAAAATTTCTGAATTAGTTGCAGTTTTTTTTTTGTGAAATAAGTGATTTCCATTTCAAGCGTTTGCCCAGTATCAATCCTAAGTTCAGGATTTCATATTTGAGGAATTGGAACACCATTCTGTGGGGCTGATCTTTTGGTTTTGGAGAAAGTTGATTAAATTACTCAAAATTGTATTTAGGTTACCTTTTTGAAATAAAAAGGTTAAAAAAATGCAACATTTTTTAGGAATGTCTAAAAGGAAAATCGGGGTAGCAATGTAAAATATTTTGTATTTGGTTAGCACCTACGAATGTGGAAGTTTAAAACATAAATTCGCCAATACCTCTGATAATGTTCGTTCTATTTAAAAATGCAACTTATGAATTGAGCTGAGATTATTTTTTTACGATGTAAAAATTTGAATTTCCTTTATACTTCTGTCACTGACCAAAACCTGAACCGAGCAACCCCAAGAGGCCAACATAAATCGTAAGAATGAAAATGAAATGCTGCTACTGTTTCTGCCGGACCCACGGTAATAGTGTCCTCCCCTAAGAAGAAATTCAATGACGTCATCTACTCATAAATTACAGTATTTTTAGACACGCCCCCTTCCTCTCGCTCTACCTACCTCATCGCTGTGAACTACCTCAGTGTCCGTGGATGCTGCTGTTAGCATATTGTTGACGGTGGTGGCTTCGCTTTCCCCCACCCTCTGGCTCGCCACGAATTGCCTCTCCCCTAAGCCAGATTTCCTTCCCACTCTTCGTTTATTACATATCAGAAAATAATTTTTATATTTGTATTAACGATATCGTATATTCATTTAGAAAGTACGTCACCAAGACTGCGTAATTAATAAATTTTCTTGGATGACTTTATAAGTTTAGAGTTTTGTTTAGTACCGGACTCCATGGATTGAACATCCGTTTGTCAGACAGCTACCCAAAAATATTAAAAACCAAATAACAATAAAAACCTCTAAAAGTATTTCGACGCCCCTTTATTGTAAATATTTTGAATTATTAAAATTTATATACAAGATTTCTTAATGAAGATTTTACTTAATAAGATGTTTGACCTATAATGTATAATGGAACCATTATTTATATAGATATATGAACTATTATTTTATTTTATCATGCTTAAACGAAGATTTTGTGAAAGTTTTTTTTGAAATTCCATCATCGGGCTTTTTTAAATATGCATTTATTTTTCATTGAGATTAATCTTATGCGTATTATATTACAGTACTAGAATGAGGGCTGTGTAAGGTTTTTAAAGAGGGCGTCATGAATAAACCTTTTGCTGGCTTTATTAACTAAATTCCTTCGTTATAAAGGGTTCGTTATAGTTGTTATGACAAGTTATTTTATTTATGATAACCAAAAAGGATTCCGTCCCAATTTGAATTCTCTGTGTTAAAGGGAGTTACATATTACCAAGCATGGAATATTGTTTTTATATTTTGTCTCTTCAGACCACATCCCTTCCCCATTAATCGTAGGCATTATCTTTAATCTTATTATCAAAGAGTGTTTTGGTAATATATGGACATCAAAATATGTATGTTGGTTTGTGTCAATTCTTTGGTCTTACCTTCCGACCTACGGTAACAGCGTATTTCCGTAAGGAGTAGTTTGTGGTCTACATTAGGATAGGTATCTCTAAGTGCTAGGTCAAACATCTGTAATGATAGATCATTGAATTTTTGACCTCGCCTATCAAATACGCGATTATTTTTGTGGTTATAATAAAACGGTAATCATTTATTGTATTGCGCAAAATAATTTAATTATTTACACTAAATTATCTCTAACTACAAAATCGATAAGATGCTAGGCCCGTACTAAATTAGGTTAATCTATTGGCCATTTGACCTGCACTACTTGTTATCAGGGGGGCAATGACTCTTGCAATAGGAGATTTGATCGACAGGCGTTATTGAGGACTAGGGTAGTGGACCTCTGATTTGCCTGTGTGCGTGGGGATGCGCAGTATGCGGCCTTGTTGGATCTACTATCTCATCAAGGAAACACAGCCGTTAGTCAAGCGTAACCAGATAACGGATCTCATCGGGGTTTATTAATTACAGGCTAGGCCAAGTGATAATCATTCTCAGGCTACTCTGTAGCATATCCATTAATCATTTGAAGTCAGATACATGATGTTACGTAGTAAGGTCCAAAAGTTTCCGGCCTGGGATAGAAGGAAAGGTGAAAGAAAAAAACTGGTTTTACTGTTTTTCAATATATTCTTCTCTAAGTTCAATACTCTTATTACAACGCTTTGGCAACCATGAAAAAAATAATTTTCTTCTTTGTTAAAAAAATGTTCTTCCACTGCTGCTTGGAGCTCTTCGTCAGTGTTAAATCGCCTTCCACGAAGGTCAGATTTTAATTTTGAGAAAAGGTAGAAATCACTAGGGGGCAAGTCTGGGCTGTAGGGTGGGTGAGAGATTTCTTGGAATCCACAGTCCTTCACAGCGGCCTTGGAAATCAATGCTGTGTGGACAGGGGAATTGTCGTGAAGGAGGCGGACGCCTCTGCTTAACTTCCCTCGCCTCTTCTCTTTAATGGCGTCTCGTAACCGGTGAAGTAGGGCTGCATAATACTCACCATTCATTGTGGTATTCCTTTCTTTAAAATCTATCAATAGTATTCCTCTACAGTCCCAAAAAATTGTGGCCATTATCTTTTTTGTTGACTGCGTGACTTTTGCCTTTAAAGGAGGCGCTTCTCCTGGTCTTCTTCATTCCATGGACTCTCTTTTGCTGAGTGGGTCATAATATAGAACCATTGTCTCATCCCCAGTTACAATTGAGTCCAAAAAATTCTTTGGGTCGGCATTATACTCGCGTAAAAATTCATTGCAGCAGTGAACTCGTTCCTGTTTTTGATGAGCTGAAAGAATTTTTGGAATCCATCTTGCACTAACCTTGTTCATATGCAAATGTTCTTTGATGATCCTCAAAACACTTGTTTTTGAAAGCCCCAACCTCGCTGCTATTTCCTTGGTTTTCAGTCGTCGATCAGACAGCAATTCAGATTCCACAAGTTGGATTGTTTCAGAAGTGACAGCTTCCAGTAGGCGACCGGGACGTGGGTCATCTTCTAGACTTTCTCTCGCTAATTTAAATAATTTTGCCCATTCTTTCACTGTGGAATACGAGGGGGAGGACTGCCTGTATACACAATCCAAGCGCTCTTTAATTTGCGCAGGAGTAAGACCCTCTTTACAAAAGAATTTAATTACCGCACGGTACTCGAGTTTAAACATTGTAAAAATGGGGAGTTTCCTTGAAGGCTGGACACTGACTGACAAGACTGAGGGATGGGTATGGAGTGAGGAGGCATGGACCTGCATATGCGTGCAGGTCCCGGTACGTTTGAAGGAGGGAAGCAGGACAGGCCGAAACTTATGGACCTTACTACGTATATATATGCTAGGGGATCCAAAGAAGTATATTTCACCTGTGTAGATACGTGCTGAGCATGGACGCGAAGAAAGAATTATAACATTTACTTTTGTTATTTGACATTGTATGATTTTAGACTTTTTAAAGGGCAAATCACTTTCGATGTGATGTCCATTAATAAAGAAATATTTAACAAAATTATCGTTAAGATTGTTACCAGCCCTCCTTTTAATTCCTCAAGTCTATGGCCTTCTTCCTCTATGGACTCTCTCTATTACTTATTGGTGGAATAGTAAAAGAAAATATGATGGGGTTACCACATGCCACTGTTGCAATCCTATCAAATCAAATATACAAAGCGTTTTCTTGTACTTCATTTAAAATTATTTCATTTGAAAGTCATATACGATTTCTACGGTTTCTACGTACCCTACTTTAAAAATCTCTAATAAAGATAATAGGTCCTATTGCGAATCTTTTGCATCTCTAGTAAGTACTGAGACGTTTGCTTTTTCTATTATGCCCATAAACCTTACTTTCAAATATATTTGTGATTGATATTGCTTTGCCTTATGATATACCCAAGAAGTTCCATCCTCCTTTTTTCCAAGACCTTGACAAGGCTTTTACTTTCCTATTTGGAACTTCCATGGTATTTAGCCACAATTGTTTATTGAACTCAAAACGCAATGTGGGATTCAGTTTTTCATCATTAACTAAGTCTCACTTTGTTTCAATACTCCTAAATTGCATTTTTAGTTCTTCAGATATAAATAAAATTATTTTTATAACCATTACCTTATAATTTACTTCTAACTGGAATAAATAACAAATATATTTGTATGTTACTCGAGGAGATCGAAGTAACGGGGGGGGGGCTACATTTAAATTGAAACGTAATGCCTCCAAGGTTTAATCCTCTATCTCCGAATTAGGGTTTATTAGTTTCAAGAATTTCCGTTTATTAAAGAATTTATACACACTTATCTGGGGTACATCTCCGCCACCCCACATACACACATTTTACAAATTTCAGCTTCATCCATTCATGACTGCAACTCCCCATGAAATTTCATACAAACATGCAGACAGACAAATTCCTTTCATTCTCTACTGCAGGTCTCCCTACTCTCGTCAAAAAATATTATGCTCACCATGCAAACCATTTTAAGAGGCTTTATATTTTTTAATTGTAGGATTATTCACTATGTGCCTACTTACACAGATCTAAAATCAACACAAAAGAAACGTTCATTAATATAATATAGCTTTCTTATGATCATTTAATTATTTCATACAGTTTTATTAATGCATCGTTTGCTCTAATTGAGGACATCTGCCTCATGAAAACACCCACCATTATGCCATACATCATTGTGTGAAAGAGCAAGATTTCTTTTTTAGTTTCGATTTTGCCAGTTCATGGCTTTGTAAAAGAAAAATGGATTTTATACTAGTCCATTGAGTAAAGGATGCCTACGTTCCTGTGACTGGTGGGATCGATGACGATATTTGTGAGATCAAATCATTTTGCTCAACTTGGTGTGCTCCACTACACCCGCCTACGTCCTCTGTTCACTCACCCCAACACCTCTCAGATATGTTAACCCACCTGTAACAGTTCATATTATATACAGTAAGCATTATACTTGTAGCGTTGTACGTTTATATTTTTGTTACGTGCAATTTTCATTTTAGGAATTGAAGAATCGGAATAAATTGCCTTTGAAATTTTTTAATAAATTTGTCATCGTTTTTTTTTTTTCAAAAGGGTCAGAATGGGGTAGTGAATGAATTTTACTCAATTATTTCTGTTAATACAATACAAAGATCAAACCAAATGTTTTTCGAAAGTAAAATTTTATTCCATAATTTAATTTGATTGGTGACTACCCAAAAAAAAGTGGACAAGAAAGATTAACAAAATAGCACGTATCATAGTTCTTTAATTCATGAATAATCGCATAAATAAACTTGAGTTTGTTCTTTTAAATGTTTGATTATTTATAATATTTTATTTAGTTTGTTCATTTGATTTATTTACATTAGCGTTTCGGTATTTTTTGTATAGGGGTCGTCTCTTTCATTTTCTAACATATTTGCTTGAAGAACAGATGAGAAATGGGGTGCTTGGCCTGGTTAGGACGTTTTGGTGGTGCTATCAGAAATGTATGGATTTGTTAACTCTCTAGTCTCTGTTGGGACTGTTGAAGACCTGGAGTAAAGGTGTAGGTGGCAGTGATCTGGCTTCTAACATGACTTGAAAGAAGGAAATTTGAGTAAATTGGCCTTAATGAACTTTCCCATAACAATTTTGTAGAAGCAAATACTCCTATTGATAACGCAATAGTATTTTTATATTTTCAGGGAAAATCTTTCAGTAGCCAGAACCATTATATAGATATCTCTAAAATTAATTATTTTAAAATATACATATAATGTGAAGTTCACAATCTAATGGACCCCTAGTCATATTGGTATCTCCGGCTATGAGAAAATTGACAAGTTGGATAATTATTCCCAAACTATGTTCATTTTGGAACTTATTTATATCCTGCTCAGCATACGTAACTGAAGGGATTTTCCCCAACACGACGTGAATTGGGAATAGGCCTTCTTGATTAAATATGGCTCAACCATTTCATGAGGAGAGATCAAATAGATATCGTTAGTCAGTCAAGGACCAAATTTAATAAAAAAGTTTTCTCATGATAAAACTTATTAATTATGGAATAGGTGCTTTTTGGAAAGGTTGTCTAGGTGTGGCTATCTAAAAGGCTAAGAGAGCTGCAGTGGGGAGCCACCACAAAAGGATAGGAGGAAGGCTTGTATCAGGAACCCTTGGTTGTGCAGCAGATGGACAAAGACTTAGACCTCATTCCGTGCTACTCTTGGTCAGAAGTAGTCTGGCAGGGATCCGTTTTCCAACATTGACATGGAAGCTATTCAATTCAGCACGACCTCTGAAAGACCGTTTGACAAGAAAAGGCAAGAGACAGGTCACGCATGCCCCAATGCCATGCACTCCTGGTTTAGGATCGTTAAGCCCTAGGTCGTGAATTCCACTCCCACACGGGCACTAGAGATAGAGATTTATTTAGCAACAAATAAATACTTAGTCACGGCCCGGCTAGAAAAGGGTGGTAACCTGTTGATGACCCCTCTCTATTAACATTAACTAAAGTAGACGTTAATATTAATGGAATTAATTTATCTTATATGTGATTCTTTGTACAAATTACCCTTAAAAAAGGTCCGCCACGCAGGTGCTGGAATTACGCTACTTCTTACCTACTGGAATTACACACTACATGTTATTTAGAATTGGAATCTCTACAAATTACGACGTGAAATTTAAGTTGGGCGTGAGAGGGAATGATTAGTGATGTTATTGCCTTAAGTAAAAATACCATTAGTAGGTTAGTGATAATAGGTTCATTCAACTCTGAAAGAAAAAAATATTATTGGTGTTAGGGAGAAAATGTTTAGCGCTACAATTCTAGAACATTAAATGTTAAAAAGATTCATTATATAATTTTTTTCGATCCGACTCATAATCACAGAGATAGTTTTAATTTTACATTTTCTCCTCCTTTAACCTCCCTCTCTTATTGGTCCTATTTCATATATTAAGGAATTTTTAGGGAGACTGGTGGTAAATGGGACATACTTCAGGCCATTGGTTGGACGAGACCGATATGGTTTACTCGCATTTAGATATCAAACACTCTTGTCTTAAGTTACCAGCTCTTAATTCAACCACCAAAGCAATCCCCCTCCCCAGCTAGGACTTTTGACTTGTTTCTCTGCTACATTGCGCCTAAGAAATATATTATTATATAAGAGTTGTCACTGTCTTTCTGTCTTATATTATGGATTTATTTTAACCAAAACTACTTATGACACTGTATGCATTCATTCGTTATCCTGTTTTTAAATAATTGCTACTATATTAGAACATTTTATATGTAACGAATTGATAAATATGGTTATTTATAGTAGAAGGAGGGAGGTGGAAATGTCGGAAATATCCCCATTATTATTGAATATCGAAAATCTGAATGAAAATGTTGTTTTTTTTTTGTATAATATTAAGTGAGATTACTAATGAACCCCCTGAAAACATTATCAATTGATATCAAAAAAATTGAATATCTCAATTACTCATTACATCGGTCACATAGAATATTAGGTAAGTTCTTATTTTTCGGTCTTAGGAAAAAAAAAAAATTGTTATTATGTATAATATTCTTCTCTCCACAGAATATGTATAATTTTATTTACTAAGAAAAATATAAGAAAGTATATAAACTGAGCCTGTTATACACTTTTCTTGATAGATCTTATAATATACAAGATTTTATGTAAACCCTGCCTCCATGTGCTTTCTGTAAAAAATAGAACATTTGAAGATGAATAAGAAATTTGCCATAGGAAACTATATATAGAGTTAAATATTTAAAAAATTTATTTTATACTTATATTTTTTAATAACTAATAATTCCGGAACTCTACATTTTATTTTATGAAATTGAATTGTACCACTAAATTCGATCTGGTCCGATGATGGACCTCAATTATCTATCGTCTAGTTCTCACTATAAGTAGTGTGTTAAACCTAACAATCTCAATTATCGTTTATGCGAGTGACTTCTTTTACCTGTGAAAATAACCTAAGATCCATTATAACCCCCGGACCGTATTGAAAGCAGTGACCCGTCACGGTGCTTTAGAACCGTCACTGTTACTTTCTCAGCTGTACTTGCTTCAAGGTCTTATCCTTACTTTCGACTTTCCCTGTCTCTGTGTCATCATCCCCATTCAGACGATCATCTTTCACTCTTTTCACTGTGTTTTATTCTCCTGAAATTTACCTTTAAACTCCTTTAGTCTAGTCTTTATATTCTCTGCTGTCTCTTCGACCATGACAGTTTGTTTGAATGGAAGTTTTTAATCTTTAATTACTTATTAATACTCCCGATTGTGATCCACTATATTCTCTTCGCCAATATACCTACAATATTTTCTTATCCAGCAATTCAACAACTCACTATTTAGTTAAGATATACTCATTATATTTCCCATTTGGGGCTTCTATTTTGCATGGTCAGAAACCATGATGTTCAATGACGACGGCTACGTTATTACGTTCTTACAGTAGATTGTATTGGTTTATGAGGATATTTTTTAGGAAGAGCCTTTGCTCATTCTCGACTATAATTCAGCCTATGCTAGTCTTATGGGCTTGATAACTTTTGCATCATTGTTAACTTATATCATAAACTATCTTGCCTCTTAAGACATTAGTTGTGCCTTATTGTACTTTATTATACTCTCCAAATATTCATAACATTTTAGGTTTGCATTTTGAGCAGTTGATATGTGAAGAACGTTTAGCCTTATAAGATGTACTAAAACGTAAAATCATAAATATATCCATTATTATTAGGCGGATCGAAAAATGTTATATTTGAGATCAACATTGTACATAAAATTAACTTGTTGCTATAATCATTTTTGGTAACAAAATATGTCAATTCAGAACAGCATTAGATCACTTGTACGAAGGCATCATGACTCAGCTTGCGAAAGCTGCTTCCCACCTTTGGGGTTGGACTGCCTACGGAACCAAAACCTGAAACTCTTAACTACGAAGATCGGTTTTTTTGAACGAAACGAAATTGCATATTAATAATACTTTATTTTTTTTAAAAAAAGTGGAGTAAATCGATTATTTTGGCTCAAAATAAAATTTTTTTCTAAGTGTAATATTAACTCAATTATTTATATTTCTGATTTTTCAGTCTTCACTAAACCCCACTTTATCATTTCATAGCATTTTTATTTAGAGTTGTTATATCATTAAACATATAATATTCTGCTAAAATTTCACGTCTTTTTTACTCATTATAGTTCTTATTTGGATGGGGTTAGAATTTAATATGAAGTCATCATTTGAGCCAATTCTAGCAGAATTTATTATTTTTTAAAAAGGCATGTTAATTGTTATTTATTAGAGTCCACTAAGTGCTAATTGGGACGGGTAATCTACAAGCTACCACCTTTTTCTATCTAGTGTGGGACCAAGGATTTTGTTTAGTGAGTTCTTCACTAAATAAATTCATATGCCCTCAAGGGAATCGAATGGCTCTAGGTTGGCCAAGTTTTTTAAAAAGTTTATTATCTTTTTTTTTAAAAGTAAGATATTGTTATCTGTCCTTGCTTATTTTGTCTAGTTATTTCCACTTGATTGATACAACACGTATCAAGGCACTGAATTCGTGCCCGGTAGTCATGTAGTTCCTCCTCGATGACCTCTTTAATTACTTTTACGTTTAGTCCATTGTTATCGAGTTTAATGTTTTGGGGCATGAAAAATAGTTTGAATTGTTTCTTGGAAAGTGTATCTCCTATATCTATACTTCCGCCTGATTATGTGGTATTCTTGATTACCTTGATTATTTTCTTACTTTATTAATGATCACATAAAGTTATTTAATGAATACCTGCTGTGAGATCCTTTTGAATGCTACATCTGGTTTCTTAATATTAATAATTTTAAAATTATTTCTTAATTTGTCAAGGGGCTCAGGTTAGCCGTTAGAGTTAAAGGGTTGACCAAATTCTCACATGGTAAACCTAGAGGGGCGAGTTCGATTCCCGCCTGGTCAAAGGAATTTATTTAGTGACGGAGTTCATTTAATAGAATCCTGAGTGCCACCATGGCTGGAAAAGGGTGTTAACCTGCAGATAACCCGTCCCAATTAGCCTTAGTTGCAAAAAGTGGACGTTAATAAATAATTTTAATTTGTCAAGAGTTACACCGTGGCCAAACATTTTGGTAAGCCATAGTTCCATAAACTGGACGTTCATAAATAACATTTATTTTTGTGATTCCTATTCTGTGAACCTTCTATGGCATTTCCCGATTCAGTATTTCGCTTCCTTTCCCTACATTTATAATTTGGCGTAACAGTCCCTATGATTTCACAGTTTTATCTTTGCTTAGACTTCTCGGCGTAGCCAGTTAGATTTGTGATGAAGATTTAAGATTAAATGGCTTTCACCGCCATCTGTTTCACGGGCATCGTGAGTGAGGGGTGATGATGGAAAGGGATTGTCGTTTCTGTTTGTCCGTCTGCAATTCGATATCCATTGGATCAAACTAAAATTCGGCACTCAAGTTCCTACGGGGTTTCCGTGTTGAACGTGAAACACTTTTTGTGTTTCGTGTCAAAAAATGTTATAGAACCAATTTTGTTAAAAAAACTATTGATACTCTACAATTGTTGTTCTGTACACTTTTTTCTCATTAAGCCACTTTACGTGCTTTCTTATTTACAGCCGTTCACTAAACCACCACTTCCAATCTTCGGATTTTAGAAATGAAGAATGAGATGAGTATTCTGCCGTACCAGCATGAGGGAAATCTGCTTAGTTTAAGCAGCCTCTCCCAGACGGACGTTTTTACCCCCTAGTCTCGCTACCGTACTAGCTGAATGAGTCACTTTCCCCCCCGATCTGGTAACTAATTCCATGTCTAAAAACTCGGTTTACCCTCAGCTTACTAAGGGTAGTGATGAAACCATACGTTCATTGGCCCAATGTGTACTCGTTAAATGTATACATTCATCCCCTCGCGCAAACGCAGGTCTTTTTGGAAAACGTACTGCTTGGCACAGCCACGAACTTTAAATGTTGATGTTATATCGTTTGGTTAACTGTGTGGCGTAGATACCGTTTCTGCGAGCATATTTATATTTAGCTACCGATTCTCCGATTAAATCCATTCGCCCTGACGAAAAAGCGTTGAAGACAACCTGTAGATGCCCGCCGGATTGACCTAGTTGTATAAAGTTCAATTTAAATCAATTATATAAATGAAGCCTTTCATTAGTGATTATATTTACATTCGTTAGCTCCTGTTATGTGTTGAAGAAGAAATTATATTATAAACCCTTTCTGTTAACTCATTGATGTTATGATCGGTGGTTATACGAGATATATATGGGAATACTGACCACTTCCTTGTTACATAACTGCAATAGAAAATCAACGGAGGATTACTCGTTTTCCAAGTAGAGTAATTTGTGCAAGAGATTTTTTATAGAAGGTCTTTAAAGCTGTTGGTCACGTGCAATGTTCGTGGTGCCTAAAGGAAAAATCCTTTGACTATGTTTCTCTTAGCCACAATCAAGTTATTGATTGCATAGTTTAAAGACTATTGATGTCTAGAAGTGATTTATAAATAGTGATTATGAAGTATTTACAGACTAGAAATCATTTCTTATGAAAAAAACTGCTCCTTTATATATCAAATGTAATGAATAATCATTTTCATTTTAATTCTATATTGTTAAGAAGTTTGCCTTACGGCGGGGCAGTTTTACCAATAATTGGTAAAAAATAATTATTATGGAATTCTGCTCCTTTTTGATTTCGGATTCCTTTGTTGAAAACTTAAAATGTTAAGAATAGTTAATTATTCATATGAGTAATTTAAATATATACCTGTTAAAGCTGTACTAAAATCTTAAAACAGCGTCATGATTCAGGTAGGAATAAATAACTACCTTATTTTTGGGAGTAATAATTTTACTTTTCGAAAAATTTCATATTGTAATGAAGGGCGCAAAAGGTCCCTTTCTCCTTCGTCAATTCCAACAATTAGATTCATTTCACTAAATAAATTTAAAAAAAATAAAAAGGTATCTTTTGAAAAAAATGGTTTTTTTTAATTCACTTTATTTTTTCACGATGTACAGCAAACAACATTTAATTAATTGACAATCCGTTGCAATGGAATTTGGAGCAAATAATACTCTCATTAATCTGTCTTATTTTGCTAAACGTGATTACCTGAGTATATCATCTAATGTTTTCATTCCCCAATTATCTATTGGTATTTCAACATATTTATTCATGCCTTTTCTTTCAGTAATTGAGTTTTTACAATTCTTTATTTGCTTTTCAATCAATTCAATTTTCTTAATAAATAACTTTGCATTTTCGTTTTTAGTTCAGGGGAGCCATGGGGATTTAAACATTAGTTTTAATATACTTTGTAAGAGTCATGAGTACGATTCCCTCGCGTGCTATAGAGTTTTTAGTAATCAACAGCATTTATTTGGTCTCTACCATACTCGATATTTTAACGTTTCGTTCATTCAGCACTATAGATCATATTCGTTAATGGATGTAATCAGATCAGGAAGAGGGGAGGGATTACAAATTGTCTCAGTTGTAAAAAGTTGTAAGTATATGCAGCCCTGCGTGACGGACTTTTATTTGTCTCTTCAAGTATAAGAACAGCTATTTAGAGCCAGTAGTATTAAGATTGGGATCGGTTCCTCAGGGTCCATTCCTCTAGACGTTGGCTAACTAGAGCATTCAGGTTGCCGATTTTTATTTGTTTTTTAAGTATTAGAACCATGGGCGTACTCAGCCCGGGCCAGGGGTGTACCTGTGTTCCCCTGTCCCTGCTCTGTTGAAACTGAAACAAAATTTGGTAGGGTGGTAGCTAATAAACAGTTGTACACTACTCAATAATGGTTCATTAATTTCATTTATCTTTTCTGCGCTAAAATGTTGCAACTTGAACGAGCATGGCTCCCCCCCCCCTTCCTTAGTTTTGATCCTGTGTACGTCCTTGATTAGAATAGCTACTCTCTGGCTTTCTGTAGTCAGGTTTAAGTATGAAAAGCTATTTTCCTCCACGAGGCGCAACTGTTAGACTATAAATACACACCTGCTCAAATATTTATTAATCTTCCAAGTCAGCTCACTAAATTCTTCAGTATTCGGAATATCAGAACAATTTTAGAAAAATATTACCAATAGCCTAGATTAGATTAGTATCCAGTAATATAACAATATATTACTATTATTTATTACTAGATCCACGGGAATGGTTATTGTGTTAAATATTTTGGGGGTATTTTTCCCAATTATTTTTCATGGCATTATTATTTGAGTATAGACTTCATTTGGGTTGACCACAGCACATTTCGGTTATAATTGGATACTATTCTGGATGCCAGTAGTCTATGGCCTCAATCCCCTAGCTTGCTCATCTTGAGGAATGGTGTTCCAGTATCTTATCTATGCAATCTCCCTTTGTGCTCTTTCTACGCCAACCATTCTTCTTTATATTCTCTGATTTAATCATTGTCCCTTTGTTTTTCTAATGTTAGGTGTTCTTTAATTATGTAATAATGGGCTAAATAAATCTATTTGAAGTAATCATTTAACTTAATTACTTCCGTAGTTTGAATCTCGCTAGTCCAACGCTCACTCATTAGGTGCTTCATTCTCTGATTTTTTCCTGACCCCATTTAACGACTCGTAAAAAAATTACATTCAATAGGTGTAATATTAAGTTATTATTCAGTATAATAATTTGTTATGAACAAATTATTGTAGTACTGATAGCTCCCTGCTCTAATTTGGCGCCCTGGAGAGTCCTCTCTTTTTGGTGCGGTTATTGCTAATATTCTAATCCTTGTAACCTTGCTCTTTGCGTTTATTTGAAAAGTTGGACGCTCTGCTCATGTGGTCATCAATGAGGTTTATTCTTTGTACTCCGCATTTACCTAAAATTATTCTTCAGTAAAATTCCAAATCATTCGCAATGGATGTACAAGCTATTATTATTATTTATTAACGTCCACTGTTTGCTACTAATGCCAGTTGGAACTGGTACCCTACAGGTTACCACCTTTATCTAGCAAGGGTGGGGTCTAAGGATTTTAGCAGATTTCTCTTGAGGGGAATCCGCTATTGAGGTTGTACTCATGACGCGATTTTCGTAAAATTTCTTCAAATGTCCATCGATCCTAGTCGATGACAAAAATGAGGTCCGTTCAAAATTATGTATATATGTCGGTAATCGTTCTAGCGGTCGCAATGTTGGTTTAATCGTTACCACACTCGATACTTAATCGTTTTATGTAAAATGAAAGACCAAGTTCGTTAATGGCTGAAATCTGACCATAATCTGGGAGGGGAGGAATTTCGAAAATTCTTCCTTTCTCCGTTATTATGTGTCAGATCGAAATATTGTATAGAATCAATCTTATTGCAAATGAGATGTTCTATAAATGTTGTTATGTACGTATTTTCGCTATCTTGATTATTAACCGAGATGTTTGCATTTTATAGTTTTCGGTCTTAAGTACACCCTCTCCCCCCTCTCCATTATTTGAAGCATAAATACCAAAGTCGTCAAGTTCGTTACATATTCTGACTGTCAATAAGTTTTTATTTTATCTTTTATTATAGTCATTTGAACACATTTTTTACAAAGTGAAAGATATCGCACTCGAAGAGACAAATCGATAGTCTTACTTAAGATATGCATGAAGGCCCATCAATATGAATGCAAGGTTGAAGGTTACAACCTGGTTAAGTATTCTGAATAGATGGTTTCCTTCCATAAATAGGAAATCGTCTATCATTGAGTTGACTATATTCAACATTTTCAGAGAGCCTACTAACAGTGGATTAGCTTGTCGTCCTCATCGGAGGGTAACACGTAAACAAAAACATAATTTCTTATTTATGGACATTCATTTTAATAGCATGCACTCATATAAGATTCAACAGTTTTTAAATTGAAAATACATAAATGTGGTAGTAGTGTTTTTCCAATATCACCTATTTAAATGAACTTTAGGCTCCTTTCCTCACACTCTCCTGTTGAATCAACACAACATAGTTTGACTGCATGGTTGTGAGAGCATTAATAAATGATTATTCAATTGAAGAATTAATGAATGTCGTGTTAATCTGGGAAGTGTTCAAAAACATAATTTGTAAATTTACGAAAATTTGGCATTCTCTTGTACTCAATAACAACTCATTAAGATTCGCCATGCCTACTGTAGTGCTTGATAATGTTTTTATGACGAACCCATACTACATTTAATGGTTCATTAGTTCTCTTTAAAGTTACCAGTATTTCAGCTTTTATTTTTAATTTCCTAATTGGTTATTGGATATATTTTTTTAATACTCTCATTGTTAATCTAAAATTCCTATGGCTGTTTCATCACAAATAATTTCGTTCCTTTATTTTGTTGTAAGTTATTTGATTAGTACAAAAATTACTTTTGATTTGGTCGTGAATTCCGACTCATATATATATATAATTGTTCCTTTCATGCTATCCTGATATTGATTTCATATTACAAACGTTGTTGCTTGGAATGGTCGATTTTAGGAGGGCAGTGTAGTTATTAACAGATTTCCCTTAAGGGAAGTCGTACTCATGTTGCGATTTTCGAAAATTTTCTTCAAATGTCCATCGATCCTACCTAGGATATGTCGAAAATGAGGTCCGTTCAAAGCTGTGTATCTATCTCTGAAATTGTACCAGGAGGGAGGAGGGGGGGGGGGTTAGAGGGAAGGAGTTTCGAAATATCTCTGTTACTATACGTCAGATCGAAAAATTGTATGTACACAATCTTATTGTAAATTAAATTTACTACAAATATTGTATGTACCATTATTCTCTATCCTGAACATTAACCGATATATTTGGTTATTAATAATATAAGCTGTTATATCATGAACCACTTCATTACAAGGCTAAATACCAAATATTGTTTTCATTGAACTTTTATTTTGGGAGATATATGCAAATACGTTCTGTTGACCCACCCCCTTTTTTTGTTCTTGTATTACTGAAATTTAAGTGACTGAGGTAAAACAGATTCTGATCATTACAAATTGCAGCTCTAGCTTTAGTAAATTGTTTTCAATGAAATTAATATGTTATATTTAGATATATTTCGTTAATTGTTGGTCATTCCAGTCTATCTATCTATTCAGCACTACCAGGTTGGCTGGCCTGTTTGTTTACAATTCAGCCGCCTTCCGTTATAGAGATTGTTAACTTGTATTGTAAATTGACTGAAAGATTTCTCATTACCATTTGTATTTATTCAGTTAACATTCAAGGTAGTGTTACCTGTATGTATATTTATCTATTGTAAACCTTCGCGTGGGAAATCTGCTTCGTTTACGCAGCCCCTGCCCTTTTTTGTATGTACAGTTAATTTTCTGAAGTTGACCTTTATGGTTCGCCTTTTGACGGGATTTGTGTTTTTTAATTATATAATTTATTTTCAACCGTATGGCTAGGTTTTTGAATGGTTAGAATACGAGGGGGGGGGGGCACAATCGGATGGCTGATAGGGCGATTAAGGCTTCATGAGCATTATTACTCTGTTGATCAAATTCTATTGGCGAGGTAAAGCGACCTTTCCTGCTCTTTGGTGAGTTTGTTGTCTTATGATTTTTTTTTTAGTTTGGACCCAAACCGGTATTATACTATTCGGCCAAAGCATCGTTTCTCACGGTTTTAAGAACAAAGATTACTGGATATCGTTTCTTTCATGGTCATTTCTTTGGTGCGCCCTCCTTCTTTCCAGCCTTTCAACCTTAAAAGACATTTGTAAATGTATTCGGTGCTTTCTCAAATCAATTACAGCCACAAATAATCTATTTCGTTAACTAACAGAATATGTTTATATTTTCACACTCCTCTCATGTGATTATGGCTTTAACATGCCCCTAATGATATTATGTTATTTAAAATGATATATTCGATTTATGTTTCAAATATTGACCACATTAGATTAAAGCTATGGAGGGAATAGAATTTTGAATGTTCACAAGACATTGTGGAAAATCTGCCTAGTTTAAGGAAACCTGGTTTTTTTTTAGTAATTGGACTTATATTGATAGTTGCTACTTTATTCCATTATAGCATTATCGCCAAGACCTAGTAACAATACTCTCTTGCATCAATTTAAAGTTAGGCCAACTTTAGATGAGTTCCAGTTCTAGTTTACTCGCCATCCAGTTTGCTCCATCACGAACATTTTTAACCGGGCCCAAGTTCTTTCTTGGTTAGCAGCCATTACTCAAGTTTATTTTTGTTACCAGTAGTCCTACGGAAAATATTTCTTTACAGCTGACGTATTTATTTTCCTTTATAGGGCCACGAATCTTCGTCTTTCTGAAACTTTATATACAACTAGATTTGGTTTATTAATAATACATTTTAGTTGTTCCTCACAATATATTTATAAGTGGTAGGAGTGTAACAATCTCCTCGGCCACATGACGTCACCTCTGTGTCTTTTCGATATTGCTTTTTTAACCATCCTCAAGACTTAGAACTTGTCTCTAACAGCATACATTTTTATTCTCTAATATCTTGAAATGGTTGGGGGTTTTATTTTCAACACATAGTATTGGTCTAGCTTTGCTGATAGTCTGTTTAATTTTAAGTGGCGAACTATTGAAAATTAATTGGAAAAATATTGACTCAAGAGAATGATAGTTTTTTTTCCATTATATTTTTGAATCATGCACCCTTTAGATCCTTTATTTTTCTTTCCGCGAATATCGAAAAATTATATTGCCTTATTAAGTTATTTTTATAATTCACCTCTTTGCCTACAAAACGTCTAGAGGACTCTAGAAATAAACGAGCAAGTTACTTGGAATTGAATTAATAAACACGAGCAGTATCTTATTAAATCTTTTTCATTTTGGTTGGGTGAGATCCCACGCTCCGTCTAAAAATATCCAGTTCCAACGAGGAAAATGTACGGGAGGCGTTAATTCCAATTTTGTTTTGCTGTATTTCAATATATTTCAGCTCATAATCTCGTTTCAATCATCTCAAACATGTTTGTTATATTCTTTATAAAGAAAATACTTCACCCATGCTTCTAAAACAAAATAATGCTCACATTTTTTGTTAGCCCAATTAGAGTATTACTACATACATTATAAAACAAATGCTTTCAAGACGTTATACGCAATCGTTCAAATTCTAGATTTACTGTTTGTAGTCTAGAAAATATTTTTCAAATTTTCGAAATTCCCCCATCTTACCCACCCCCTCCCACTGGTTTGATTTCTGGCATTAACGAACTTGATCTTTCTTTTTAAATAAAACAATTAAATATCGAGTTTGGTAACTATCATACAAAAAATGTGGCCATATATATAGTTTTGAATGGACCTCATTTTCATTATCTTCTTGGTAAAATTGATTGTCATTTAAAATTTTTCGAAAATCGCGTCATGAATACAACCTCAATCTGCTAATATAGAAAGGATTTATTTAGGTATGTTCTCTTATCTTGAATGCTCCATTGTTGTTCGTAAACATGTCTACAAGACGAACGGACATTATAAAGAATTACGACAAACTCAACGTATCCCCCCCCCAAGTTTTTAATGATTCCTTACATATTAAAATAGACGCAGGTGATTTTAGCAGATTTCCCTTAAGGGAAATCAGCTATTGAGGTTGTACTCATGACGGAATTTTCGACATTTTTCTTCAAATGTCCATCGATCCTACCTAGTAGATGACGAAAATGAGGTCCGTTCAAAACTGTATATATATATATATATATATATATATATATATATATATATATATAAACAGACACTTCCCAATAGAGTTGGTCACTCCGTTAAGTTAGACCGTACTCCCTTCGGGGAAGGCCTATAAAGAGTAAAACATAAGTAGTTTTATAAAATTTCAAAGTTTATAAGTAATATTGTTTATTAGGGTATCTGTATTTTGTACCTTATAATCATGTATATATTAATTTTGTTAACTATTACTTTCCACATTTCTCTTTATAATAAAGGCTAAATTCATTCATTCATTCATATATCTATCTATATATTTGTCTGTTACCGCTCTAGCGGTCGCAATTTTTGTTTAATCCTTACCAAACTTCATATTTAAGCGTTTTATGTAAAAAGAAAGATCAAGTTCGTTAACGGCTGAAATCGGACCAGTGGGAGGGGGGGTTTAGAGGGGAGGATTTTCGAAAATTCGAAATATCTCCGTTACTATACGTCGTATCGAAAAATTATACAGAATCAATCTTATTACAAATTAAATTTACTATAAATATTGTTATATACATTTATTCTCTATCTTGAATATTAACCGAGATATTTGCATTTTTCAGTTTTCACCAAACCGCCACTTCTACTCATATTACGTAAACAATACTCTGATACATAATAAATCACATTATTGGAAGTTTAAATAGCAAAAATTGTATTCAAGAGACCTTTATTATACGAGATACATGCAAATATGTACTAGTGACTCCCCCCCCCCCCATCTTAAAGTTTTGGACTACTAAAATTTTATTGATTGAGATAACAATTATTCTGACTCATTATTAATTACAGTACTAGATATAGTAAATAGTTCTCAATAAAATTAATGTGTTATATTCTGATATATTTCAGTAATTGTTTTTCTTTCCGGTTTAAAGCGGGACCCGTTTGTTTACATTTCTAACCTAACGCTTCCTGTCGGCAGGCTATTGAATTTGGATGAAACATTTCTTATTTCCGTTTGTATTTATTCACGGTGTTGTGTTAGCAGTATGTATATTTATCTATTACTAAACTTCACGAGGGAAATCTGCTTAGTTTACGCAGCCCCTGCGTGACGGACTTTTTGGGGATACAGAATAGACTCAAGACACCAAAACATTCAACCTATATGAAGATTCGCTTCTCATGTTCTATGGAGATTCTCATGAAACGATGCCAAGAGCTTTGCCTGTACTGATGATCTGCCTACATTGTCATTGTCCATTTATCTTTTTTCGAATATGTGTTAGTACCCACCTCCTGGCATTTTGCTGAGAGTTTTTTCAGCATGACAAGCAATTCATCGGTAATTATAACACAAGTTATAATCTTGAAATTGCGGTAGAAATGTCACCTCGGGAAGATCTATAATTAGAAATGCTGAAAGTTGCTCCTAGCCTCACTCCCTTCAAATTGTAAATAGATTCGTTCAATCATTCTACCTCAATATTCATATGACATATTAAAATTGGCCAGTATGTTGTAATGAGAGACTGTACGTGGCTTGTTGTAGGGTCGACCCTGGCTATTGTGATTGAATTAGCTTTGTCAACTGTAAAGTTAAACGAGCAAGAGGTGAAGGGGAAGTTAATGGTATTCAAGACAATTATAACCATTGAGCTGTCAGCAATTGATTGCCCCCCTTCATTCATGATATTTTGTCAACAGCCATTCAGTCCTCTGGGTTGGGCTTGGATAGCAGTTACATAAACCAAGCCTTAATAAATATTTATTATATTAATTTAAATATTATGTATTTAATATATAGAAAATTAGCTTAATTTTTTTTTGTTTTAAATGTATCCTAATCCTGCCTAATAGATGACAGAAATGAGATAGATTTAATTATACTTAGAACATCAGCAGACAATTTATATACATTATTATTTTTGTAGTTTGTTATATAATTTGCTAACGCTTCAGTGAAGTCAAATTATATTTTACCGTTACAAAATCCGACATTTAAATATTTAATTTGCAACTGAATGTCAAGTTTGTTAATGAAATCGTTAATAGCTGTTATTATGGAATAGTTTTATTATAAACCTTGTTTCCTACGAACCGATAATTAACTGTTTTTTAAGGACGAGTATTTTGTATTTACAAAATTCGCTCGCGGCCTCTCTATTTCATATTCTAATAATTGTGTATTAAAAGTGCTAATAGCTCTTCTTAAATAAGCTTGGGTTTCTTTTTGGTACTTTCTGTTCACTAATAAATGTATACACTTAGGTTAGTAAATGAGTTATTTAAATTTAAAGGAAGACTTCATTTTGGATAATGATATTATGAACTGATGGCTTTCATTGTTTATCAGCGATTTTTACACTTACGAATTATTCATAAGATCTAATTCGACCTTTGAGAACATGCACCAAATTGAGATTTGATCAGAACATAAACTATGGTGTGTCTGCTGATTGGGATTTTTTTATGAATACATCTTACGTAATTAAATACTGATTCAATGATTTTTTTTTGTTACAGGTGAGTACTCCTTACTTCAAATCGATCAGAATATTATTTTAAATTTGGTATGTATCTATAGAATACTGTCTCAAATCCGGCATGTGCACATACGGTCATAACATATTTATAAATCTGTGCTTAGAATATTGGTTTCTTTAAAATTAAATGACTAACCACGCTAATAATGAATATACAAGTGGTGGCAACTCCATGTGCATTAAGTAATAGAATCGTTCTCTTGACCTGTTCATCTTGAACTCTTTATGGAGTGGCCTTTTAATAATCTTACCAATTCTCGTCTATCTTCTTGTCCGTTCTACTTGACGGAATAATATTCTATAAAGAAGAGATAGGACGTAGGAATTTACAGGCAATGGTAAATTCCAGCTCCATATTGTACTTGTCGACAAAAACAAAAAAAAATTGAATCGCAAACACATAACATTATGTTAATTAATTAAAAGTCAACTAATTCAACATGCAACATGGATTAGAATGCACTATAAAATTTATTATAATATACATTATAAAATTCTGCTTAAATATTATAAATCATAGATGGAATAAAGGGATATAATTAATTCAGAAGTTGAAAAAAAAAACAGTCATTACTAAAAACTCACTGGCATGTTAGTCAAATAGATAATATTACTATTATAAAACAAAAACATTTTTTTGGGCACCATTTAAGGCTCCTTTTGTGTAACAGTTCATCTGCTGGTTCGGACATCTTCGCGAACATTTTTATCAAATCGGGGCTAACACCAATTGGTATTTACAAAATTTCTCCGTTCTTGAATTCCTCTCTTTGGGGTAGTGATCATGTGGAGTATCAACACTTTGATTTGAGTTTATATGTGTAGCGTGGGTTTTTAATGCGTTATCAAATGTACACCAATAGTTCAGGACGAAAATGAATCCAACTACGATAAATTGAATTCTTATTTTATTGTAAAAAAATATATGTATTTTTTTTTAAAGGATTTAAGTGTAACGGGTATCTACTATAAATATTTAATTTAAAAGACACTGCTTTGTAACGAAAATACCATTTTATATATACATTTATAATATAGTTTAAGAGTGTTATAAATGAAAGGACATTTGGGTCATTAATGAATTTATTATAGTTCTCAGAAAGCATAAAGTATCTTTTTCGTCTGAATAATTAATATTCGTCACCCGACATAGTTCTATTTCAATAAAATCAATTATTTAGTAAGATAACTATTTAAGTGGAATAAAGACGTATAATATGATTGTCCTATACCCATTTTGCTAATAATTTCTTTATTCCTTGTTAATTTCTCTGGTTAATGTTGAGGTGATTATACTTTGTAGGCGTTTGTAATTGTATGTACGTGTGTGTGTGTGTGTGTGTGTGTGTGTGTGTGTGTGTGTGTGTGTGTGTGTGTGTGTGTGTGTGTGCGTGCGTGCGTGCGTGCGTGTGTGTGTGTGTGTGTGTGTGTGTGTGTGTGTGTTACATATATATATAAAATACACAATATACATAAAATATTATTCAAGTGCCAATGAAACTTCTAGTCATTATCTTATGACTCCCTCTTTTTCTTAATTCCTTTAGCCTCTTCTATTAGCCGCCCACATTTGTTTCATACGTTTATTCCCTTATTAGCTATGACAGAAATAAATCTACTGTTAGAAGATAACAAGCAGTAGTAATATATCCTTCAAAACTACATTAGCGGTAAACTGATATATACAATTATCTGGTGAAAAATAAATACAGGCTAAATTATTGAGATGTCTTGGTCTTTTAAGCACCGTCAGATGGACTTCGAATCTGTGGCTATTAGTGCAACGGCCTATGGTCCCCTGTGAGGAAGCCCGTCTGTTGCAGGTCCCCCTTGGTTAACAGGGATTGTGCAATGGGTTCACCCAACATTGCAAAAATATTTGATTGTGATGCCATTGATTTGGCTCAGACCTGATTCTTTAAATATGGAGATATCTTTGCATAAAGGACTTCAATTTGCCTAATGGTGTATTTCGAATTTACACAATCCAGATCCCGCTCAAACAGTGACAGTTAAGGGGCATACTCCTTTTGTGATCATTTTAGGGGTGGGGGATAGTGAATCCGCTGTTGGTGGATTCACGATTTCCTTCACAGCAGAAGTAATGAACTAGGAAATGACCCTTAACCCCATCGAATTAGTGTGCTAAAAATAAAAAGACCATCGTTTATATATCGATCAGAATTATATATGAGTCTACTGACGATAATCAGTAAGAAAACTACCGGTAGAGCATTTAGGAGGTTGGCTCAGTTTTCTTTAATTTTCATGTTTGTTTGACCGAGTTATTGGAATAACATTTTATGTGTAACGTGTCTATTAGCGGCTACATTTGCGGATCTCCTTCTAAATAATTCATTGAATATACTACGCTGACATTTGGCTGCTACGGGCTACTTAATTGTTGTACATGGAACTAGTAGTTTGGAATACCTAACTCTTAACTTTTAAGTTGGCAAGAATAGAAATACATATGTCTATCTGAAAATTTGTTCTACCTCTGCCATTTAAATTGTAATATTTTCTCGCTTATTTCAAAGGACGTCAAAAAATTAGTTAAGTTCATTTATATGAGTAATGTCTACATAAATCGAAACTTGCAGAGTGTTATGAATAAACTCGTGTATTGAAAACTGTGTTTTTATATTTATTTTTAATTTATCGTTTATCACATTGATTGTGGATTCAAAATGGGAAAGCTTGTTCCCTTGGGATCTCTAACTAATGCACGTAAATGTTAGTTTGAAGGTTCTAAAGAGGCTCCATTTTTTTGCTAAATATTGTCTGTTAAATTAAGGAGTTTAATTAGGAGATTTCTCTTAAGGGAAATCAGCTATTGAGGTCGTACTAATGACCCGATTTTCGAAACATTTCGTCAAATGTCCATCGATCCTCAGGAGATGACGAAAATGAGGTCCGTTCAAAAATATATTATATATATATATATGTGTGTGTGTGTGTGTGTGTGTGTGTGTGTGCGTGCGTGTGTGTGTGTGTGTAATGTATATGTATATACATATATATATATATATATATATATATATATATATATATATATATATAAAATATATATATAAAATATACATATATATCTGTTAAACCGTCAGTTGCAATTTTATTTTATCGTTACCAAACTCGATATTAGTCGTTATATGTAAAAAGAATGATCAATTTCGTTAATGACTGAAATCAGACCAGTGTGAGGGGGGTGGGTTTAGGGGGCATTTCGAAAATTCAAAATATCTCGGTTATTATGAGTCGCATGAGAAAATGGTATAGAGCAAATTTTATTGCAAATGCAATATTCTATAATTTTTTCTTAGGTACGTTTTCACTACGTTCATTATCTTGATTATTTGCATTTTTTTAGTTTCGGCCTTAAGTAAACCCCCACTCCTACTCATGTCATATTGAAAATAAGCAGTTATATTGTGAAGCACCTTATTCAAAGCCTAAATACCAAATATTGTTCTCATTGAACTTTTATGTTTTGAGATAAATGCAAATTATGAAGTGACGCCCGAGTGGAATCTTCTTTGTTAACGCAATCCCTTAATGAGTTTATCTTGATCCCAAATTATGTGAGTTAAATTCTTTCAAGTCCAGAAAATAGAAAAACTGTGGTTCCTTGTAACCTAACATGGCTATGAAGCCTCAAAAATATTGCTTAAAATGCTTTATACAGGTAATTTTGTAGTTGTAGTTTGTCATGGATTGACCTATTACTTAATTCGAGGTGTCTTATGGAATTTTTTGAGTAGCAATCACTCACAAAATGAAATTATACCTGAAGTTAGAATATGGTGGTAATCTGTATAAACCGTCTAGATTAGCATTAGTTCAGTAAAATGGACTTAAATATTAAAAATTAATTTAATTGTAACTTGTTTGTACAACACTCGTCTTAAGCAGATTATAAGTTATTTTTGTCATGATATGGCTTTAAGTTTGAAGTAGAAGGAGCGTTTTAGCTTTTGATATTTACTTGTTCTATTTTACCCTGAGTCTGCTGACGTAATACATTTCCACGGGCGTAATGATATCTAAACCTGGAAGGAATGAGGAAATTACTACCCTTCCTAGGGCCTTTGATGCTGGTCTTACAGTGAAATTATAGCTCGTACTAATTAAATGGTGTTTTGTAATTAACGCTCACAATCTTGAATTACCTTGATATATTTAGTCCCCCTACGTCACTCATTGATAAACGTCTCTAATATTAAACTTCTGAGTTACATAGTTTACTTAATTTATGCAAGGATAGGAATAATTAAATTAGTTTGAAGCATCTTTTGTTTGAATGGTCTTTTTACATTAGATCAGGCAGTACTAAAAGAGTTTAGTTTCCAGTTATCTCCGAATGTGTGACTTGCGTAGCGCTGGGTAAGTTAGTTCATTAAATTTATTCATTTTATTCCTGAAATTAATCTTTAGAAACAGTGTTTCGGTCGTACGTTTTGTATTAATATATGGACTTAGAGAAACTTAGGTTTAACTATTCCCCTAACTAACTTTAAGAATTCCCCGAAGAACGCATTCAAAGTTTTCAATCTTATTATGAAAATAAAGCTTTTGTTAAAACAAATTATTAGAAATATTGTGGATAATCATGAAAATATAGATTCATACAGAAATTATAGTATTAGATCAGGTAATTTATTTTAATTGGTTCAAATGACCATGGCTATGTTCTTGGTATTTCCCTTAACAGTTATTATCTATCTGACTACGTTGCATTCGAATCATTCCTTGGTATTGCATAACTAATGATTATTTCATAATGACTAGGTTCCAGTATTCATTCCTATGAAATGCTGAGAATGTCATCATGTGTGACGTGTTCCGCTTCGAGTATTACCTTGGCCGATAATCAGCTAATCATTTTAGTTGACTTAATTGCATATGTTTTGACCCCTTGTACTTCAGTTTGAGTCTGATGTGACAATAGTATGCTATGGGTTTGGTAATGACAACGGTTCTGACATCAGTAATGTCCCTCACGCAGGGGCTGCGTAAACTAAGCAGATTTCCCGCGTGAAGTTTAGTAATAGATAAATCTACATACCGGTAACACAACACCACCATAAATATTAAGTGAATAAATACAAACGATAATAAGAAACCTCCCGACGGAAAGCATCAGAAATGTAAGCAGTTCTGCCAACTACTTACCGGAAAGAAAAACAATCTGAATATAACGTATTAATTTGATTGAAAACTATTTACTGTATCTAGTGCTGTAATTTATAATGAATTAGAATAATTTTTAGCTCAATCAATCAAAGTTAAGTAGTCCAAAAACTTAAGAAAGGGGGGCGGAGTCACCAGAACATATTTGCATGTATCTCGTATAATAAATGTCTCTTGAAAACATGATTTGGTCTTTAAGCTTCAAATGATGTGGTTTATTACATAACCGAGTATTATGTAACATAAGTAGAAGTGGGGTTTTTCGAAAGGCTGAAAAGTGAAAAATGCGAATATCTCGGTTAATATTCAAGATACAGAAAATATGTATAGGACAATATTTATAGATCATTTAATTTGCAATAAGATTGGTTCTATACAATTTTTCGATCCGACGTATAGTAACGGAGATATTTCGAATTTTCAAAATTCCCCCCTCTAAACCCAACCCTCCCCCCCACCCACTGGTCCGATTTCAGCCTTTAACGAAGTTGATCTTCCTTTGAACATAAAACAATTAAATATGGAGTTTTGTAACGACCAAACAAAAATTGCTACCGCTAGAGTGCTAACAGGAATATATATATATATATATATATATATATATATATATATATATATATATATATATATATAATTTCGAACGGACCTCATTTGCGTCATCTCCTGGGTAGCATCGATGGACATTTGAGGAAATTTTTCAAAACTCGCGTCATGAGTACGACCTCAATAGCAGATCTCCCTTAAGGGATAAAATAAATAATTTACTTGATTATTATATATATATATATATATATATATATATATATATATATATATATATATATATATATGTATCCTCTTCGGGGAACAGCAAGCTATTCTTAATTTGTATTTTTTTGCCACGTTCTATGTTTTCCCCTTGCTTTCCTATTGAGTTAATTTGTTTTTGTCCGCTTAGTGACTCCACATCTTCCATCCTTGTTATTTCTAATTCAGCTTGAAGGTTAAGTGCTCTGAATTTCATGGCTTCTAAGACGAAGTGACGTGCTCGATTGCTTGAAAGCCAAAAGGATTGTTATAATGTTTGTAAGGGTATTTGACCAATTAATATCTGCTAATGAAACCATTAAAACCAAGTGGGAAGAAGTCTATTTATTGGACATTCAACCTGGAACATAACTCCCACACCGGCTCAAATCAAAATTGTAAAATCGTTTTTTTTTATCTTATTCAAATCTTATGACGCAATATGTGCGCGAGATGTTTATCGTGGATAATAAACAACCTTTCTTTAAAGGATGCCTTTAAGCTTATAATTTATTACAATTTTTTTCTTAAAATACATTGTTTTGTTGCGACTTCCTACTTCATTTTATGTAAACCTTTGAACAACCACACTTTGCTCTATTGCGTGTAATTGTTAATAATCTGATACCAATCAGCGAGTGGTAAATTAACAAATTAATCTATTAATGGTTGTTCGTACTTATTATTATACAGATCTTAGCTGTTATATTGTACATTTGGGGGGGGGGGGATTAAGCGTGTCTTCTTGAACATCAACGTTTTTGCTTCTTTTGATAAAGCGATCTTTACTTATTTCATGTTTTCTTCTAAAAAAAAGTTTATAGAAATTTATTTTTTAAATTTATGTAAAACAAATCTTGACCACGTATTTATAAGGGCACAGGTTAGTCGCGACACTGAATCAGATCGACCCATCAACAATGTGAGGGGGAATTAAACTTCACTTTTCCATAATTACCCAATCCTCAGATTGGCTCAATGGTTCACATCTCTGAAATTGCATTACATCTTATAATTCAAAATTAAAGTTTTCGAAATTTCCACATTGCATTTCTGTCTGAACGCCGATTCAAAATAATTTATTATGCCAGTATTTTAAGTGCAATGTCATTCTTCCAAGGTTTCTCCATTTGCATTAGTTTCAAATTACTTATTGTTAGTTTTATTTCAGGGTTACGCTTGTTTACAATGCATGTCTGCACACTGTTTAAAATATGCCTTTTGTTTGTAGCTCCTTAAACAAATGATCTCTGAAATAACATATCTTGTTATACAAACAGAGCAGAAAGAAAAAAAATAGTATTGTATCTCCCAATCTATTTACCAGTCTTGAAGAACTGTTTACAGATTGGGCATCTCATTTACCGTTATTGTCATCGATATAATCAAGAGCTTTGCTTCAATCGTGGATAGGCCTTTGGGTGCTTTTAAATCTGCAATTTGTGTTTGATTCGTATCAAGCTCCATAATGTCTGTCACACAGGGGCTGAGCTGACATTATCTATTCTCCTTTTTTCCAACAAAAAGAAGTCTATGTAAGCAGGACATGATACGTTTACTGGTTCTTGTACTCTCAGGGTAGTAAGAGTTGGGGTTCACAAAAGACTTGAAACATAATACGCAAATACCTCGGTTAATATTTGAGATAGACAGAAATTGTACGAAAAACAATTGTAGAAAATCTAATTTGGAATAAGACTGGTTTTGTAACTTTCCTATTTTTCATAATTACAGAGAGCATTGCATTTGCATTTTACCCCGGCTATGAACCCACTCTCCTGCTTTACCAATCAAAGATATATCGTATTTAGTTTTGAGATAAGGTGCTTCGTAATAAATTAACATGTTTCTAATATTTGAGCAGACGGAGTGAGGCTTTACTGAAGACTGAAAACCATAAAACGGCAAATATCTCGGTTAATGTTAATCACAAAAAAAGTCAAAAGCGAGCCTATTCTTTAGTATTATATTAAACATTTAAATATCGAGTTTGGTTACGGTCATTAGAGTTGTAACAGACAAATATAAATAAATCAATTTGAACTGACTTAATTTTAGAACTATGGGCGTGTATGATGGGTGATATATGTCGAAAATCTATCCTATTTTTAGCCTTACCTGTATTCATGGTAATTTATACTTAAAATGTTCAATATAAATATCGTATGAGTATCAGAATTATTTAGCCAGGTTTGTATAGGGATCTTACTTTTGAAGAAAAAGATATGAGAGATGACCGACCATCTTTGCAGTTATCAAGGGAGTTTAATCTGTTTATGCAAGCAGCCCTTGCATAACGGACGATTTTATATTTTTACTGCTAGTAAATTAAATACTATACATTATTGATTTTTAGGATGGGATAATTAATACTTCGTTATTCGGGAAAAACGAATTAAGCTATCAATAAATAAGAATTATCTGATTCATCTAACCGTTTATTTTGATTTGATTTTTATTTTGAACTGTACCAATAAAATAGTGGGTCCTTAAAATATCGCAATTAATTTCCCATTTATATTTGTATTTTGCTAGAGACAGAACTCACATATGATAATTCAAAATACTTAACGAACTACAAATATTTGATAAGGGAACAAGCAGTGTGGCAAGGCCATCAATGTCGTTTTAATAGATATTACAATTGCTGTTCTGATCAATTTATTGTTCTTGTTTTTAATCAATATTAATATAATTAATTACATTTAAAATTATTCGTCCATTCTCTCTTGGGCTTATTGGAATGGAATACGATTTATTATATATTAGGTCTACGAATATATTAGAGCAAATCTGGTGCCCTGCTCACTTGGTTGAGATTAAAGTCAAAAAGTAGGAATTAACTTTCATTTACCTTCTTAGTAATTTATATGCTTCTCTATACCACCTTTATCATGGGTTTAATTTTCTTTTTGGGGAATTTCTATACCAGTGATAGGAATGATTCATTTTGTCATTCTTGAGTACTGATAAGACGGTTAACATTAGTTGCGCCTATATTTTACATAAAAATATTTTTGTTTATGTGGTTTACCAAAATTAGGCCTTAATCTATCTCGGCCTATTTGACTATGTTTTATAGGTCATTTAATGTTTAACAGTTATTTTATATGAAATTCTGTAATATAATTTTCTGATTATCAAAGAAAATTATTTGCTTCTCCAAGTTATTAATTAATTAAATTAAAAGTTGTAAAACATTAAATTTGTAACAAGATTGGACATATAAAATTTTTCTATCGGATTAATAGTACCGGAGATATTTCGGATTTATGACTCACCTTCTTCTTCCTGATCCTATTTCAGCCATCAACGAATTTGATTTTTATCGTTACTCAAAAGGCTTAAATATGAATTTTTGTTACGATAAAGCCAAATTTCGGCTATGCCATGAATACAACCTCCCCCCGTAGGTATTCAGAATTAATGCGAGAGTGAAAATTCTTGATAGATTCTGTCTCATTCCCAATAAATCTTTGAGATTCGTTATTCTAACGAGTTGAGGGTTGACATTGTAAACAAGATATTTAGCAGCAGTCCAAAGATTTGAATCTATATCATGTAAAGAACTCATTTTCTTCAGCCTCGAGAGAGTGGTAGAGATTGTTATAAAATAATGTTTTATTACATAAAAATATCATGGAATTTTCCTGTAAATTTAATTTTCTTTACCTTGACCCTAGAACACCCTGAATAATTAAATAAAACTAATTGAAGTGGTGCTTAGGGAAATTAGGGCGCGAGGAGGAAAGCCCAGGGGATCATGATTAAGGATTTTATCAGTCCATCCATCTACCTCTTTGTCGCATGGTCCATTTACTGAGAGGTTATAAGAGATAATAGATACAATGCAAATTAGAAACGTAATCGCTTTGGGACTCATTAGTTCTAACTCGATTACTGGGGAATATGCAACTGCTCCTCTACAATCTGGGTTTCCTTCTTTGTGTTATACAGTCCCAAGAGAATTGTCCTCCATCTACCATTTAAGCAGATTTCCCCGAAGGGAAATCAGCTATTGAGGTTGTACTCATGACGGGATTTTCTTCAAACATTTCTTCAAAGATACCAAACTCGACAAAGAATTGTTTTTTATAAAAAGAAAGATCAAGTGCGTTAATGGCTGAAATCAGACCATTGGGGGGGGGGGGAGGTTGAGCGGAGGAATTTCAAAAGTTCTTAATATCCCCGTTAGTATGTGTTGGATCAAAAAATGATATAGAACCAATCTTATAGTAAATGAAGTGGTCTATAAATGTTATGTGCATTTTTTTACTATCATGATTATTAACACCGAGATACTTGCATTTTATTGTTTTCGGCCTTCAGTACCCCCCCCCTCTCCTACTCATGTCATTAACAATAAGCTGTTATATAATGAAGCACAGTATTTGAAGCATAAATTCCAAATATTGTTCTTATTGAACTTTTACGTTTTGAGATAAATGCAAATTTGTGGCACACGTGGGAAATCTGCTAAGTTTACGCAGTTCCTGAGTGACCGACTTTTCTTTTTTTTTGGAATCGGGAGGGGATTGTAACCAAAAAAATGATGTCACTTTATGAATTACTCATTTTGCATATCAAGCGAATCCCCCCAGTAGCTGGCTGCCCGTTTTGTTCTAATTGTTGTTCAACTTGTAAAGTCATTCGTCTTTCGAGAATTTGATTTTTTTTAACTTTTTCAATTAATGGACAAATCTATGTTTTCAAACAGTTGCTTTGCATTCCAAAAAGTCCTGCTTGTCGCTGAGAATGGTTTTACTCAAGCTAAGTCGGATTGAAACAGATAAGAAGGCCACTGTAACATTTTTCATGGCTATAAGCATAATTGCATATAGTGCAAGTCACCGGAGAAGGTGACATCTCCAACCACCTCATGCCCTTGTTATAAGCAGCTGTTACATTCCCTCAGTGACATCACTATCCAAGAGTAATTTATATGTACAGTCAAACATTATCAGGCCATTGTAAATTAGATTCATGTTATCAAACAAATTATAATAACCTTCTAACACCCATTATATAAAGGCTGCTTTATCTCAAATTAGCCTGAGTATATTCCTAATGCATTATTTATTTAAACCCCTGTACATTTGTGTTAACTTCTTATCTTTCCACCATATAAAATATAGTCCAGTATTCCACTCATGTGAATAAGTCCAACCGATCTATAGCCGTTCCTCATTATTCTACGATCATTAATCTTTTTTTTTTTGTTTCTGATAGTAACAGTTGACGCAGAATACAATCATAACTGTCAAAGTTAACAATTGTGTTCTGCCAGACTTCGGGAAAGGACTTTTAGCAAACAGCAGCAGTATTTCATTCATGTTGACGATATCCTGTCTGGTGCTGAAATGATGGCCTTTGAGGATTTGAACGAATTGATAACAAAGAAGAAAATTCACAATTCATATTGAACATAGCAAGCTTATCTAGCCAAACCAGGGGACTCGGGGCGAAAACTAGTAAAGATTTGTTTTTAGCACTTACAATTTTCAAAAGTTCACTAGGCAATACTAGATGGAAGTCGCTCATACAATTTTTTTCATCTATTTCATATATGCTTCTAACATAACTGCTTATTACTTTGTGATTTTTTAAACACGTCCGTCACGCAGGAGCTGCGTCAACTAAGCAGATTTCCTACGTGATGTTTTACAATAGAAAAATATGCCTACTAATAAGAGTAGTAGTAACGAGTCTCTAAACCAATTTCACGAGAGCCAAACAGTTACGGAAACGGCTGAACTAGCTTTCGGTGGAAAGTCCCGAATAGAACTGACTTCAGCCGATCTCATCTCGTCTGTTATCACACTTAATAAAAATGCAAATATCTGGGTTAATATTCAATATAGAGAATAAATGTATATAACATTATTTATAGTAAATTTAATTTGCAATACGATTGGTTCTATACATTTTTTTCGATCCGACGTATAGTAACGGAGATATTTGGAATTTTCGAAAATCCCCCTCTAAACCCCCTCTCCCACTGGCCCGATTTCAGCCATTAACGAACATGATCTTTCTTTTTACATAAAACGATTAAATATCGAATTTGGTAACGATCAAACAAAAATTGCGACCGCTAGATCGTTAACAGATATATATATATATATATACAATTTGACATTTGAAGATATTTTTCGAAAATCGCGTCATGTGTACGACCTCAATAACTGTTTTACTTTAAGGGAAATCTGCTAAAAAAGACCATGTATGCAAACATATTTGTAATCAAACTCCAGTTTATTTAATTTTGTCCACTCTTTTTAATTATTTGAACTCCTATTAACTGGAACTCTTGGAAAATGCACCAGGAGAAAGAACCAGTCAATTCTTGAATTTCATTGTAGACTATATTGTGTGATTGCACACAACTAGATTCAAACTCTGTTAATAAATGTCTAGTCTTAAGTAGACGTTATTCATGAAATAATCATATGGGAAAGACAATAGGGTTTTGGTCATTAGTTACTCTTATAATGTTTCTTTACACGCCGAGATCCATGTTATGATAAATGTCTTGGGACATAAAAGACTTCTGCAGAGGTTTTATATCTGATATTGTTAGTTCTTTTATTAGATTATCTAGCTTGTGTTTAACCGTAGATCGCCAAAGCTGTGATTTGTTGCTAATAAAAAGTGCATTTTTACTCATCTCTCTTTCAAAAGACAGTCTTGAGTTCTTATGCATTTATTGCTCATTTTCGAACAGAGATTAATTATACATTTGAGTTATTGGTTGCTTTTTTAATTGCTTGGTTTTGCGCCTTTCATGAAGTTAATGTTGTCACATGATGCACGATACGTGACCTCCCACGCGAACGGAGTTCTACTCGCTAACAAATCCTTGCGTGACCTTATCATGCTGGTGTTTATGAATGGGCCGGAGATGAATTATTAGAGTCACCGGTTAGGACTGCTTTCAACCAGAAAGCTCGTTTTAGGCTTACCCGGAGAGTCCCGAATCTAGGTAGGTGCAAAAATCAATTAGGACTTTTTGTTATTGAAAAGGATTGCAATCGTTCATAATTTAATCTTTCTTGTGAGAATCGATGAGCTATCAGTAATGAAATAAATGTATTGAATTTCTTAATAATAATTATAATAACTCATCATCACATCGATTACTCAGAACTAACCACTATATTTCTTCAAGATTTGAACTGAACCTTAACTCTACTATGGGTTTTCATGTTTATTCTGTGGAACTTGAGAATTAAACCAGAAATATTGTAAAAACTGTAACCGGACCCGTCCCACCACATGTTTATGGTATAATTAGTTTACTCCTTAGAAAACCGAGTTTTTACTATCCGTCAAGCCATATGACCAATGGCTATCTGAGCTCTTGTTGAGACTCAGTTGAATTTTGCCAGTCAAAAATACCGTTACAGCAACATGAAAGCGGCAAAATTTCTGTTTCGATTATATTGACTTAAATTATAGATGTGTTCACATGCTTCTTTTGATTGGAGCAGTTCAATCTCTGAAAGGTTTAACATCAGGAAGTACTGGAAAAGGAAATGTTTCAGGTTCCATTTTAAACCTGACTGATGGATAGTCATTCTTATTTTAAGGCCAATTTAATGTTTGTGCAATACATATTTTAGTTCTTACGATTTACTAAGACATAATCCAATATATCTCCTGAAAGCTTACCTGTTTTTTTTCGGATTTTTTTTTTCTTTTTTAGCAAAATGAAAACGAAAATGTCATATCCAACTCATGTCAGAGGAAAACGAATTTCGAGTTACGTTGCATGCAATTTAAATAATTGCGTCATATATGTAGAGATTGTAGAAATATTGAGTACTTTTCCTTACTTCATTATATGCACACGATTCACTAGGTGAATATTAATTTACTAATAGGAAATTACACTCCGAAAGGTTAAGTAACAATTGTGTTTTGAAAATATACAATATCTCTGATACTTCTGAAAAAAGGAATACTACTTGTTATCGTGGTACGGCAGCTAACTTGCTTCCAACGTCTTAGACGATTCCTAGCTGTTCTTAGGAAGGTATTTCGAATTACAGTTCACAGCTTCCTCTACACAGTTTTTTTTAAAAGCTGTGTGGTCACATTTTTTTTGTCCTGCTTCTGTTCCCACTTCTCCTGAAGTACTCTTCAACATTTTCTCTGACGGCCTGCATTCTTTACCTCTGCTCTTACCACTGAATGTGGCATCTTTAATAAAACATTGTTGTCGATTTAGTTCCATTAGTTTTGCGTCACTTCTGATGGGGTTTGTGCAACTTGTTCATTGACCCTTACACCACTGCCAGTTTTGTTCGATCTTTATTAACTTTACATTAAACGCTTTTCTTGTACAAGGCGTTTTCGGATTAACGCACAATATTTCGTTCTATATTTGTATGGACTATACGTCATTGAAAAATATACTTAGCCTTCAATTTTAACCTAAGAATTCATTTGTTTTTATTAACTAAATTCTTTGTAACATTTATTTACCCATATTATGCAACATATTTTTTTGTCTGGCTGAGCAATCTGTAGAATATCGATAGACCTGTCAGTTAAAAATATCTAAATTTATGTTCATGACAGAAGGAGACAATATTTTGTGTCAGATACTTTCTGAATAATAAAAGAAATGTAAAAGATATCAGATTTGGTAGTTTGGGACTTTTATACGTTCGATCACGTATTTTATAGGCCTGTAAGGCTATGCTATCCCCCATTTCCTTGTCGACAATCTTTGGCCAATCAAATGGCGACGTGGGCTGCATATTTCTAGACAGCCTTCATCCATTCGAGGATAGAACAATATATCTAGGGGATACGATTTAAATTGGAAGGAAGGCATTGGCTGACCATTAGGTTAGGTCTTTGTTATGTATTTTCTTGGTAAATAACTACTTGCCTATGACCATAACCTTATAAAGGCTTATTCATTATTCTTTTTCGAAATTCATGTCTGCTTACACACACACGCGAATATATATTTTATATATTCATACGAACATCGAATGTTATCGCCAGTTAGTTTTCGAACTACTTTATCTTTGACGTCGATAATTAGTGACCTTGTCAGGATTTCTGTTGATAATGTCAAAAGGTCGCGACATTCCTTTGTATTCTGTGAAAAGAGATTTCCATATATCAATTCCTTTATCAATCTTTTTTTGAATTATTACAGCGTATTATATTCTTTGGAAAAAATGAGGATTTAAACCATGCATGTTAAGAGTGTTGCTAACGCAGGGTATACAGAGCGGCTCTCGGTGTCCTTGTAGGCCAAGAAAGTGGATAATTACAGGCACGAACAGCGTTTCCTTCTGTACATTTAATAGACCTTTTACTTTTATTTTTTTCCAAGCGGTCGTTGTTTGAGAGGAAAGCTTTGGACATTCCCGTGTCTTCCTGGTCCGCTTACGGTGATTATCGAAGTTTTTTTGACGTGAAATGTTTCAATGTCAATTTTGTTGAAGATAAATTTAAAATCGATTGTGCTTGGTTTCCTAATGTAAACTCAAATAATCACTTATAACGCTTTAACAATTTCAATATTTTGAAGAACATTACAACATTGTTACATCTTATAACAATTTAATACTCAGGTATTATTTTAAATTTGTGTTAACGAAACGCGATTTTAAATTTCAGTGTACTCCACATACCCAAATACTTAACCCTCGTCTCGTTCTCAGTGACAGTAACTGTTAGTAACTTGTCTTAAAAAATCGTATTACCCACAGGTGACTCCCGGCAGCATTGTGAGTTAGATTTGCTTCCGAGTTCGGCCATCCGAAAAAATTGCGGAATCTCCACTTTATTTTAATAGACCCTTCATTTGAAGTGGTAGTATGGCAGTGGTTGATGCCAGAGAATTTTCTTAACCATAAACCCAGTGCCTCAATTCGTCCTTATAGTACTTCTATTTATTAGGATAAATTAAATGAGGTCATGTCATGTGTGGTCTATAGTTATAAAAACAAGTCCAACTTGAGGGGGGGGGATGGTAAAATAAAATTATAATTAATAATAAAGAAATACCGTTACATTAAAAATGGGAGAAAATCGCCATTGAAGGGAACTAAGAAGTTAACTGTGCCTGCCCATCGTCCACTAGAGTCTGTATAGGAATACGAAGTTTAGCCCACCCTGTAGTGCGCGGAATGTCTACAGGTGCTTCCTAAATAGCAAAACCGGGGCCAAATTCGTTTAAATTCAAATCATTTGACACGTAATCAAGTAATCTATTCGATTGCCTCGTATAAATAATTATCCTCCCTATAGGCCCATATAAAAAATATTTTAATTAGCAAAATATAACGGATAACATCTCTTCATCACATCTCTTGGAGAGCCACTATATCTATCTACCTTATATTGCACCTGCACAGCCTACAGAATTCTGTAACTTTCAAGCAAAGGGGAAAGAAGTTTTTATTTAATTTAAGTTTATTTCCTACATTATGATTTAATTTTAACCCCCAATAAGTTTTCAGTAAGTTGTAGATTCAGCTTCATATTTTACAAATCGTTAAATTCATCATAATCACGATCTAAAGTACGCCTTGAAGTTGTGACCATTGGGCTTTTCCTGAAGGTGGTTTTTCGTTCTGTATTTACCAACTGATATGAATGAGATCCTCTCTCTTTTCCTTGTCAAATATTTGTTGTTTCCTAGAAGCCTCGCCCTTCTTTCCTCCATGGCCTCGATAAGACTTTCTTTCACTTTACTAGTTTAGAGCGGCCATGTTGTTATTATTTTCGGTCCAACTTGTTCTGGTGGTTCTGCGACATTCGCAAATTTTCATTGTTTGCAGTCGTTTGTATTCCCTCATGTGAAGAATTAAACTTTCACTCTCATAAGACAGTACATTCCTAACGACTGATTTAGCAAACATCTTTGCAATATCCCTATGTATATGTTTGTTATTTAAAATACTAATTTTGTTTTGTGGTGCATGGTAGTAAGTACTCTTATAACTTCAGATCTAATACACACACATATTTTTCATGTTAAATAGAGTTTTATTAAACACATTTTGAGAGTTGCTACTGCATTTCACATGGCATAGTGTATAGAAAAGTTGTTGCATATAAATTCAGTCTTTAATGATGGATTTACTACGTTTTCTAGCAGCTATGTAGGTCCCCATAAATAATAAAGCATCACCCAGATGGCTCTTGTCCAAGGCTGACTTTTAATGGCATATTGAATAGCCCCTCCGAGAATTTCTGAATGCATACATAATACATAGTGGTTTCAATCCATAACTCATTCAAGCTCTAAGAAGGTCTTATAGTTATAGGGGGTCTTAGGTTAAATGTTATGTGAGTTGAGGCGTTGGTCTAACCGCAGTTGATAATCCTAGTTTATCGTCAAACATTTCGTGTAAAACTAAATAAACTAAGTTCGATTATAGCTGAAACCTAACCAAAAGGAGTGGAGGTTTCCAAATGGGATTAAATGTCCAAACTGAAATATATTCATCATTAGGAGTCAGCTCAAAAAATAGTGTATAACCAATATATTGTATGTTTTTTTTGTTTGTTTTTTTAAGTGAATATTAAGAAATTAATTTGCCTTTTTAGCAGATTTTTGTTTGGTTAATATCGTCCTCTATATTTGACCGTGTTATAACTCTGTAATACGGTAAAATATCGAGCACGATGGTTTAAATCTGACCTGGAAAGAAGGAGTTTAGAGGAGACGAAAATACCGAGTATATCATAATCATTTGGTAAACCTAGAGTGACGAGTTCAATTCTCAATTGAATTGGGCAATAGGAATTTATTTAGTGACGAACTCATTAATTAAAATACTTAAGAGTTATGGACACTATTGTACTTCAAGCGTTGTGAAAATCCCCACTCCTGTATCATTCAAGTTCACTGTGAGACCCTGTTTATATTGGATTCTTATTATTGGAGAAATTGAGAATAGAATGTGCAATGACTTAAGCGTCACATTCCAACATTTCGGAAACATTCTTAAATTACGCGTTACTATTTTTTATTTTTTTAAAAAACTTTATAATGTTTGGATTTTTATATTATTCTTTATGTCATTCCTAGTTCTTAAATCATTTTATTTTTCAGGTACGCTACAACTGCACTGAGCCTGCATAGATTAACTGCTGACATGTAAGTCCGATTTTAGTTTTGATATGTTCCTTATTTTGGCAGCTTCAGTTATATAATGACGCTAGGGGCGATCAGTTCTATGAGTGTGGTTTTCCATCGCCTTGTTCATAAAATTAGAAAATAGTAATTTCGTGTGTAATAATAGAGTGAACTTTACTCGAGGCCGAATTGTTTGGAGTTTCGGCCTACGGAGGCCTTTAAAAATTGGCTAATGATGAGTACTTAACCGCATGTGGTAGACTTACCTCTTTGGTGTGGGACTGAGCGAGAGAATTGACTCAAAATGTGTTCGTGTGTGTGTGAGTGCATATATATCTGCAGGAAGGCAGTTACCTCAGTCTTTAAATGCCATAGAAGATAATTGGGTATCGGCTTCAGAAGAATAGTGTATTTATTATGCTTCCTGTTTTGATGACTCCTTTGATACGGAACCATTCGTAAATATCTGTTTTAAAAGTAAATTGAGCAGCCATTACCTTATTTATATTGTGGAGGTATAAAGTGAAACAAAAATCTGTTTTGAATATAAATTGAAGAGCCTTTGTCTTATTTATATTGATGAGGTATAAAGTGACAAAAATATCTGTTTTAAATATAAATTGAAGAGCCATTTTTATTTTTTTATATATATATATATATATATATATATATATATTTTTTTATAATAATACTTTATTGAATAACAAGAATTTTTACAAGATAATTCATAGTGTTCCTTGTGACCACTGCAATTGAAGAGCCATTACCTTACTTTTATTGATGAGGTATAAAGTAGAAAAAATAAATATCTGTTTTGAATATAAATTGAAGTGCCTTTATCTTATTTATATTGATGAGGTATAAAGTGGAAAAAAGAGAAAAGATCTGTTTTGAATATAAATTGAAGAGCCATTACCTTACTTTTATTGATGAGGTATAAAGTGGAAAAAAGAGAAAAGATCTGTTTTGAATATAAATTGTAGAGCCATTACCTTACTTTTATTGATGAGGTATAAAGGGACAAAAATATCTGTTTTAAATGTAAATTGAAGAGCCATTACCTTATTTATATTGATGAGGTATATAGTGAAGGAAAAAAAAAGATCTTCTTTGAATATAAATTGAAAAGCCTTTATCTTACTTATATTGATGAGGTATAAAGTGAAAAAAAAAATATATCTGTTTTGAATATAAATTGAAGTGCCTTTATTCTAAAGAGCCTTTATCTTATTTATATTGATGAGGTATAAAGAGGAAAAAAAATCTTTTAAATGTAAATTGAAGAGCCATTACCTTATTTATATTGATGCTTTGTAAAGTGAAAACAATGTCTGTTTTAAAAGTAAATTGAGCAGCATTACCTTATTTATACCCATAAGGTATAATGTGAAAAAGATATCTGTTTTAAATTTAAATTGAAGAGACATTACCTTATATTATATTCATAATACATAATGTGAAAAAATGTCTGTTTTAAAAGTAAATTGAACAGCTGAGGCTGTTTTGCTTTAATTATTTTGTTGTTGTTTTCCCTGAGTGGAACACGTGTATTTGTCGACTATGGGTAAATGTTTGACGTCAGAAGGACGTGGCCACGTAGGGGCCCTACTTCTCTGTCTCGTTAAGGGAGAATTCCTGTAGGCGGTAGTTAATACCATTCATGCTCCTTCTCCGGGTAAACAAACTCGTTGCGTCATAAGGCGATTTATTAACCTTTTTCTTCTCATGGCTGTATATTTCTCAGAAATCAGAAGAAAATCAGTATTTGCTCGTGTAATTAGGGATTCTGTGAAGAAATTTGGTTGTAACACCCCAGGTTAGCGATGCATTTTTAATGGGATGATCTTCATATACTTGGTACACTGATAGTCATGGGTCCGATTCCAGTTTCGGCAGATCTTTGCAAGTATACACCATAGTTTTTTTGTTTTTTCCCCCGTTTTTTTTTTTCTTTTCTTTTTCTTTCTTTCTTAAAAACTTCTAACTAATTAGTTCTTAATAATCATTAGATATATAGATTACGTTTTTCATTGAAAACTTAATATAAAAATAAGAAAGACATTGCAAATCTAATATATGATACAAGCTGTGCTACCCGTTTTTGATGGGTTGAAATAGAATTGGCTACCCATGGAAATATAAAGTTGGGGTTAACCTATGTAAAAAATAATCACATCATTTTCACCAAATAACGCAAATGTCCTGCAACATGTACTGCTAATATGCAGTCTTTCGGTCATATCTGTGAAGTAAAACGTGGACATAGTAACCCGTTTACAGGAGATGTATGTTTAGAATAACCGTTATCCTTAAATGAATTGAAAGAATAATGGTTACCTATCGGGATATGAAAATTGAACTCGATATCGATATGGTTTAAAATGAAATTGTTATTTCAACCCACAACTGCCTTAATTTTGAAATTCATAAATGTAAGCAACTTTTACGACTGAAAATACATTTTAAACACAATTTCTTCTTTACATTTTTTCCGATAAAGCCAATATTCATGATGATTTTGACGAATACGGTGTTTGTAAACCCCCACTTCCGTCGGAGCCAGCTAAGCATTCAATATTCTTGATATATTTACAGAAAATTTCATGATTCTATGAATTATTTTGTGAAAAAAAGTGTTTGGCGCCCGGAAATTTGAATGCAATATTTGACATTAAATGTAAATAACATTTTAGTTCTCCAATCGTTATTCAAAACACAATTTCTTCTTTATTCTTTCTGGATAAAACCATTATTAGTGAAGATAATGACGATTATGTGTTTCGACGTCTAAATAAGTACCTCCCCCTCCTTTCTACTTGTAAATTCAAATTCTCATATAGCCCATTGTGTACTTTAGGATAATTGAATGACAAATATAGAAGCCCATAGATTTCCTCATAGCCGTTTTTGAGTGGTTGAGTAAAAAACTTTGGGACAGACAATAAGATTTTCAAATTTGATGACATTGTTCTGAAATGTGGGGAAAAAAAAAAGATCACCGCCGAATTTAAATAGAAAATTAAATAAGCCCTAGTTTTTTTTGACCTTTTTACTTCCCTTGTACATTCCCGTGGAAATGAAGATTTACTGTTTGCGGGAACTATCACCAGTTTTAGCCTATAGGTTATGGAAGTAAATGTCTCCATCTCAGAGTATTTTGCAACGACTTGGAATTCTTTCATGAATTGTTCATGATTCATTGTTTATTCCACGCGACTCACATTCTCATTTTTCCTCTACATTACCGTTTTATCTTTCATCATTTATAGTTGTTCCAAGAAGAGATATAAGGCTGAATAACACTTTAATAGACCTAGTATGTGATGTTTCTCTTATCTAAATTTTAATTGATTGCTATGTTATTGATATTTTGTATGTGTTGATATCTCACGGGTTTAATGCTTTATATTATTATTTATTTGAGATGCCCCTACAATGGCGATTCATCTTTTAACATGTTTGAATATAATTTTACAAAATTAAATAAAGATTAAAATTTTTACAAAGCTAAGTTTTAAAAATGTACAAAATAAATGGAATAGACAAAACTAAATATAAATTATTAGTATATTTACAATATGAGGAAAAATAAATAAATAAAAAAACTAAAAGAAAATCTATAAATAGTTAAATTGGAAGGAGGCAAAACTTATATTCCACGTACTTGCTATATATAAATTTCATAATGGTAAATAATAGCTTTTATATTTCATCAAATTATCCATTATGTCTTAAATACTTAAAAACATCATCTATAAATTTGCTACTGTCGGCCAGTAGTTCGCATAAATTTGTGGGCCATGGGTATGTTTTTACGTTTGTGTAGTCAGTTAGTATGTGTTTTACAGAAACGTTCTGTTCCAGTAGCGACATATAGGTAGGTTCATCTTCCCTGCTCATTAGATATGAATGTGATAGTCTACAGTGTCCTGTGCGTAGGCGTGCAAGTACAATTTCTTCTCTTCTAGAGTGTCTATTACTTGAAGTCCAGTTGAGTGTGTTTGATTTGATTTCTCTATGTTTACTGTCAGTATTATTCCATCAATTATTCCAGTCATTAATTACGAGTTTTCTTATTTCAGTGAAAGCGTCTTGGTGAGGTACATATGTCCAAAAAATCTATTTGTTCAAGTTCAGTTGATAGTTTGACTGCTGTGTCTACTATATTATTTTGAGATATGCCCACGTGGCTGGGTAACCAATACATAGTAGTCCCAATTGGATAACCAATAGTTTTTTTTAGTCTATGAATGAACTACATGACTACAATACAATATACACGGCAGAATTACAGGCTATGCCTTTAGGACTAACGAACATCATAACTACTCAAAGAGACATACAAAGTCATTTGCACAGACTCATTAAGTTCAATAAAATCACTTGAAGACATATACTCCACCAATCCCCTTATTAATGAAATTTTTAACATTATTCATAGACTAAAAAAAAATCTTTATAGGTACTGATTGAACATTTTAATAACAGCAGTTCCTTCTAGCTCAAATTTAGGCGGACTTCAGGATACCGACTTTCATTCTTAAAACATAGGATTGATGCAAAGTGAAAAAAGTCGTTGCAGCATGACTGCGGAAAATTCCTTCAATGGCCGTCAAAAAAAAAAAAAAAAAAATCTTCCATTGTAATCAGTTCAATGACCTGGCTTCTGGGGAAATACACTGTCAAATCCAGCTTAAAGAGCATAAGCACAGCGACATAAGTATTATCTCATCTTGTGCATAGTTATAATAGATTCCCATTGCCGGCGATCAGCTATTGAGGTTGATTTTTGTGTTGTGATTATTGAAAAAAAAAATTTCATTGTAAGAATACTTCATCATGAAATTTATTTCATTTTTTTCTAACTGAGTGAATTGTATACTTTTTTCCCCATTTTTAGTCTGCTGTTATTATATTTTCTCTAATTTCTTTTGTTAATAATTTATACATTTAAATGAATGTTGTTATTATTGTCTCCTTTTAAATTAAGCAACGAAGAATTTAACATCTTTATATCGACGCCCCCCCCCCCGTCTAAATTCTCACTTACAACAAATCAGTGGAGGCAAGTCTGGAGGGTGGATTAATGTTGTTTGTTTATTATTATTTATGTCCACTTTATGCTACTATGGCTAATCGGAACGGGTTATCTACAGGTTACCACCCTTTTCTATCCCGAGTGGATCCAAAGAGTTGTAGTCTGCATATTCATACTGACTAAAGCCTATCATTCGTCAGCTTATGCAGGTTACAGGCAACCGAGGGATGGGTATCTAACAACTGGCCTTGAATGGAATTTTCTCCACTCATGCCTTTACTGGTGTGAATGGAATTTTCCTCATGGTGTCTTTATTCCTGGATGGTCTGCTGCAGAAGGCAATGGGAAATCACTGTATGTCCTTGTGACTCTTATTTCTTTCTCTGTCCTGAGAAGATCTGGTTTACCTGGAGGAGATCAATTTACCAGTAAATACTACACATGATGTCTAAAGGTTTTTTTGGTATTTTTATTTTCACGTCAAAGAATAATTGAAATTTATATTTTAACAAATCTCATTCCCTAGGAGTACTATGTACAATAAATAAAGAAATGACTCCGCTTGACGTATGACCCTATATTTAATTATTTATATGAGGTTTCTTATAAAGAGACCTAGATATGATATTTTTTACCTGTTATACTATGTATCGTTAATTTGTTTTTAAATATTTTATTCAATATATCTGGTGCTTCTTGAAAATGCAGATCTATATTGAACCACGTGACCTTAACGAATTATAAATGAGTGACCTCTATTCAGCTTCGGGGCAATGTCTGCTCTATTTCATAAAGGCAACAAACACTCTAACACAGCCATCTAAATCTAATTAAAGATTGATAGCAACATGAAAGTTTTATTATGAGCTTATGAATTTAACTCGTTTGCTGCTGGGACTTATATTTTCATAATTTCCTATTGGCCTGCACGTTTGAGCGAAGGTCGCACCATCTATTGGCGAACTAGAAGACTGAGGTCCTTATGTCTCGCCTATATGCTTAGACATAAATTTGGTATCAATTTGTGAGTGGGGGGGGGGAGATCCTAAAATAATTGTTTTTTTAACCGATACCATATTCGATATTTAACCGTTTCATGCAAGAATAAAGGTTCTATTCACAAAAAAGTCCATCACGCAGGGGCTGCGTAAACTAAGCAGATTTCCCACGTGAAGTTTTACAATAGAGAAATTTCACGAGAGCCGAGCCAGTCAAGGAAACGGCCGAACTAGCTTTTGGCGGGAAAGTAACTCTCGTCCGTTAGGCTCCGAGATTAAATTAAAAACAATTCAATCTCAAAAAAACAACAAGAACACAAAAGATGGACTTACCTTTAATGATAGCAGCGCTCTGAACACTTATTACACCAACACTAAATAGTACCACATAATATCTATTATTTGTAAGACTGTAATGGTAAGAACTTTCCTGATAGCAAACAGTCTGAGTTGTAAACAATCAGGTTAGCCAGCTTTTACCGGAAATAAAAGCAATTACGGAAATATATTTGAATATAAGTTATAAATTTTATTCATAACTATTTATTATATCTAGTACTGTAATTAATAATAAACCAGAATAATTTTAATCACAACCATTCCAAATTTAGGAATCCGGGAATAAAATAGAAAGGGCGGGGGGGGGGGGCGGGGGGCAAAATAGATTCAGACGGTTATAAGATTTTCACATGATTAAGGAACAAGCAGGTTAGCCAGCGAAGGTTTACAATAGACAAATATACATACAGGTAACACTTCCGTGAATATTAGTGAATAATTACAAACGGCAATGAGAAATCTTTCAGTGAATTTACAATATAAGTTAATAGTCCCTACAACGTAATACGGCTGGATTGTAAACAAACAGGTTAGCCAACCTTGTAGTATCGATAGATAGACCGGAAAAAACAAACAATTAAAGAAATATATCTGAATATAAAATATTAATTTTATTGGAAACTATTTACTATAGTTAGTGGAGTAATTTGAAATGAATCAAAATAATTTCTATTTCAATCTCAGATTTTTGAAGACCAAGTAAAAAAGGGGGGGGGGTTCAACAGAACGTATTTGTTTGTACTTCGTAAAATAAAGCTTTGTTGAAAACAATATTTTGTATTTAACCTAATAATGAGGTGATTCATGAGATATCAGCTTATTATTAATATGTCCCTAGTAGGAGTGGGGGTTTACTGAAAGCGGAACTCATTACAAAAAATACAAATATCTCGGTTAATACTCATTATACGGAAAATATGTATAGAACAATATTTATAGTAAATGTAATTTGCAATAAGATTGATTCTATACAATTTTTCGATCCGACGTATAGTAACGGAGATATTTCGAATTTTCGAAAATCCTCCCCTCTAAACCCCCCCCCCTCCCACTGGTCCGATTTCAGCCGTTAACGAACTTGATCTTTCTTTTTACATAAAACGACTAAATTTCGAGTTTCGTAACGATCAAACAAAAATTGCGACCGCTAGAGCGGTAACAGACATATATCTATAAATATATATATATATATATATATATATATATATATATATATATATATATATATATATATATATATATACAGTTTTGAACGGACCACATTTTCGTCATCTACTAGGTAGGATCGATGGACATTTGAAGAAAAATGTCGAAAATTCCGTCATGAGTACAACCTCAATAGCTAATTTCCCTTCAGGGAAATCTGCTAATAGCTAATTTAGGACCTGTGGGAGAGAGGAAGAGAATCGAATACTCGTTAAATCTCAGTTATTATGAATCGATTCGATAAATTGTATGTAACCACTCTTATTGCAAATGTAATTTCCTGTCAATGTTGTTTTACTTATTTTCCTTTATTTCGAATTTTAACAGAAATATTTACATTTCGTTTTAGTACGCAATCTTTGGTAAACCACGTCTACTCATCCGATTTTCACTTTGAGTAACGGAGTCAGTAAACATATCATGTCCAGCTTGAATATCAATTCCTGTTTCCATAGGGTTCTTACTACGGGAGAAATAGAGAATAGAGGTAGAGTTGAGAACATCGGCGTGCCATAAACCAGCTCGGATAAAATTTACTTTGATTGCGCCCCTGCGTGACGGGAGTTTATTTGGTGGTTCACTAAGTGAATTCCTATTTACCAGACGAGAATTGTTCCCACGACTCCAGGTTTGCTAACTGTATTAAGAGTAACACTTAAACACAGATGGCTTGCCTAAGCCTCGCTCACAAAATAGCAAATAACATTAGTTATATAAACATTCAAATCCCTTTCTTGCTAGTCCGTTTTTATTATTATTATTTATTAACGTCCACTTTTACTGTTACTTTGACTAATTGGGACGGGTTATCTTCAGGTTACCACCCTTTTCTAGCCAGGGTGGGACTAAGGATTTTATTTACTGAGTTTGTCACTAAATAAATTCATGTTCCCCAGGCGGGAACCCAACTATCCCTGGGAACTGCTAATCCAAATAAATAAGCAAATGAAAATAATTTTGGCAGATTGTACATATGTTTTTATGATAGATGGTAGTTTTATTTACCCGTTATAGTGGATGCTTTGAGGGACGTCCATCTTTAAGAGGATTTACTCTTTAAAAAATTTGTATTTCTAAAAGCCAGTCAACAAGAGCTTTCCAGAGTAAAGTTTCGATTGCGTCAGGGTTGCAAAATGCAGCTTCTTATCATGTTTTGGGGAGACTGATGACCACAATGAGATATGAAGGCCCAAACAATTTTGTGAATTTACGTCTAATCGTTATAAGGATATATAAGTTTCGCACAGAAAAATGAACAAAACGGGGAGATTATAAGTGTTCTTTTCGGAGGCATTGGACCCTAAAAATGAAAGTGAAAGGATAGAAAGCGAGACCGGAAAATACTTATTGGTCAGGCCAAGGTCCTTCAAAGACTATAGCACCAGTGAGTAAGTGGAAACAAATAATTATTGATGAAGAAAATGCTCGGATAAAAAGGGTCCCTTGCTACTGAATGAACATGCTACAGAATCAATTAAAAGTAATCTATCAAGATTTTAATTTCCCTTTGGAAACAATCAATCACTCGAGTAATTCGTGCACGTACGGGATCTGGGTTAAACGGATAAACTAATTTGTCATGATTTCTCAGAAATTGGGAAAATAAATGTTTTTAGAAAATTGCAAGCTTTCTAACTAGATAAATTTAGTCCAGTTCATTTTGAAAAGAATTCAATACAATAGTTTTTAGTCCCCTATCAGCAATGTGTATTAACAGTGTAAGTCTTGTGGTTGTGTCCTTAAATAGGAAAATTTGAATATTTGCACACCAGGAACGTGTATCTCCATAAGGATATGCTATGAGGGTCTTAGTCATGAGGGAAATCTGCTTAAATTAAGCAGCCCCTGAGTGACGACCATTGTGAAACATTGATCTTGATCTCCCATTGAGGTAAAGCAGTGTCAATTTGATGAAAGTCTGTTTAACAGATTCGACAATTTAGAAGGCAATTAATCAAAATTAAAATCAATACAAATTTCGAGTTGGTATTCTGGCAGGTGGAAGTGACTTCTAATGTAGGATGAAACAAAATTGACTACGCTTCCACAATGACAATTTATTAAAAAAGCCGTTTTAATAAATTGTCATAGTGGAAGCGTAGCCAATTTTTTCATCCTACAATACAAATTTGTTTTCCATTATTTTATACGAAATTTCGTATAAAATAATGAACACAATAACCAACATATTCTGGCTTACTTTGAGGATTTCACAAATTACTATATTTGATGTAAGTGACACTCACTCTCCAATTTACCAATGGTTATTAAAGTTGAAAGCAATAGAGGTAAACGTTGACCAACGATAATTATAGCAACCATAGCCGTTTTGGTCAGCAGATTATACATTTTGTAGCCGTGAATCATTGTACAAAATATTGGTTGAGGAAATTAAAGAAACTAAAAGAAATAAACCAAAACTTGCAGCAATCATGAGTGTTAAAGAGTCATTCTCGTTTGTATTCATATTCGCAAGAATAATGGATACCATCAGGGCAGCCGGTGGGCCCGTCTTTCACTTACGTGATTCAAACTATATATATATATATATATATATATATATAGGAACTACAGGCCAAAACGAACAAGGGAATAAGAGAGACAAGCCTTGGTTTCCCTTTGCCTTGTGCATCAGATTATCCAGCAATAAAGACATCATGGGCAAAAACCCATTCCCACCAGTAGAAGCTCGAGTCGAGAAAATTCTACTCACGGGCAGAGTAGTTAGATAGCCATCCCTTCGTAGCCTGCAATGTGCATGCTAATTTTAGTCATTAGGCAGTATGCGTATGCAGGCTACAGCTTTAATCTACTATCCAGTCTTGCCCCAGAGACGTGTTGTAAGAGAAACGTTTAGTTAGTACCTCTAAAACAATCATTAAATTAAAATGAATGTCATGCGAAATCATAAATATGTTTATTAAAAAACAAATTGAATATTTCATTCATTCATTTCTCTAGTGTTGCATTTCATTTAACTACGATTTATCAATGAAGAATCAACAGTCTACTTACAATTTATTCAATTGCCATCCATATTTTATAAGGGAATTTATATTCAATTGTTACTGCTATCTGATTTCTCTATTTTCTTAAATTGATTCATACTATGAACTCTCCATATATATAAAAAAAAAAAAAAAAAAAACAACAATACATTTAATGTAAATTACCTTATATCTCTTGTTAGGGCTATATAAGGTTTTTTTTTGGTTGTCGGGGAGGAAAAATTTAAAACTTAAGGGAAACTAAAACAATCATTGTGGGGGGAAAAACAACAACTACAAGTTACACAAAACGCCACTGTACTTCGTAACGTCCAATGTAGAGTGTAATAAACAGTTGATTGTCGAAATAAATATAATAATGGTATAAAACCATCGCATGCACACTCACACACACCCACATATACCCCGTATGTGCATACATATAGATACGCCGTAGCCTGATGAATGTTTGTTTCTTAACAGTTGTGAGGTATTAGCAGATTACACTTTGTGATTAGTTGATTCAAGTGGAGGTCTTTCTTAGTCTCACTTATTGGGTTGAGTGGTGGTTAAGAAGATCACAACTAATCACAACTAACCCGAGTTCAACGCTCTGCCCGGTTTTAGCAGATTTGCCTTAAGTTTTATATGTGTGTGTGTGTATGAGTTTGTGTGCATGTATATATTGTCTGTTAAAGCTCTAGCGGTCGCAGTTTTTTTTTTTTTTTTTTATCGTTTCCAAATTTGATATTTAATCTTTTTATGTAAAAAGAATCAAGTTAGCTAATGGCTGAAATCAATTGCAGTAGGAAGGGGGGCTTAGATATGGGAATTTCGGAATATCTCCTTTACTATACGTCGAATCGAAATATTGTATAGAACTAATTATATTGCAAATTGAATGATCTATAAATGTTGTTATATAAATATTTTCTGTATTATGAATATTAACCGAGATTTTTGGATTTTATTGTTTTAGGCTTTCAGTAAATCCCCTTTTCCTACTCATTCCAATTTTAAATACCATATATTGTTTTCATTGAACTTTTACGTTGTGAGATCTTTTGTTCTTGGACTACTAAAATTTGAGTGATTGAGATAAAACTTATTCTGGTTCATTATAAATGTGAGTAGTAGCTATAGTAAATAGTTTTCAATAAAATTAATGTTATATTCAGATATATTTTAGTAATTGTTTTTCTTTCCGGTCTAGAACATATCTATCTATCTGCTCAGCTCTGAGAGGTTGGCTGATTTGTTTGTTTACGATTCAGGCGATTTCCGTTTTTGAGGTTAATAAAATGTTAGTTGAGTGAAAGATTTTTCATTACCGTTTGTATTAATGCACTTAATATACACGGTGTTGTTAGGAGTAATCAGATTTATCTATTGTAAACCTTGACGAGGGAAATCTACTAAGTTACAGCCCCTGGATTTCACTGAGATAACTTAACTACTTCTCTTAATCTAATGAATACTTGACCTTTAAGGGGCCCTTTAGAAATGTTCGATAAATAACTAAAGATTCTTTGTTGATGGAACCAGACGGAGGAACGAGGAAGTAGATTCGAAGGTAACCTATTAAAAACAGATAACATATCTTTCTTCCATTATTCTATTTCATTGTATATAATTGGTATCGTTATTGGTTATATAAGACTACACTCTATGACTTAGATCAGGGGCCTCCAAACTACGGCCCGAGGGCCACATCCGGCCCGCGGACAGATTTTGTCCGGCTCGCGGAGAGCTAGCGTACTTGAAAACTCCTTTTGGAGAACATATTTTTTATATCAAATTAAATTTAGTTTACTGAAGTATTCTAATTTTATGTTGAATAATTATTAATATGACATCTACATTGATATGGTCATGGGCTAACTACTCATAACATTGCTCTAGGTTTATTGTTATTGTTTTTATGATAAGTTAGATAAAGAAACACAGAATTGTAATGAGTAAAGACATGTATAATATGCAGAAAATTTAACTTCAGTATCTAATAACTAACAAATTATTGAAATGAACCCAACTAATATTTTATACATTTTAAATAAAAACATAACTTATAACAAGCATAATGGCATATGAAATACTAATGAGATTTATGTAATTGAGATTTTCCACTGACAATAGTTTGTAGTTGTGGACTAATTTTACTTGTACCAATTATTAAAAGAGATTTAAAATGCTCATCTGTTAATTTAGATCTATAAACATTTTTTGTGTACTTCATTTTGGAGAAGGTCTTCTCACACAAATAAGTAGTACCAAAAACAGAAAACAGCCCACGAACAAATTTATGCAAATTATCAAATTGTGTCAGTGGAAGACTCTTATAAAATTCCAACAAAGATGAGTTTTGATATTTGTTCTTAATTATATTACTGCACTGTAGATCAATCATTTCCATTTGAAGTTGCCGTTTTGCGGACTTTAGTCCGATTTGCAACCTTTTTTAAACGTTGCGTACTTTTTCGGACTTTTTTTTTCATCAGTGGACTATTTCACTTTTTACCACCGGCAACAATTATAATTTAGTTTTGGCCCTCGGAACTTACTGGAGTAATCAGTATGGCCTTAAGGCTGGAAAGTTTGGAGACCCCTGACTTAGATAATTACTGAAGAGGTACAGTCGTAAACCTGAGAGTCCACCTTAAGACTAAACATTTTAACAGATTTCACTAAAAGGTAATCGGCAACTCAGCTTGTTCTGATGACGCGTTTTTCGAAAAATGCTCAAAATCCGTCTGTCCTACGAAGGAAATGAGTTCCGTTCATTATGTCTGCTATTTACATCGCTAGGAGTGTACTCATGACGCCATTTTTTCTTCAATTCTTCAAATGTTCATGGATCAACCCAGAAGATGAAAATGGGTTCAAAACTTCCCACTCACAGAGTATGTATATATATATATATATATATATATATATATATATATATATATATATATATATATATATATATAGATATGTTTGTGTGTGTGTGTGTGTGTGTGTGTCTTTTAATCTTTAGTGGTTGTAATTTTTGTTGGATCGTTACCTAACTCGATAATTTTAACGTTTTATGTAAAAATTAAGATAAAGTTCGTTAATAGCCAAAACCGAACCAGTGGAAGAGGTGCGGGGCGTTACGGGGGGGAATTGCGAAAATTCAAAATATCTCCGTTATTATACGTCGGATCGAAAATGTGTTTATAGCTTATATTATGGCGAATGTAATTTATATACATTTGTTCACTGTCTTGATTATTAACCGAGGTATTTGTATCTTTTAGTCATGTCATATTAACAATAAGCTGTTATATCATGAAACTCTTAATTCCAAGCTTAAATGTCAAATATTGTTTTTATTTACCTATTCGTGTGTAAGATACATAGAAATACGTTGATGGAAGATTTTGTGTTCTTGACTCCAAAATGTTTATTTGATCAAAGCGACGTGGTGCTTCTTATTAAGTTCCTGAAATATAATACACCGTTCTGCCAATGACCCTACTGTGTATAGACAGTATTAATAAATAAATGAAAAATGCAGCTACTGGTAATAATAATTCTTTAATTTGGAATCATCTAACGCTGGTAAATAATTATAAGCGAAGGAAATAAATGGTACAAAATAAACAACTTTTGTTATGTGCATATGTGCCGAAAAAGCAATACGAAACAAAATATCACTATTTTTAATTTCAGGCCTGCCTTATAACCCCCACTCCTGTTCGTCTCAGAGAATATTAATATAGCCTTAAATTAGGTTCAGCCGTTTATGCGCAAAAAGGTAACAAACAGACACCAAAGAAACAAATTGCAGATATCGTGTCTATGACATGTGAAACGAAAAATTATAGTGAAATATCGACAAAAAATCATTGTTCAGACAGAGATTACAATTTTTTATATATATATATATATATGGTGGTGTTATTCTTTTTGGAGTTTTGGTCAATGTTGGTGAGAAAAAAAAATCTTAGTTTATGCCGATATTTCGAGAATCTTTATTTTCTCTTCTTCAGGGCTGTAAAATTACAGGTAGTACTTTATATTACTGCACATTGTTATTAAACTAGAGTGTAATAGTGGGTGTTTATGATATTATTACTTACCAAGACTAAAGATAATTAAAAACTACTGCACATAACTATTCCACTTAGGACTAGGGTTACAATAACCTCCCTGGTCTGTTTACACTTAGCAGGGTCACAGCCTAATGTTTTGTATATCTATAGTATATTGTCTTTTGCTTGTTGAACTATATTGTAATTATTATACTACAGCTGTTATATTATGTTTGAACAACTGTTATATGTTATTACAATTATTGCTATATTTTATTAAAGCTATTTTCATGTTGTATGAAAGCTATTGTGTTATTGTTACGTTATTATGTTACAGCTGTTATTGTTATATGTTATTACAATTATTGCTATATTTTATTAAAGCTATCTTCATGTTGTGTTAAAACTATTATGTTATTGCCACTTATATTATGTTACAACAGTTATTGTTGTGTGCTATTACAATTATTGTTATATTTTATTAAAGCTATTCTTCTGATGTACCTAAGCTACTATTTTATTGTTATATTTATTATATCACAACAGCTATTTTTGTGTGTTATTACAATTATTGTTATATTTCATTAAAGCTATTCATAATGAAATATAACAATAATTGTAAAAATTGCGTCACGAGTACGACCTCATTAGCTGATTTCCATTCAGGGAAATCTCTTAAAAATGTTAAATGTATGCACATACTTTGTGCCCCCGAAATTGGAATAATTAGCTCATAATTGATCCCGTCACTAAAAATCCCTCCCCCCCCCCTCTTAACCCATTTGGTCAAGAGCAATTTTGAATGGCCTTTATATTATTGTGAATTTTATTTTATGTATAATGTGCATTTCGTGTTATCATGTTAATGGACGCACGAACACGAGATGAATGAGCAGAGATTCAATGCCTCTTCCCCTCTCCATAGACGGTTCTAGGGTTACTTGTGGAAGGAAGCTTCCCAGCATTTCCCTAATTATATGTACGATCAATGTTCAGTTGTGCCATCACCTGACACACATTTCCTATGCAACCCACCCTGTATCACCAATTACGGGGTCACCTACCCTCAGTGTTCCATTACCCCCGTCACTCCCTTATAATTGAACTATATAATAGTTCAGAAAAAGGGAACTATCATTTTCACCCCCGGTAGGTCACACTACCTTATTACTATCTATACTGACTATGCTGGGTCTCAGCAAGAAAAAAACATTTCCCTGCCTGACCCTACGTAGGGCAATACTAATTAATTAATGAAATACGTTTTTCAAACCCACATTTCTTTTATAGAAAACAATAAAAATGCGTTCCAAAAGAGATTTTGGAGTAAGAGTTTGAAATTTGAGTCCCACAGAGGTTGTGTGATAACTGAAATTAATGACACAACGACTAAGATTAATCTCTCTCCCAGGTTTGAAATATAAAGTAGTTTTTTGTAAATTTAACTTTTCGAGCCTTTTGGTTTTTACTAACGTTGGTTTTAGCAGATTTCCCTTTAGCTATTGAAGTTGATCACATGTCACAATTTTCGAAATCGTTCCTGAAATGTCCGTCGATCCTACCCAGATGACGAAAACGAGATCCGTTCAAAACTCTATGTGTTTCTATATATATAATCTCCCTGTTAACGCTCTTTGTTCCTTGCCACACTCGTTATTTATGTCATTTATCATTTTATGTAAAAAGAAAGATCAAGTTCGATAATGGCTGAAATCGGACACGGGGGGGGGGGGGGGCGGTTTGGAAGTTTAATGGGGAATTCCGAAAATTCGATATATCTTCTTTATCATACGTCGGATCAAAAAAATGTATATAATCAATCTTATTGTTAATTAAAATGTTGTTATAAACGCATTTTCTCTATCATGAATATTAACCGAGACATTTTTAGTTTCCATCCTTAAGTAAACCCGCACTCATGTCATATTAAGAATAAGCTATTATATCATTGACCTCTTTCATCTAAGCTTCAGTACCAAATATTCTTTTCATGAGATCTTTATTATGTGAGATACAAACAAATTCGTTGTGCGTTGTCGTCATTAATTAAGATTTTACGTTCTTGTCTGGAAAATGTTTATTTGTTCTGTACCATACTTGATATTTAACCCTTTCAGTCATCATTAAAGTTCTTATTTTGTATTGGCTGAAATCGGACCAGGAATACGGGTGGATTCGACTATTCAAAATATCGCCGTTATTATTAGTTGGAACGTAGAAGGTTATAGAACCAGTGTTGTTGAACTATTGATGCTCTACAATTGTTCTTCTGTGCATTTTTCGTTACTCAAATATTAAGCGAGTAATTCCTATTTTCTTGATTTGTCACTTGTGTGTCTTACCAACACGTGAGTAAGTTGCTTAGCTTACGCATTCCCTCAGGACTTTATATTTTAAACAAGGAAATACAATAGCTTTTGTTGTAATATGAAGTAGCATCTCCATTTATCTCTTTTAATAAGAGGATGTAAGTTTGGCCCAGTAGGTTGAATGGCCTTAGAGAATGGAATGCTGAATTGTTCGTTTTCTGGTAGACGTATCGTTTTCAGAGCTCCTTCCGAGAGTCCATTTCGGCAACATAAACAGAGATAATATAAACAGCAGGGTGAAGTATTTAGCATAGGAGTTGGCCCTACAGAAGGATGGTTCATGTTTATATTCCCAGTTATGTAAAGCATGTCTGTTTACGTTAGCCTGTCGGAATGAAATGGTAGGCGAGACGACTTGGCCTTTTTCAAGAATAGCAAAGCCATTAGCTAATATCTTAATTGTTTAGTTTTCCTGATCCTGGAATTTCTAGTCGAAAACAAGAAAAATACCAAATGAGTCTGGACGTCTTAAGTCATTAACATAGACATAGGATACAACGCACATTTTATAATTAACAAAAATTGTGGCAAGCATTCGTTTTTTTTTTTTTTTTTTTTTTTTTTTACAAGAAACAGTTAAATATTGGTTATGCTATCGATTAATCAGGGTGATAATTAATATTGTGATTGCTAATATGTGGGGTTTCTCGGGGTATTGGTAAAGTCATTTACCACCAGTATTGTTGTATTATCAATCTTATTGGTAATATTATTATCTACAATTGTTGTTGTACTATCAGTCTTATTGGTAACATTATTTACTACCAGTGTTGTTTTTTGTCAATCTTATTGGTTGTATTGTTTACTAAAATTGTTGTTGCACTCTCAATCTTATTAGTAATGCCATTTACTACCAGTGTTGTTTTTTGTCAATCTTATTGGTTGTATTGTTTACTAAAATTGTTGTTGTACTATCAGTCTTATTGGTAATACTATTTACTACCAGTGTTGTATTTTGTCAATTTTATTGGTTGTATTGTTTACTAAAATTGTTGTTGTATTCTCAATCTTCTTGGTTATGCCATTTTCTACCAGTGACGTTGTTTTGTTAATCTTATTGGTTGTATTGTTTACTGAAATAGTTGTTGCGCACTCAATGTTATTGGTGATATTATTTATTAAACTTGTTGTTTTATATAGAATCTTATTGGTAAATTATTTACTACAATTCTTGTACTATCAATCTTCTTGGTAATGCCATTTACTACCAGTGTTGTTGTTTTGTATAGAGCCAATCTTCTTGAAAATATCATATTCTATAATTATAGTTGCTATTTACGTTTTTTCACTATCTTAATTATTAACCGAGATAATTGCATTTTTTAGTTTTCGACCTTCAGTAAACCCCCACTCCTACTCATACAATAGTGTTGCGAAAATTAAATACATGAAGTATTAGCACAGAGAGCCGGGTATTTAGGAGATGAAAGGAGCCGACCGAGGGACTGCTGGCGCCAGTAGGTTCTAGACTAAAGAGTCCAATACCTTCGAGACCGCGTCCTTTGATGTTGCCACCCCTCTATAGAAGCTTGTGGAAATCGGCCGAGAGTTTAGTTTATTCTCAGCTGTCTTGATGATCACATCTTAGTATCACTGATACAGCAAAACGGGCCTCTCGGCTCAACCTTGGTGTCTACGAAACACCAGCCTTTTGTTTTATTTTTCTTTTGTTCGTTTTATGAGATCTTTTTTGCTGTGACTCAGAAAAAAAAAAAAAGAAAAAAAATGATCACATCAGTGCTCCAGTGCAACTTAGTGCAGTGCGGTAAAGTGTTTTTATAAGAAGAACAGTGCTGTGCCTTGACTCTGTAAGTAACATTATAGTGCCGTGTTTAAGGCAGTGCAGTGCCGTCTTTTTGTGAAGTTCAGTGATCGTGAGTGAATTGTTGGACTGTGTGATCTGAAGAACAGTAACGCTATCAGTGCATACTGTGAATAGTAATTAAGAATAATTAACCAAGTGTATTGTGCATTGCTGAATAAATTGTGCAGTGATAAAACTGTGTAGCTTGTGTGTATTTAATTTTGTAATAAAACCTACAATATTAACAGTAAGCTCTTAAATTATGAAGAACTTTATTTGAAGCCTAAATACAAAATATTGTTCTTATTGAGCTTGGGGTTAACCCTGAGGAAAGGATTACATTTTGTGATTAAGGCAAATACGTGACTCGTGTGGTAAATCTGCTCAGTTAACGCTGCCACCGCGTGACGGACTTTTTGTCGTATTAACAATTTTATTGGTAATGTTATTTACTACAATAGTTGTATTATCAATCTTAATGGTAATGGTATTTCCTAAAATTGTTATTGTATTATCAATCCTATTGGTAATATTATTGAATTACACTTTATTTATAAGAAAGTTATTTATAAGGATTGTGTGAAGTATTATACTGTAAAGAAAAATAGAGCGTAACCCTTCCTGTGCTTTTGAATATATTTAAAACTTAAACTCTTTAAGACCGCTTGGAGGAAGTCCTTTGTCTTGGATTAAACCTTGGTGTTAGAATGGGGAACCTCGAATGGACCATTACAACAGCTCTTAATTCGAAATGCCTTTCTTAAAGAGAACAACTAAACTTGGATGTTCTCTTAATCTTTCACGAAAAACTTTCCCTTTTATTTGGACAGGATTTTTAATTATTTCTCCTAAACCCCCCCCCCCCCTAAAAAAAAAGAAATATTTTTAAACTTTGGCTTCCCCTGAACAAGATTAAAAACATTAATTTTCTTTCGATCGACTTCCTCAACATTCAAAATGAAATTCATTCGGAAGTCGTTTGTGTTTTTATTAGCAGATTTTCCTTACGGGAAATCAGGTATTGAGGATGTCCTCAGGACGTGATTTTCTTAAAATTTCTTTAAATTTCCATCGATCCTACCTACGGAATGACGAAAGTGCGGCCCGTTCAAAATTATCTGTGTGCGTGCGTACGTGGGTGAGTGCGTGTGTGTTTGCGGTTACAATTTTTGTAGTATCGTTACCAAACTCGCTGTATAAGCGTTTTATGTAAAACTTAAGATCAAGTTCGTTGACCCCTGAAATTGAACGATGGTGGTTTAGAGGGGAAAATTTCGAAAATTCAATATATTTTCGTTATTAATCGTAATCGTTGGATCGAAAAATTGTATAGTACCAATCTTATTGGAAATATAATTGCTTATAAATGCTGTTTTATACGCATTTCCTGTTTCGTGAATACTAACCGAGATATTTGCTCTTTTCAGCTTTCTGACTTCCGTAAACTCTCACTCCTACTCATGACATATTAACGCTAAGATGATATATCATGAACCACTTTATTGGAAGCTTAAATACCAAATATTGTTTTCATTGAATCTAGTACTGTGCGAGGTAAATGTAAATATGTAATACGATGACGTCATCATTTCAGATTTTCCGTCAAGATTCTGAGAATGTTTATATGATCTGTACCATACGCGCGATATTTAACTGTTTTAGTCAACACTAAAATGCCATATTTGTTAATTACTGAAACCTGAAGACCGTGGGGCTATCGGGGTGGGATTAGAAAATCCATAATATTTGCAAAATTTGGAATCGTATCGATAAATGTTATAGAGCCAATCTTGTTGAACTATAATTGTTTTTATATAAATTTCTTTGTAACTCAAATATTAAGCTTTTTGTCTTCAGTAAACCCCTGCTTCTGCTCGTCGGAATTTTGTTTAGAAATAGGGAATTTATGGTGAGATGATAATCACTTCTCGTCATTCTAAAACGTTGGAAATCTGCTTAGTTTACTCAGCCCCCGAGTGACGGACATTTGACATAATTTAGTTTATTCACTACTTTCTATTATGCGGTGCAATTTAATTAAAGTGTAAGAAGTTAACGTAATTTAAAATTAAGTTGGAGGTAGGTTACTTAATGAAACAGCGGGTTTAAGTGAAAATAATCTGATAAAAATGTTTACAAGCGGTTGTTAACTCTTACTATCAGAGGCAGTTTGAAAAAAAAAAAAAAAGAAAAGAAATAGTGCCAATCAGATTACTTCAAGTGTGACCCCTTATATATTTAACAGGAACATATATGCATGATATAATACCATAGTGCAAAACTGCATAAATAGTATATATAAGACCACAGTGTAAAACAATATAGATAATATTTAGAAAATCGTGTAAATCAGAAATAGGAAATTGAGACTAACAATCAAAACTAAAAATTCCCGAATGGTGTTTTCTGGCACCCGTTCAGTTTGTATGAATTATTTTTTTATGTAGACTTAATTCTTTTCCGACATGTGTTAAAGAAAATATTTTTTATCAAAGTCCACTTTATGCTTCAAAGGCCCTTTTCTAGCCTAGGTGAGTCGTAAGGATTTTTTTTCTAGTGAGTTCGTTACTAAATAGATTCCTATTGTCCACGACTTTAAAGTGAATTGCGGCCTACGAAGACTACTAATTCCACGTAATAAATATACGAGTAAAGATATCATCTTTAAATTAACACGGTAGTAGCTGAAATTGACAGATCAAATTTTTAGTGGAGGAGCCAGAGGGCGGTAGGGGAATAGCATTGCTAACTGAATCAACAAAATTAGAGGATGAGAAATTGATTGGACTCTAAATCATTTCCTTGATGGCGATCGGGCTGTAAATGTCGTATCCTGGGGGTTGGTGGGGCCACCACTCCGTTTATTAAAAAGTATATTTCATTTTGTAAAGTAAGGCCCTTCTGGGCTAAATATGAATCTTCCCTCCTTTCATTCTATTCATATTCTTATAGCTGCGTAAAAAATGCTTGTCTTCATTAACTTGTGTCATTTCACTTCGCCCATATTAGTTTTTTCATTGCTTGCTATGAAATTAATTCTCTTGTTGGCCAGATTTTTTGTCTCGTTTTGCGAGAATGGCGAAGACTGTAGACATTTATGCTTTAGATATCATAGGTAGTGTTGAAGTAGTGAGGGGGGGGGCTGGGTGCCTAGAACATCGATTGTAAAGAATTAAATTTTCAGCAAGATGGGTTAATATTAAATTTTTTGTTCCTACTCATAATTACGGACATATTTCGAAATTTTGTTTTCCCCCTCCCCTTCAACTGGTCCAGTTTCAGGCGTTAACAAACTCGATCTTAGGTTTATATGAAACTTAGGTTTATATGGAGTTTGGTTGCGACCAAACAGGAATTACATCGCTCTGTTAACGCTCTAGCGGTCGCAATTTTTGTTTGATCGTTACCAAACTCGATATTTAAACGTTAAATGCGAAACTAAAGATCGAGTTCGTTAACGGATAAAATTGGACCTTTGGGACGGGGAATTTGAAAATTCGAAATATCTCCGTTATTATTGTCGTTGATCGAACATTAGTATCAAATCTAAATCAATCTTATTGCAAATTTTAATTTTCTATAAATGTTGTTATGCACGTCTTTTCGTTATCTTGATAATTAACTGAGATATTTACATTTTAGCAGATTTCCCTTAAGTGAAATCAGCTAATGAGGTTGTACTCATGACGCGATTTTCGAAATTTTTCTTCAAATGTTCATCGATCCTACCCAGGAGATGACGAAAATGAGGTCCGTTCAAAACTCTCTCTCTCTCTCTCTCTCTCTCTCTCTCTCTCTCTCTATATATATATATATATATATATATATATACACACACATATATATTTGTATGTTACCGCTCTAGCGGTCGCAATTTTTGTCTTATCGTTACCAAACTTGATATATAATCGTTTTATGTAAAAAAAAAATATCAAGTTCGTTAATGGGTGAAATTCACCAGGGGGAGGGGGGGTTTAGAGAGGGATAATTTCGAAAATTCTTAATATCTCCGTCTTTATGCGACGGATCAAAAAATTGTATAGCAAATGTAATGTACTATAAATGTTGATATGTACATTTTTTCACTATCTTGATTATTTACCGAGATATTTGCATTTTTTAGTTTTCGATCTTCAGTAAAGCCCCACCCCTACTCATCTCATATTTTCAATATTCTGTTATGTTATGAAGCACATTGTTTGAAGCTTGAATACCAAATATTGTTCTCATTGAACTTTGAAGTTTTGAGATAAATTTAAATACGTGGTGCACGTGGGAAATCTGCTTAGTTAACGCAGCCCCTGCGTGATGGACTTTTTTTAGTTTTCGGCCTTCTGTAAAGCCTCACTCCTGCACATGCCAATTTAACAATAAGCTATTATATTTGAAGTACTTTATTTAAAACCTAAATACCAAATAATGTACTCATTGAACTTTTACGTTTTGAAATAAATGCAAATACGTGATGCATTCGGGAAATCTGCTTATTTAATGCATGTGTGACTGAATTTTTTTTACTCAAACACCTGAGCCACATTTAACTTCATGACCAGCTTAAATTCATGTCCTGTCTACATACGGTTCTTATTACAACAGAAATTAGGCAATAGATGATTGCAGATCATGTATGAACTATGTATTGTCTTAAGCATTGCCAGAGGAGTGTATGCCGCACTAAGGCAGTCCAGAATCGGCTTGGCATAACGATTTTCAAATCTCAATCGAACCAAGTATATGTTCTCTGTTGAAATACTTTATTGTTTCACCTTCAGCATTGTACATAATTTGTTTGTAAATTTCAAAATGTATCTTAATAATTTCTACTTTTCATTGCAGATCATTGGAGTTGATCACGTCTACTTTGTACAAAAAAATGTTCTGAATCTACGGACTAGAACTCTCGAAATTGAGGCATATAATGAGAGTTTCCAGTCACGAGTTGTAGTTCTGGAAACTTGCAGATATTTTGTGAGTAAATGGATTTCTTTTTTGTTGTTTATTTTACTGACTGATATGAAATATTTATTTGTATTTGTGTCACGCCCCATTCAAATTGAGTTTGACACAAAAAAGAAAAAAAAATATTATATACATATAGTTTTTATAAACCTTATTTTAACACTTTAATAAAACTTATTTATTTTACCAAGGTAACAATTAATAATTTACCAAAAGATATATAAATTATCTTGCATCTTTTAATATGAGAGATTTAAATGAATGACTAATATATGCTAGCGCTTCAATAAAATATCATTTCTATATATCGACTTATGAGTTGGTTCCTCCTTCATATATAATAAAAGAAGTCTGTCAAGCTGTGTAAACCTAGCAGATTACCCACGTGCTGGGATGGCACACTAGTGAACAAGAATGTACTAATAACTCGCTCGCTTAATAACTGAGTTAAGAGAAAATGTATAGAACAGCAATAGTAGAACATCAATAGCTTAACAGGATTTGCCCTTTAACATTTTTCGATCTGACTCATAGTAATGGAAATACTTTGAGTATTTGAAATTACCCCCTCTCTACCCTCTTCCCACTGTTCTGGGTCCGATTTCAGCCATTAAGTAATATTATATTTAGTGTTGCATGAACGTATTTGCGAGTACCATGCACTGTAAAAGTTCAATGAAAACAATATTTGGTATTTATGCTTAGAATAAAGCATAATGCTGGTCCATGCCATAACAGCTTATTGTTAATATGGCATGAGTAGGAGTGGGTGTTTGCTGAAGGCGGAAAACTAAACAATCCAAATATCTCGGTTAATAGTCAAGAGTCTTAATGTAAATATCTTATTTACAATATGATTGGTTCTATAAAAGTTTTTGATATGACTTGTAATAACAGATATTTCAAATTTTTGAAATTACCCTCTCTAAACCCCTCCCCTGACCAATTTCAGCCATTAACAAACTTAATCTTTAGTTTAGTATGAAACTTATGTATATCGAGTTTGGTAATGATAATACAAAATTGTGACTGCTAGAACAGTAACATACAAATAAATAAATAAATTTTGAATTGACCTCATTTTCGTCATCTAATAGACAGGATTGATGGGCAATTGAAGGATTTTTTCAAAAATTTCTTCAGGAATATAACTCCAATATCTGATTTCCCTTAAGGGAAATCTGCTAATATGCCGCCATCACTGGCTAGTCAGCTCAGACGAAGTAGGAGTACAAGGAAATCATGTGCTCTACAAGGAATTTTTTTATATAGGGTTCTTGAAATCCTTAAAAACTTTTAAATGTTTTTTAGTTATCTAATCTAGTGGTTACATATAATCAAAGAAACACAAATATTTGAAATATTTTCCAGCCAATCTGGTGATTTTTAAAAATTATAATTACAAAAATTGTCCACTTGTTTGCTAGTTTATTCAATGGAGCACTTTTTTCATTTGGGACTTTTTTTAATTCATTTTTTTAGGTTCACCCAGAAAATGCTGAATGGACATGTTTTGAACAGTGTGCCGAAGTTGACATCAAGTCTTTCTTGGGTTTTGAAAATACTATTGAAAAGTTGGCTATGAAACAATATTCTGCCAATATTGCTAAAGGCAAAGAGGTTATGGAGCATTTTATTACAGAACTTAAAAATGAGGGCATCACAAGTGTTGCTCGGTGGTCAAGAGATCCTGCCTCTCCTGATCTTGAAGACAGGTAAGTATAAGAGAGTCTCTACTGATTTATTATATATTCCTAAACATCCCTGGAAAATAAATGTAGCTATAGATTCAAGGCCTTATAATAAACGTTCTGAGGACTAAATCTTAGGGAAAATAGTTGCAATACAAGCTCATTGAGAAAATAAATATGTGATGTTTATTATTCCAAGAAAAAAACATGGGAGTTGGCTAGGGATTCTAGACTCCTGGGTCAATCTGAGTAATCCTGGAGAAATATTTACAATTCAACTGAGTACACAAAAAGAAAGTCCTATTTTTTTATATCGGTAACGAAGAAAAGGGGGGGAATAAAGACCTTTTTCTAGGTCTTAGTGAATTTCATCGTTGCCATGATAATTTCTTCTTAATCTTGAATACAAAATAATACCCCAAAAAATATAAGCCCATTCCTACTTACTACTCAACTAAAAATGAATGATATTAGTAATAAGAGTATATAAAATTACAAATAACTTAATGATATTTTTGTTGACATCAGTTTCAATATGTCCCTACAAATGGATATGCATTCCAATTAGAAATAACTGATGAGTTACCTTTTTTAATTAATTAATATTATATCAAATAATACTACTATTAATTATTTTTGTTTTATGACAATTTAATACAAAACCTTTTATTTTTTAGTCAGGAAGAAGAAGGCGAAGAAACAGCTAATTCCACGGAAATCTCTCTTTGCTCTAAACCTCGTCGCAATTCAGGTCAACAGTCTTCCAAAGGTGTTTAATTATTAATTTTAATTAATATCCCCATTACTATAAGTCTGATGGAAAAAAATGTATATAATCAATCTTGTTGCAAATTTAATTCTTCATAAAGCTTCTTGCAACAACGTTCTTTTATACACTTTTTCTCGAACTTGAATGTATTTTTTTTAATTCCCAATTTCCATCATCTCACTTTAACAATAAGCATATACATCATGTCAAAAATTTTATAGAACCAATCTTGTTAAACATTTAATTTTCTACAATAGTTGTTCAATATTATTTTTTTTCTCATCTCAAATATTAAGGTATAAGTAACTGAATCACTAAAAATCTTATTTCCAGCATATATTTCAATTTCTGTTTGCATAGGCTTCTTACTATAGGATAAATACAGAATAGATGGTGAGGTGACAGACTTTGTAACAAGTCATTACAATTCAAATAAGAAAAGACTGATAATAGTAGAGGAGTAATCTCCTAATAATAAATTTTCATTACAATTGTTAAGATTCACTGGAAGTTAAAATATTTTCTTTTATATTTTATTCTTTTATAGAAATATTGGTCTATATTTTTAAGTCTTATATTAAATTATTGATTTTATTTTTAGAATGTCAGTCACAGCTGGACTCTGAGTACATCCAAAGGTATTTAGGCCAGTTGACCCTTATGCAGGAATCGAAACTTGTCCAATTGAGGAAGTCATTTGCCCAACTTCATAAATCAAAGGTTTGTGACATTATTTTATATTCATCAAAAGTATATCACCTCTCTACTAACATGTGTTGAACATTTGTTACCTACTCAACTCATCTCTGACGGCCAGAAATGATTATTTAAATGACTTAATGATATGTTCATTTCAAAAGTTGTATGACAACATTACACAATCCGTTGTGTATTTAACAAGATGCCAATATTAATTTATTTACGCTGTATTATGTTTTATTATTGTGCATGTGTGTGCGCGCGCATGTGAGTGTGAGCATGAGTGTGTGTGTGTGTGTGTGTGTGTGTGTGTGCGTGCGCGCACGCGTGCATGCGTGCGTGTGTGTGTGTGAGTGCATGTGTAAAAATATTGAAATAGAAATCTAAAAAGTATTCCAAAAACTTTAAGTAAATCCTTATTTCCTGTGGTTGGAGTCTTGTGGGTTTCCTCTTTGTAAGGAAACTACAGAAAACCTAAATATGGTTTTTGTTTAAACTTTTATTTTGTTTTCAGGTTCCTAGTGACACAACTCTACTTAGATTCCTACGAGCAAGAGACTTTAATGTGGAGAAAGCCCGTGCTCTCCTCACAGAGTCATTGAGCTGGAGGAAGAAGCACAATGTTGATAAAGCTCTCTCTGAATATGTAGTGCCACAGATGGTTAAAGATTACTTCCCTGGTGGCTGGCATCATCATGACAAAGGTCAGTTTGGAAAACATTTGCAGTTCGAGACACATGACTTTTTAATTTTTTGGGAAACAATTTTTTTTCCTCCTCCCCTCTCCACTAATTATTGTGCCTATGCATATATCTTTCTCTGGTGCTCAGGTTAGCCGAAATGTAAAGCCATGGGGGATTCAAACCCATAACTCTTGGTTTACGAAGTTTATTAAATTTGTAAATCAAAAGTGAACCCCCATTTGAGCAATAGGAATTTATTTAGTGAAGAACTCGCTAAATAAAATCATAGTCCCATCCTAGCTAGAAAAGTTTTGTAACTATATACAGAACTACTATTTCACATTTAACTACCAGCTAAAGTGCGCCAAGTGGCATTTGGAGTTGGGAAAATGAAAGTAGTCATTCTTTTGCCTTTTGTTGTCCATCATTCAAACTTTCAAACTTTATTTTAAATTATATTTTTTAACTGTTCTTTTAGATGGACGACCTGTCTACTTGTTGCGATTAGGACAGATGGATGTGAAAGGCCTTTTGAAGACAATTGGTGAAGATGGTCTTCTTAAACTTGTAAGTTTATTTTCTTTTATTAATATTGCTATTTCATGTAAATAATAGTAAATCAAAACTTTGTTAGTTATATGTACTTATGACACCTACCTAACTATGGCTTTACAATTTCAAACTGAATTTTTGGTGATTACAAAAAGTGGGAAAAAGGCATTTGTGACGTATTCACTGCTCAACTGATAAATGATTATTTAGTGAGATGGAGAATGTGAATTTGAAATGCAATGAAACATACATTGTAATTATAATGCTAGACTAGAATTTAGGAGTGTGATGAGTGTATGAGTCAAGGAGAACTTGATGATTCTTGACAAATCATCATTTATTTTCATTTTAAGGTGGGTTATTAATAATTTGGAGATTTATTTTTTCAGAATATTTCAAAGTTAGGTGAGATCACTTAAAATTATTTGTATTTTAAGATGTTTTTTATGATTATATAGAGTAAGACTTATAATTGACTTATATTTTATAGATGTCTATGGGTTCTCAAATATCTGCATGATCCTCCATTGAGGTAGGGGAATCGAAGGCTAGTAGGTCCTTATCAATTTTATAAGAGAGGTGTCACTTGGGTCTTGGGTAGCGGCCCGGGTGGGTGCTTCCTCTCAACAGCTGGTCATTGGTATAGTGGTTGTATGTTGAACACTCAAGAGAAACTAGCAAACTTGCTGGCACAAGTTCTTTGGTTGAAATTAGATTGGTTTGAAGTTAGATTGGGTGTATTAGGGGTGTGGATAGTTCCTGGGATAGCCTTAAGATACTCTTAGTTTAGGAAGTAGGGGTTTAAAAGCACTTTCCCTTCTGTAGGCTGTAGGTGAGATTGAAGAGCCTTAGGCCTAAAGGCCAGATATGTCCATTAACTGTTTCCACTCTGCAGTGTAAACTCTCTGTGTATGGTCTTAGGGCTGTGTATGAAAGTTTTTGCGAAATCAGCTATTGATTTTTATTATATTTTAGTTAAAGTATATGTATAAAAATTAGATCTTATTTTTATAATCTGTTTTCAAAAAGATTTTATAACCTGTGTTAGGGCTCAGGTTAGCCATGTGAGTTAAACCATTGACCTTAATCTCACATGGTAAGCCTAGAGTGGCGAGTTCGATTCTTGCCTGGGCAAAGGAAATTATTTAGTGATGAAACTCATTAAATAACATCCTAAATCGCACCCTGGCTAGAAAAGGGTAGTAACCTGTAGATAACCCGTCCCAATTAGCCTGAGTTGCAAAAAGTGGACGTTAATAAATTATAATAATAACCTAATCAATAATAATAATAATAATAATAACCTGTGTTGTTAAAAGATCAACCTAACACCTATAATTGAAATCTACTTTTTAATTCAGCCACTGTCAAAAAGTTATTAGGACAACTTCAGTATTTTGTTAAATTTTTCTTTCAACAAAAATGAAAATCTGTACTTCTTGTAGCCAAATTATATAAGGAAAAGAAATCTGAACTGGTGATAATCTGATATAATAGTATTATATTTTATGTAATTATTGTTTCTTAATTATTCTATTAAATAGGATTAACTTCAATTTTTATGTGCCCTAGACTATGCATGTTTGCGAAGAGGGGCTTCGCCTAACTGAAGAAGCTACTCTTACTTCTGGGAAACCTATATCAACTTGGTGCCTTCTGGTAGATCTAGAAGGACTTAATATGAGGCATCTCTGGAGACCTGGAATTAAGGTGATTCATTTAAATTTGAATCTATTTAACACAACTGTTATTTAGGAGTAATGGTCTAGAGTACAATTAATTGTTCTCAGGGATAGTAGTTTTCTTTAGGAAATATCACAATTCATAATTAATGAATTCATTTTATTTTCTTAGGCTCTTCTTCATATCATAGAAATAGTGGAAGCCAACTATCCAGAAACCCTTGGTCGAGTTCTCATCATTCGAGCTCCTCGAGTATTTCCCATTTTATGGACTCTAGTTTCTACATTCATTGGTAATCATTTATTTAATTTATTAAGGGAACATGTTTTATTACTGTGTGTGTTTGTTTTTTAATTCTGTTAAATTTTTAAGAACCATTTCTTTTGCTGATGAAATTTTGATTAGTAAATAATAATTTCCTATACTTTTCAATCCACATTGAAATATTTTTCTTTTCTGCAGTAGTTCATTAGCTTTCTATCTGACTAGTGTAACAATTATGATCTGCCATTGTAGTTTACAAAATATAATAACAAAGAAATGACATGGTTTATGGTTGATTGTTACTGGGATAATTAAGTGTTGAAATGCTAGCATTTTATTAGATTCACATTCAAATGGAAGTCTAAAATTTTTAATAATTTCAAGCTAAAAGTTTTAAAAACAAAAACTTTACAGTGACCTTTTATTGATAACAAAATCATCAATAGCGCATTATCTTCATTTTAGTTCTTTTAAACAAAAAATGATTTTACTTTATTTATTTAATTTAGTTTGTTGTTGTTATTATTTATGAAAATCCACTTTATGCTACTACTATTAGTTGCTGATATCCTTTGTTCATGTGAACAAAATCCTTGTGTATGTCACCTGATTAGGAATGATTAGGCTTTAAGGTGGCTAAATAAAATCCCCTTTTCAATAGTCTTATGTAGGTTGGTGCCTATACATTTTGCTATTTACATTTTAATATAGTGTAATTGAATATAATGAAACCTCACAGATAACTATTTCATTAATTTAAAAAATAAATAGTATTTCATTAATGTTTATTATTTTATTGATTAGTTTTCAGTCCCATAGTAAATTTATTAATTCCAGTTTTTGAAACTTGTTGCTTCTTAATTATTAAAATACCTTAGAACTTGTCTCTTTTTCTTCAACCCCTAGACATTTCATAAATGTTTTATTTTATTTTTTTGGTTCAATACTTAATTTATATTGTTTCTTAATCACATCTGAAATCATTTGTTAATCATGTTCTTTGTTACAAAATATGTTTCATCATCATATTAACATAATTCGTTTCTCTGTATTATATTATGTATTACCTCAAAGATTCTCTCTTTTTTTCCACCCTTAAGTAGATCATCAGAAAACATTAAGGTTTTTTAATATCTTTAGAACTCTACACAAAATATATTTAATCCCCCATCTCTTGAAAGTTGACCCTTTCAGATATGTTCTTTCACAAGCATGCTGCAAATCACTGCCAAATGTCCAAAAAATTACTGCAAAGATGCACAGCATCGACACATATATTTTGAACCAGTTAAATTTTTCTTTATTTTCTATAATATTGTTTCTTGTAATACAAATAGGCTTGGCACCTCTATTTTTCCTGGCATCTACAATGTAGATATTTGGAGGCTTTGTTCCAACAATAGAAATGGTTGATGGTGATCTAGAAATATTCATTTTCTGAGTGATGTGACTCTTCCTCTTTTTTAATCTGTTTTCACTGGTCTTTAAAGGGACCTCTGAATGGCATCTTTTTATCTGAAAACTAATGGTTTTATCAGTTGAATATGTAAATTATAAGTTACCTTGGCAGAACCTATAAAAACACTTCATCGGTTAGTGCATAATCCATCTTTCATTGGATAATACATAGCCCATGAAGGATTCTAAAAAAGAAACAGGATACCTATTTACTAAAGGACATGAATTGTATTCAAATCTCTATATAACTGAGTCTAATAAGTAAACATTTTCTTCTTCCTTACGAACTTACATTACATTGTGCGGATTACATTCGAGTTCATCATGGAAATAATTGTTAGTATCCTGTATTTTATTAGTTTTCTTTTGGTATTCATGATCGGGAAGGTAATTGTGAGTATATCTTTCATTAGTTATATTTATATTGTGGCTTCTCGACTTTTCTAACCTCCTAATGTCCATTTTTATTATTATTCAATTTCAACTAATACCATGAAATTTTGAGAGTGATTTATTTACATCATAGTATACCCATTTAATTTGTTGATTTTTAAAATCACATGTTATGAATTTATTTAGTTGTCATACATTTACATTCATATGGCAAATGTGATGTTTTTTTTTTTCATTCACTTTGATACAAGTACTATTAATAAAGTTCATGTCAAGAGTAAATTTACCCAGTTTTGCTAAGTAAATTTACCCAGGGAATTCATATATGAAGGGGGTACAATGATGACAACATTAAACGAGAATGAAATAAGGCTCAGGTGTTTGGTTGGGTACTATCTGCTATGAGGATAAATTGAGAATAAGCTTTCCATGGCTTATTACGCTAATAAAGTTGGTCCTTTATTTAGTAACTGTAGCTTTGGCCGTTCCGCAGGAACAATTTTTTCTACAAATTTTATTTTTATACATAGGGCTGTCCAATAGAATTGGGATGCTTAAACACAGAGGTTATTTATATTAATTTCTTCAGATACTCATTTAGGTTTTTCCTGAATTATTTACTCCTTAGGAATTGACATTTATTATTTGTTCCATTTTGCCAATGCCTTATAATAGTAATTCTTCCATTTATTTAGTGTAATTAAATGAAAATTTCTGTTGTATAGGATTCTACTAGTCTTTCCTTACATTCATACATTGAAATTTAATTCCATCCTTCCTTCTTTTAATTCTTACTGGTGCCTCTTTGATGGGACAAGAGTGGGGATACTATATAATAAAAGTTGTAGTTTCCATACTTATACTAATGAATGTTGGCTAGGGCTAGGGGCTGCGATGGGATGTCTAACAATTCTGCACTCCTTTTAATGAAAATTGTATGAAGTTGTTTATTTTTATCTTTGCTTATTTTGATAATATAATAGTATGATTAAACCTATTTTTGATATGACTTCTGTTTTGTTTTATATTTTAAATTTCAATATTCCAAAAAAAAACATTCGATTTTTGGAATGTTTGAAGTACAAACCTTCTATCTCTAGTGCATTTCCACTCAGTAACTTGAAAACTTTTAAAATATTGAATTTTTATATATTTTATTTTATTTATTTCAGATGATGTTACTCGAACTAAGTTCCTGTTTTATGGAGGTAATGATTACCAAGAGCCTGGAGGTCTCATAGATTATATACCACAGGAGTATGTTCCTGATTTTCTTGGAGGTCCTTGTAAGGTAATTCACAAAGTTTTAATAAAATAATTTTATGAATATTTTATTAGCCACAAAGTAAATTCTATCAAAGATATTTCAGTAGTTCAAGAGATTTGTGTAATACGAAAAGGGAAAATTCTTCACTGTCTATTTATAATAATTTCATTTTCTATTCGATATACTGAATTGCAGATGACCGGTGGATACTTTTGAGTCCAAGGAGTGACCCAACTCAAAAATACATGTTAAAATTTTGAAGGATCATAGGATTATCAGATGTCATTTGGGCACCGGGAATTACACACCTTAAAATTGAACGTAGTTTAAGATGCGGCATTTCTCATGCAATCATTTTTCATGTTCATGACAATTTAAGTTTTCAACTATTTTATTTTGAGTTGCAATGTTCCAATGAACTGGGTGTGTATATTATAAAAACCGTTAACTGATAAACTTTTGCAATTAAAAAAAAATGATTTACTCATAAAATTAGGAAATAAGAACAAGGAGAAAAAGGGAGGAGGGAAACATTTCTGAAAGAAAAAAAAAGTCGTTGCAAGGGATATACTATAGTTTTGGGATAAATATTGTCTTAATTATTATATATCTCATACTATTACAAATCACTTTTATAGTACTGCATGGCAAGAGTATATAATTCAGTATAGGGATTCAAGTCAGTATTTCCTTCAAAAAGCATTTATTAATCTAAGTATTTTCAGATTGCTTTTTCAAAAAGTACTGGGCAGTGGAAGCTAGTTATTAGAAATAAATAAATAGATGTTCCTTCTGCAGACAATTTACTTTGCAAGGGACAGAGCTTGCAATTAAATTTGCCTTTTCTCGACTGTGGTCAGTGGTTGCCATATTAAACCTATGCATTGAACTTCAGAAATTTTTATCCGCTCAGTTGGTGACCATTAATCATTTATATGATACTGACTATTCAGCTCTTAGATATACTATAAATAATTAATGAAGAACAGTATTTTATCTCAATTACATATTTTCTTTTAGAAACGTATTTGACATTTGTTGCCCATCATCTTTATATTATTATATAATCTTCTTCTTTTCATCTACTATGTGGGATTAATATACATTTGAACACATTTTTCAACATCACAATCATGAGTACATCCTCTATAACTTATTTTCCTCGAGTGAAATCTGCTAAAATGATATGAGTAAATGAAAACTTGGAAGGCAATTTGAATTGGGAATTTTTCCAGAAGGTTTAAAAAATACATTACAAAATGAGTGGATATATTTCAGTAAATACATATATTTGAAAACTACTTCAAAAATTTATGGACTGATCATGCTTTATTAAATAGTTAGAGTGAATTCAATATTCAAGAATGCTCCCTGAACCTTTTCATTTATTCTCTATTTCCTATTCCATGCATACATAGTTTCAGTCACCTGATTTCATTAATTCTTCTTTAGTGAATCAAATTTGACTCCAGCAATACCTTATTCTTATTCCACTCCTTACTTTTCAAAGACTCTTTAGTTAGCATTTCAAATTAATCATTGTTTTTAGTTTGTTGAAACTATCTGAAACAATACTTTTATTTCAGACTAGTGTGGTAGAGGGAAGTTTAGTTCCTAAAAGCATGTATCTCACTGAAGCAGAACTCGGAAAGGATGGACATCAAATGACAGATGATAGCATGTATCACTCTGTCAGTCTCTCTAAAGGACAGGTATGGGTTTTAATATTTATCATATTTTACTTTATTTTATTATTGTGCGTGTTTGAGGGCATGTGTGTTTGTATGCAAGTATGTGTATGTATGTACACACATGGGTGCGTGTGTGTGTGTGTGTGTGCAGCGTGTTTTATTCACATAAAGTAAATACATTGAAAATTGAAGTAGTTAACTAGTTTTAAGACATCATTCAATAAAAATGTTATGACAAATTTTTCAATGAGGATTCTATTAAAATGAGAATACCTCTACCATCACCACTACTCATAAGGAGTTTCACAATGAAATAAGGATAAGAAAAAATGACTAACTCAGGACCAAATAGATCATATATTTTTGTGTATTAGGCATTTCTATCATGTGAAACTACTAGTGGGGCTGACTTTTTAACAGGGAATCATTTCCTGGTTCTGGCTACTACTGAGAAAGAGAAGAAATGATATGGAACCATTATGTTTTGGTGCAGATTCCCAATCAAGTCTGTAAAGAAAGACGAAAGATAAGTGCGAAGGAAGTAACATTTAGCTCTATGTGGAAAAAAAGATGGGGAAGAAAGATGTGACCAAAATTATGATTTTTTTTTTTTTATGCAAGACATTGAGTTCTTTTACAACCTCTTACTAGAGAAAAATTAAAATAATTTATTAATCTTTCTTATATTCATTATTATATTTTGTAGGTACATGAGGTCAAGCTGAATATTTCTGATGCTGGAAGTGTTATTACTTGGGACTTTGACATAATTCGTGAGGATGTAACTTTCATGGTGACCAAAGGCAGTAATTCACCAAAACATGCATATGCAGGTAATTAAATACCAAATGAAAAATTATTAATCGAACCCAGAGTGATGTCATTCAGCTGGTGACTACTCCAACCAACATCTTTCGTACCTGTTTTTATTTTATTGTATTGTATAAGTAATAAAATATTCTATGTAAATGATTCCCAGCTCTAAATGATTAAACCTGATTTTTATCTTTTGTGCATGTCGTAAATTCAGCTGTATTTTCACTTAAAATGCCTAGTAAAATCTTGCCAGCATGTTGTGACTATAGGCATGGTCGACGATGAGGTCTGATAAAAAAAGAGCAGCGGTTTGTAGATTTTTCAAACCGAATAAATATATTCTTGGCTGTGATTGACTGATTTTATTGAGAACACATTGAATTAGTTTAAAATACGTTTACGTCCCTATCCTGTCACTACTTAAAAGGAGAAATTAGGTTTCTTTGAGACAAAACAATCAATAAAAAGAACCAAAAGAAAAATCATTTTCTCAAGATATTCTCATGAATATCTTGAATTTGTCATATTCCAAAAAATAATGAAAGCGGTATCACCGTAAACTAATTAATAATAAAGATTTTACCCAAAATTACTAGCCAGAAACCATCACCACCAAAATAAGTGTTTCGGATGCTATGAAGTCGAAAAAATGGATTAACTAAATTTAAGTATATAATAAAATATCTCAAGGCTTTAGAAACTCCAGCCTTTTTACTATAGAATTACATTGACTTTAGGTAAAACGATTTAGACGAATGACTGTTTATTACTGAGTAAAAACAAAATTTCCATCACACAGAGGCTGGTTGAATTATGGAGATTTTCCACATACTGGAGGAATACAGATGATGATGTCATGTGGTTATTTTGATCTCAATTTGTCACTTGGTAATTACTCTATGTAAACAAAGCTTCAAACTTTAGTTGGATATGAGTTGTTTAGTAATATTGTATTGTATAATAGCCAAACATTAAAAATACACGCTAAAATAGAACTGAGTGAGAAAATTACATGATCAACAAGACTACTATCCATTTAACATATTTTGATATTATTCACAATAATGAAAATATTTCAGAATTTACATTTCTCCCTCATTCCAGCTTCTCCGATGTTGACCATCAACGAATTTGACCATTTGTTTTACTTGAAAAATTTACTATAGTTTTTGGTTGCAATCAAATAAAAATTGAGACTTTTAGACATTTATTTTATTTTAATTTTATCATTACCAAATTTGACATTTAAACTTCCATGGGAGATGAGAGAAAATGCAAAATTGTGATTTTCACTTTTATTATGTGGCACTCACATCATCATGTGTGTATCATTCCAGCATAGCAAATCTCATTACTTCCTATACTTTCAAGTACTCTTTTACTTGATCGTTTAACAGTTGCTTGCAACGGTCAATAGTATCCTCTCTTTTAACTAAGAATCAAATGCAATAAGTAATTTTGAGGTATGTTTATATTATTGATAAATAACTATTTAATCTTATTACTGTGGTTAAAGCTTATATAGAAAGTAATAATGTGTTTACAATATGGAAAAATACATATCTAAATTATTGCGCCATTTCTGATTATAGTATAGTGATTTGAAAATTAAAAAGGCACTCTTAAGTACGAATCATGATTTTAAAATATTAATTTTTTTTCTTTTTACTGATTACTTAAATATTTTCAGTTGAAGACGAAAACTGTAAAGTTGAAGGGCCGCTTACCTGTAGGGATGGAGAGAGTGTGCAAGGGTCACATGTCTGTGCTACTCCTGGGCAGTATGTACTTTCATGGAGTCACCAGGGTGATCATAAAGCTCAGTTAATGTATTACTACGAAATTCTGTCTTCTGTTGATTACAGGTAAAAATAAGTTCTTTTGTAATATTATTAGATTTCATTTCATTTTTTAACTAATTGTTCTATTCTCTGATTAAACGATGTATAGTTAATAATTGTAGGATATGTCTTAAGTATATATTTTATTTGTATGATGTTTTTGTACATTTTTAAATTACGGATCTATCTAACTTCAATAGTCAAATCAATGCATACCTTTGTGACCTTATTCTTTAGTATGCTCTGGTGAATCTAGAAACCCCTGTTTATGGCAAAAGCAACAAGGTACGCCTTCTCTACAGACTTTACATACATACATATATCAGTTAACACTTTTTTTGACCCAAATTGAGACCTTCAAGTAATAAATCAATTCTCGTACTGGTGGGAATCAAACCAACTAATAAAAGCTCGCCAAAAACATAAAGGCCTAAGAACATGGCTTATGCATGGCACCACAGACTTATTTTTAAAAAATGGAAAACTCCTATAGTTATTTAATAAATATAAGAATATGCAAAATTGTTTAATGCTCTGGTTGAGAATCTGAATATATCCTCTTCAGATTACCATTTCTTTATTATTGGTAGACTTATTAACATCATTAATTAAATTTTTTGATTAAAGCACCAAAAATAATTGGTAAAAGCAAGAAGAGAACTAAAAACAGGCTTTCCTTCCACAAACAGTGTATTTAAAAGCGACAGTTTCTTCATAGCAAGAGCTCCATAATCATCCCCCTGTCAACACACAAACAAGTTATATAACAAATATTCAATTTAAACAAACAACACTATGATACAGAATTAAGAATACACGATAAATTTATTTATATATATTTCTTCTTGATTTATTCTTTATACCATCCAGCACCTTTCTTTTAAAAATGGAAAGTTATAAATATTTATCTTTTACTTTTTAGAAGGACTTCCTGATATTTGCATTTAAACTTAATGGTTAATTGTTCTATTGAGCTGTAACAAAAGTATTTTGATCTCATCTTTTTTTTATAAAAAAGTATTATGTTTTACTCTTTTCTTTGTTCCTTTGGAATAAGGACACTACCTCAGTAAAAAGCTTTTTTGCTGCCGAGAAAACAAAAATAACTAAGACTTCTACTACTACTGCTTGTTTTGTAAGTTTGTGAAAGGAGACTACTGGTACTCTTTGCCATCGCTCAGTGCTGGAGAGGAAAATCTTCAAGTTGTACTTACTATCAGCTCTCACGAAGCTGCTGTTTATACAATTAATAAGCATTTCTAAGACATAGGAAATCTTCTAAAGCGTTTTGAAATGATAGTCAGATGCAGGAATTCTCTCTAATTTCAAAGTTATTAAATGGATTTTAATATCTAATTCAAAATGGGTTTATTGCTGCTATATTAATAAGACGATTGACTGTTTTAAGCTTAACTAGCTGGGTTCAAATAGTGTAAAATTCACTAGAAATATCATGCTCCTTATTCTATGTAATTATGAAGAAACAATTCATTTTTATTTGGTTTCTTACAATATGGTATTATATTTAAATTTAAAATAATAAAAATGTTTGTCTCAGAGACCACTTACATAATGACATTGCTATCCATATAAATTCTTGAAAGATGGAATACTTTAATTGCCACTAATATCCTAATACTTTTGTTACATCGGAATACTTTTTATTTTTCTAAGCATTAGTTACAAATTTCCCCCAAGGAATTCTGTTATTTGTCTTTTTTACCTAAAAAATCGCCAAAATATATTTTTTACCTGTAATTTTTATTTTATAGGACTCTTCTTGAAGTTGTTCAAGAACCGAAGGGATTCCAAAATAAAGAAATTGCTCGGAACAAATTATCTAAATTGTTTGTCCTAGTCTTTCAGAATGACAATTTTGTCCAATAAAATAGCAGTATTTAATGGAAGTCTACTTTCTTAACTTGCTTGGATTACAATCACCATGAATAGAATACTTAGTATTTTATTCTTAGTTCTGTATTAGTTCTCACTGTGTATTAAACTATTTGTTGTATTTATTGCCTGTTTCAATAACGAAGTTGTTTGACCTGGTTATCGAATCTTTTACTTGTTCGATCTTGGATGTTTTTGCCACCACACAGGAATTAAAATAAACATAAGAAGAAAACTACAATTTTTTTGGAATAAATGTTGTTAGACTCTATAATAATATTAGGATTTCAATAATCATATAATATTCATGAGACAATAAACTATTCAGTATAATCTTTCACACTAGCATATTACAGGTAGATTGATTTTTTTTTTTATAGATAGTATGCTTATTCCCCATGCTTACCCTGTTTTACGTAGGCTTGAGACTGAGAGGAAATGTGGTTCTTCAACTCCTAGTAATACTTGAACCTTAACAGATAGAGGGTGCCTGGGGTTAATTTAACCCTGGTTTATACAATTGACTGCAGTATAGAAAATACCAAATACATGGGGTCCTCTAGAGGAATGAGGGAGATTAGTGATCCTTTCAAGTGCTTCGATGCTCAGTAAAACATTCCCTGTTTGAAGTTTCTCCAGAAAAGAAAAAGTGCAAATATAAAGTAGTCAACTGACTAATTGTTGTATATGAAAATGGAACATGTATTCTGGAGAGCTTTTTTGGTCTAGGAAAGAAGGGCCCCGAGAAATATATTTGGAGATGTGAGAGAACTGAAATATTAAAGGATCAGAGGCAATGATGAACTGATGGAATAGCCTGATATCATCTGTCTTATTAAGGACAGATTGCACTCATAAGAGCTTGTAAAAATTGGAGCCTAATTGGCTGCTGTTGAAAATGTTGAATGATACGGGAGGTGGTGCCCTGGCCAGACAGAAGTGGATGCGCTAAGGGAGGACTTGCAAAGGATGGAAACCTGGAGTTGGAAGATCCTAACTATGAACCACTAAAGAGTGATAGAGGCTGAGGTCCTACAGGGACTGTAGGGGCTAGTAGTAAATAGAAATTATTACTTTATATAAATATTATGTTGTTTAGGATCTAGGTGCATGATTACTTTTGAGAGTAAATATGTGTATTTTCCAACGGAGGAATTCTCCTTGTCTCTTTGTGTTGTTCTGTGTTGTCTTATGTTCTCGTCTGTCAGAAAAAAAGAGGCAATGAAATGGTCATAGCTAATATTTATTTACAAAATATATTCAGAAATAAATTTTTGTGCACAGAAATATTTGGAATTGGGTCAATTTGAAATTGTGACTGACTGTGTGTGGTTTTCGTGCCGCCAGGGGATCAATGTCCAGCCTACAGTCTGCAAACAGCTCCTTCTCTGCCCTCAGCTCATCGATCAATGCTCACAGATGATATAAGGAGTTTACCTCTCCATTCTTACCGGAGGAGCCTTAGCCAAACACAAGGGTTCTTCAATGTTAAATCTATTTTAATCATTTAGAAACTTTAGATTCAAATATCTTTATTATAAGTTACTATGCAAGTAAAGATGTAGCCAGGCTTGCCTAAACAGTTGATCTGTTTTCTGGCAAAAGTTGCCTGGTAGTTTATAAAAATATTAAATGTATTTGTTGGGATAATTGTGTGAAAATGAATGAATATGTTCAGGGCTTAGGATTGATTGGTGGTACGTATTGGTAACTACTTAAACTGTGTTTGTCAGGATTTTAGCCCAGCTAAGATAATTACAGTTATTTCGAAGAGACGATAATGAGGTATTTACAGTTTAAGGCAATTATTGATTATACTAGAGTAATTGAACTTTTAAAGAGTTGTATTGTAAGGATATGACTTTTGGATCTATAATCATTTTTGATTACTGGAAAAGTTCTTTGCTTATGGATGCAATGGTCAAGAGGGGAAAATTGTTGGGAATCAAAGTCATGAATAAAATATTACACTGTGATTTAAACTATGCAGTCTTAGTTTAAATTGGATCATTAATTTAAAGAGCATTATAGTTTTTTCTAATTTCTATCATATTTCTAAAATATGGTCTTTGTTTTGAAGTTCTGGGATGATTCTACTCGTTTAAATATAATGATTATTCATTTTAGGCTGGTAGTAAAACATTCATCCTGGTGTGATCCTAATAAAATTTGATGAAATGTTTATCTTGCTATAAGTGAAATTGTAATTTTATACATTTTGTTATAAAATATGGCCATTGGATGAATAATTTAATAATGTCTTGGTTAAAACTTTATTATCTACAGAGAAGCCTGAAGAACTGGGTTCTACACAATATGCCATTTAATTATTCGTTCTCTGTAATCATATGCCTTTACTGTCTACAATTTAAAAAACAAAAATAGGATATTCATGTTTGTTTTGTTTTTTTAAATTGCCCTTCATTTTATTTAACAGCATTAATAGAAATCTGGAGTCCTGCAACATTCGATTTACTTTAAAAAAAGCCCTGGACATATGGAATTTACATCCAAATTTAATTTATATTTAAAAGTGCAATCATTCCTATGATATATATTCATAATTTATTTTAGTACTTCATATTTGACGATTTTGCTTGTTTGATTTACAAAAGGATTGCAGCATTAATAAATTATAAGTTAATTTTTTTATATTTTAATTTACAGTTTCTTTCTATAAATGTGATTTTTAGCTGTATGTTAAGGTTTGTCCAAGTATAGTTTGACAGTCCCAGTATTTGGCTGAAACTAAACTGTTATAAATGTTTTAAAAAAATGCTCAAGAAAACATTCTTTTAGGGTAGTAATATAACAACTTGTTGAAATCATTTTTAAGATATTCCGATGTACAATGATGGTTGTGGTTATGAAATTGTTAATTAATTAAATTAGTGAATCATTGTTTCAAGACTAAAGTCATTAGTGAATTTAAATAGTAGTTCTAAACTTTTAGAAAACAATTTTATTGTGATATTGGTTTAAAATTTGGTTTGATAATGAATAATTTAAAAGGGTAGTGTGAATTGAGTTCTCTTTATTTTTATAACAATAGATTAAATTAAATTAGTAAAAAAAAAAAAACTATAATTTCATGTGAGGTTATTTTTATTATTTTTTATCTGTCAGTTAGGGCTTGTTTTACTCTTTTTAAGTTTGGGACTTCTGATATTATTCAGTGAAAGAATAGGTACACAAGGTCCACTGTGGTTTATGAATGGATTTTCATTTAGATATTGTCATATTACTAGAGATAGCTCACATAGATTTAATATTTGCTTATTATCTAAGCGAGCAAATATTCTTAAAAGACTTGCAAGGCATCTTTTTCTGTAATAAAGTAAAAATCTTCTAAAAAGTTAGACAATGCAATTACTGGGTTTTATAATCCATGTTTTGAGTAGTGTTCTCCTATTGAATTAGGCTCAGAAGTATAAATTGAAATACCCTAAATATTTAAATAATTTGCAGTCTTTTTAATTTAATACTTGTAGTCAAATAATACATTTCTATTCATATTTAGAATAAAATGGAATTTATATTAAAGCACCAGTTATTAAGTAGTAAATATAGCATTATAATGTTAGATAAATCAAATATCAATCATACTAAAAGTAATGAGTAGTTTGAAATTATGAAATCTTTAATGAGTTTTTATATAGTTATCAAAATCGAGCAAGTTTGGCTTTCTTCTCCAGCATTGTTTCCTTAAACTGTCTCTATGTTTATTTGTTTTTTATGTTTATTAGTTTTCTTTCCTTCTTCAAGGAAGTGTAACCTTTCTGGGCAGCAGATGAGGAAATGTTAAATAAGCTTTAATTTATTGTCACCTATGTCCGTTCTTAATTTAAAACAAATTGGTCATTTATTTTTGTGCAAATGTATACATTTAATATTATGAGAACTCTTCAGCTTCAATTCTGCAGTTGCCTATCAAGTGGTTTACCTGAAAGTATGAACTGCGTTTCCATCATTTTCATTTTTTTTTTTTTTTATCTAAAATATTTATTAGCCCATAGAGCTTAGAAGGCATAAACCTTATTCGGAGTGGAGTCAGAGGCCTATTAGCTGGACCCTAGCCAGCTAGAGTGGAGCTAATAGGCCTCTGACTGATCTGAAGATGAGGTTCATGTCGTGAAAGCTCTATGCGCTAGTATGTATTTTTTGACGGTTTAGCTTTTTATTTAAGATACCAAGATGTAGCCCCCACCTCCTGGCCAATGTATTATTTTTATTTTGTTTAAGGCTTAATTTCCTAGGCCGATACTATTTTCTTATCACTTCACTTATTTGTTATCACTTTATTACTGCATAATTAATCAATTTATTTGATGATTTATAAATCATGCTTTTTCTAGTTATTGAATATAGACTTAATTATTCATTTTTTTTTTTTTTTTTTAATTTATTGCTGGAGAAGAGAGTGCAATGAATTAAGAACACACAGCAAGAAAGAGCTTAAATGTTTGTCACATGCCTTTTCATTTTAAGAATATATTTTTTAAAAATTATTTTTTAATTTGAGTTCATAATTATATTCTTAAATTTAAATCACCAACTTTTTGTTTAAGTAAAAACTCTTTAAATCATTTGATATTTTCTTTATAATGCTATAACAAGAATTTGGAAAGTACAATATTGACACAAAAACTCAGATTTCTGAGAATGTAAAAAAGATCTTAAAAATGGATTGGTCTTTTTATGGCAAAACTATTTTTTTTTTTTTTTTTTTTTAAGTTTCTAATTCAAATTGTGATTTTTTTCGGAATCAGGGTTTATGTTGGTGATTAAAATGATTTAGGGATTAACTAAATAAAAAGGTTAGTTCTTGATAATAACCATTTTCCTTATAATTTTTTGGAAGTTATAGTTATGAAGCTGGAAGCAACCACTTTCTGAAAAAATAATACTGCACAGTTAATTTCAGAATTTTCCTTGCTTAATGTATTTAGCTGAGGATAAATTTATTACTAGTCTGAGAGTTAATACTGATTTGTGATATGATATATTGCAAAATTGATCAATATCAGGATTTTAGGGTTGTCGTAGATAGATATGCTAGAAATGTAAAAATTAATTGGAACCTATAAAATCATTAAATTATAGTACAATTATACTATACTACATCTAAATTCATGAAATGAATATCCTTAAACAAAATGATAATCGCCTTTAAAACTATGTAGTGAGGTAAAGTGTATAAATTAGCATTCTCTTTTGCGATTCATATTTTGAGAATTTAAAATATATGCACACTTAGTTATTAAATAAGACTTAAGGAAAATCTTTTTTTTTTTTTTTTGGTTTTTATTTATTTTATTTTCCATTACAAATCTGAGCTTAAATCATGCGTGATTATCTTGAGTCAGTTTCTTATAAAAAATAATTATTTAATCATAATTATCTTGAGTCAGTTTCTTATAAACATAGTTATTTAATCATAATGTTCCTCAATTGAAAAAAAAGTGGACATTTGTACATCTGTGGTTGTATGCATCAATTTTATTTCTGCTTTCAGTTTTTAATTCATTTCTTTCGGTTATCTCTTGATTAATAATTTTAAAGAATTTTATTTCATACCAAAAGTTAATCTATTTTTTAGCTGGCATGAATGTTATATAATCCATGAGCATTATTTTATACATATTTTGATTTGGTTCTCATTTTATGACAAAATATTGTTAATAATTAAAGAAAAGAAACAACTTGTAATGTGATCTCAAATGGCCATAACGAAGGTATAAATGCAAGCAAAGTTATTTTTTCAGGAAAACAAAACTTACTTTTTGCACGTGCTAACTTTATAAATGACCTAAAATATTCCATTTGTGATAGTTTTGTACTGTATCATTACATTATTCACTTCACCACATACTATATAAATATGTACTAATATATCAACTAGTTGCAGAGTAAATAGTTTTTATATATTAAAAAGAGTAAGCAAATGCTTAGTACAAAAAAAATCTGTATATTATTATTATTATGATTAAAAATCAACAATTTTGTTGGGCATCATTGAATGACATTATATAAAGCAATAGAAATAAGCTCACAATATCTTTTCAAATAGCATTATTTTTATATTATTGTGATTTAAAATGAATATTATTGGATCAAAGAAATTATTGTTGTGTCTATTTATATTTATTAACAGAATATATTAAATGTAATTTTATATGTGTTGAGAGCCCGAATTGTCGTAGTTATTTATTTCATATTATATAATCATTCTTAAAAGTGTTCATAACTCTAGGGAACTCCATCTTTTGTATTGACAAGAGAACATTAATACTGAACGTTAAATATGAAAAAAATTTAACGATTTTCAGTGCTTATTCCTTATTTACTGATGATAATAATAATAGTAAAGAGATTTGCACCTTCTAGTGCAAGTGGGGTGGCACTTATTTTCTTCACCCTTTCATCTAAAAATAAACATTAACATGACAATGATATGATACCAATCATTATGAAAGGAAGGTTTATTCTACATCAGGTTGAAACTGCATGATGCACTTTGATACAAATCTTATAATCTATAATACGTTTTAATAAGAACTACAGCTGAATACTAGTCATGCATTTATTTATTTCAAACTTATTTTTTATACTTGCACCAACTGTAGGACGATATAGGTTTTATGAAAGTTCAACTATTGTTTTAGTTTCAAGATTTTATTTCATTATTTGAAACACCTTTTTATCAGCAAGTAGATGAATGTTAGCTCACAGGACTCTTTATCTGAAAAATAAATAAAGAGCCTGAATCCCTGAAGTTGCTCATTTAATTTGTTTTATCTGTGCTATGCCATTTTAGTAAATATTTTAAGCCAATGTGACCTTTGTTCATATGCATTGTTCAAAAGTCTATGTTTCTCCATATATTTCTTTCCTTTGGTTCTAGCTTTCAATAATAGAATGCTGAAGCACATACCTATTGAGTAAAGAACGATTCTTTACAGTTGAATATGCCTAATAGAAAGAAATTTACATTCGATTTTTTTTTTGTAATAATTAAAAAATAAAGTAGCATGAGTATGAATTTGTGTGGGGACTAAAATTATTTAAAAAAAAATATTGTTTACTGCAAAATAACATGAATTCCAACTATTCATTTCAAAATAGTCATTTTCATGAATTTCAGCCTTTCTTTTATTATTGAAATTTACAGGACTTTGAATCCTTAAATAGAAAAACCAAATGAATAAGCATTGAGATCCTTTAATTACTGAAAAGTCGGTTTGTACAATTCTGGGTTTCATACAAAATTCTTTAGGCCTATGAATTCTTTTTGGAATAATTGTACTGTATGATATAATTTCTAATTATATTATTAATATGTTATTCCTCATTATAGTATAAATATATATTGGGAATTATAGTTTTAAGTAGGAAAACTTCTAGAGCCATGTGCCATCTATTATAGATCTGATTGTGGCATTGTTATGTAGTTTTAGTGTAGTGTATAAAAATGGCTTTAGCATTTAAAATTAAGAAAAAATACACTATTGAAATACAATTTTACTTTTACTGTATCAGTACTTTAGTAGCTGACCAATTTACATCTTTGATTATTGTTTAATTAAATTCAATTTTGCTGAGTTGATTTGGAAGGTAAAATAACTATTGATTATATATTTGTTTATATCAACCTCTTTTACATGATGATTCGTTTTAATGATATATGTAATAATATATTATTATTTAAGTATGTATTATATACAGAAATGAATGTGTATTTTTCTTTTCAATATATTTTTTATCAAGTTATACCCTTTTTATTTGTTGATTTTACCCATATGTAATTTGAAATAGTAATATTAAAATATCATACATTTTTTTTAAGTAATGCAAATTATATCTATCACAAGGTAACTCATTTCTAAAGTTATTTTAAAACATTCCTGATTTGAGCAATTGCCAAAGGAGAGTGAGCCTTAGCAGCGTTCTCCAAAGGAGTCCCTTCAGGAATAATAAAAGTGGACTACTTACTGATGTTGATCAGATATTGATGGAAATCCAGATATCTTTTTGAAGTATCAATATTGAAGATCTTGTCAATGTAGTTGACAGTGATGAGTTGAACTTTATTTGATCGACCTCAAAAAGGCAATTTTGATTTCGAAAACATTGAAGTGAAACTGAACACTCATCCCCAGTGTGGTAAATACCAGGATGATTCAAAAATTTTATCATTTTTTTATTCATGTTTTTGATTAACATACAAATTTCCTCTTTGAGATATAATCATAATTTTCCTCCATTTGAATCCAATTTTGTGCCAAATGTAAATTTCAGATCTGGACTATAAGCAGGCTGAGGAAGATCAAATTCCAACTTCTTGATTTCTGCTGTGGTAATCTTGGTTGCATGTGCTCTCTCAAGTTTAACAAAATAAACCTCTGAAATAATTGGTCAACCTTCAGGTTCTAACTCAAGTGGACTTTACCCTCAAAATTCCACTATTCACAAACAATTTTTTTTTCTAATTCGTGGAACGAGGGGAGCTGGTTGTCGTTGTTTAAGACACTATTTTTGGTTAATAGGATTTTTGAAATATGCCCATTCTCATCTTGTCACTATTTGTTTAATTAAACACGGTTTTCAGAAAAAAAGCCCTATCATATCCAACTTACGCTAACTTTCCTCATTCCTCAACTTCTTAAAAGCACAGATGATGCAAGTTTATTATATATACCAATAAGTATGCCAGTAATATGCATTTTGTTCCTTTTAAAAAATAAAGGCACATAAAATTTATGTAATGTTTTAATCAAATTATTGTATTATTCTGATCAACGGTAAGTTAACTAAGTTATATTAGACAAGTGGAACAGATCAGTATGGAGGCACTGACATCGCCTGGATAATTTTTTAAAACGCAGTACAGATCATCAATTTGCACGTTTATAGTAAATAGGCAATATACTTTGGGGTATGGTATAAAAGGCCAATAAATTCATATCAATTTACTATCAGTTTAGAAAAATTAAAAATTATGTATAACAAAAATGGAATTCATGAAAATATTGAATACATCACTCCCCAATTAATATAATAGAATGGAATTATTTTTGATGATACTTTCTTTAGAAGTTCACTTGCTGTGGAACTAATTAAAAATCGTTATACGTATAGAGAGAAGGGATCATTAAAATAACAACTTCTGCCATTTTAAAATTCAAATGCTGGAATTCTTTAATAATAATAGAAAAGGTGGTAAGACTAAACTTAATTAGTACTAGCAAGGGCCATTCATTTTATAATAAAATAATGAAAAGGGAATCTCATGGCTTCCTTGTACTCCAATTAAATGAAAAGGGAATCTCATGGCTTCCTTGTACTCCAATTAAATTAAATGTTTTTATGGCCTATATTAAAATTATTTCATTTGATAGTATTATTCAATATCTCTGTTCCAATACATCAGATGAAAAAATGTTATAGAACACAATTTATAGATCTTTTTGTGACACCAATGGTTCTGTACAATTTTTTTGTATATCTAATAGGCATAAAGAAATTCACAGTTTTATTTCTGTTCTCTAAGACTAAGGCTTCTAAGTCGTTTTTGAGTTATGCAAGATACATACACCTACGACACATTGAAACTATTCAAAATGGTTAATTCCATTCAAATCTAAAAGCAAAAAATTTGTGATTACAATAATTTCTTTACTTTGTACAAGGAAGGAAAAATACATGCCGTTTATGTGTTTCCTAATAGAGATATAAAAGTGTCAAACGGATCAATGGAATAGTGAGACTGCAAAAGTCCTTCTTGGGGTAAAACAGAGTAAGTAATTTTTCTATTCTTTTTAACTGACACACATTAAGCACTGGTTGGTGCATAATTCACTTTCAAAAAAAATATCCCGTAACTAATAACAGAAGTTATATGTTTTTTGTATTTGAACTTTTCATGAATTGCTATGAAACGTGCACGAATAAAGCTTTGAATATCTAATTAGTAACTTTTGTTTAGCAGCCTCTGTTTAATTATTATTAAATTAAAGGGTTAAGATTATAAATGAGTAATACACTATACTTACAGTAATTAAAATAGTTGCAGGTATATAAATTATTTAAAGACACATAGGAAAAACATTTTTAATAAAAATAAAATGTTTATATAATGTCAACAAGAAAGTCATACAAAAATTATACCAATACAAAAAACGAATCATTTTATTAAATACAATATACTAAGAAGAAAGCCAACAAAAAGTACAAATATAAGCAGGTACAGCCATCCATTACCTTAAAAGTAGACATATAAAACAATAACAAGATTTGAACTAAGTCAAGTGTTCATACAAGTCGAGGCAATTAAACCATTTCATAATTATAAGATGAAGAAAAATTAACAAATATTAAGATGAACTATAGATTGTTGTTTATCGTTGGTTACAATAGCACACTGCTTTTCTTTGAAACTGGACTATCAATAAAAAGCCTTCACTCCTTTAGAAATATATGACTGCATAAAGCTTTCAGATGTACTGCTCCAACTATAGCCTGTACTATTCCCACCAAAAATAAATAAAAAAATTAAATCTAAAGACCCATAAAGTCAAGTGGTCCAACCTAAAAGCCTGGTAACCATTCATCTAAATAACTTGTGCAACTCTCGGATTCGAACCTGACATTCCTAGTTCCTAAGTTTACTGGTCTTCTGTACTAAAAGTCCAGTGCACTATTATTGATTTATGCCATCCTCAAAGATTGAATGTGCAATGTGCTTCATTATCTCAAGGGAGAAGGTTTATTATTCAAATACAGAGTTAAGACTACATGAACAGCCTCAAACAGATAGGATCAGCAGTCATATTAAATGAGTAAATGGATATTGTTTCCTTTTACTACTTTTTTATTTGTAAGTAATTTTAGTTAACCTAGTTAGTTATCTATTTTAAACAATTATTTAGTGTGATCTAGTGGAGTCTAAATATTTTGCTAGAAAGAAGGGCATTTTATTAGACAATTCACTGCATTATAATCTCACAGGTGACGTAAAAACTGAACAATTAATTGTACTTTATCTCTTTGTGCATTACTGCTTATAACTCTAAATTGCACAAATAGCATTTTTTACAAAATATTAAATATATTGGAACAAAAGGATTCAAAGCTTATTGATTTATATACACATTTAATATAAATTCAGTCCACCTTGGAAATAAATAGTTCATTAATAAACTGTTGAAAAGTAACAATGTGTTACACATCTAACATACCTAAATAAATCAAATTTTACTGCTTATGTAAACACTTTACACAATCTCAACTTGCTTGTAGAAGATTTATACAACTTAAAATGCATTGTATGTTGCAATAATCAAGAAAGTTATTCCTCATTAGAAATATCTTTAAATGTAAAAATTAAATTTCAAATGATGTAGTCATTCTCAAACCCAAATTTAGGAAGCAAATCCATTTTAAAAGTAATAAAATGCTGTTTTTTAGTACATATGAAAAAATGTTTAGCAATTACAGCACAAATATGGTAAATTAATAATTGGAGTCAAAATCATTAGAAACACGTGTTTATAGACAGAAAACTGAAAATCAAAATATGAATTACAATACTTAAATAAAAGTATTTATTAGAACATATAACCAATATAAACCATTTTATTTGAATACCAATTCATTTAAATTTCAAATAATAATAGCATATAATTTTGTAATTGCTAAGCAATCTAATTTATAACTTTTGTACAACCAAACTTTATAGATTTCAATAAAAATAACAATAAGAACATTTGTTTCTCCTAAGGTCAAATAGAAAGGCTCTCTCTAAGAATGTTCTATCTGCGGTTACAAACTTTTCTTTAGGAATAAGAAAATTCTGGTCATTACACAAACATATGTAAACTTCTGCTTATGTGATAACCATAAGCGGTATCAGAGAGATAAGGGAGCAAAAAAAATAAAACCTAGGAAAATTACTTGAGAGTAAAAGTTTAAACATAAAAAACTTATTTTTTATTTTTTTTTTTACGTCCACTTTTATGCTACTATGGCTAAATAGGATGGGTTATCTACAGGTTACCAACCTTTTCTAGCCAGGTTGGAACTAAGGAATCCCTTCAATGAGTCCGTCACTAAATACATTCCTATTGCCCAGGACGGGAATCGAACTCGGCACTCTAGGTTTACCACGTGAGATTAAGGCCAATGCCTTAACTTACATGGCCAACCTGAGTCCCTCTACTTATTTGTTAAATTTTGAAATTTGGAACCTTTTTAGAAAGAGCCATTCAATTAATGGAAATTCTAATAGATCATCATATACTGAGTTTGAATATGCTAAGTGTATTTCATTTACAAAATTCTTCATTTCTTAATGATAGTGGTTCATATATATATATATATATATATATATATATATATATATATATATATATATTTATGTAATTAGTCAAAAGAAATAGTATCTTGGTATTATGTTACAAAGTAAATAAAATTATTCAGGTTCAGACATGTTCATATATTGGATGATTCATTTAATTAGAAAACATTCAAAATCAGCATTTACGGAACAAATACAAGTTTTTCCAGCCTTTTAAATTCTTTGGGACATATTAATCTAGTAGCATAATACTTTTTTATAAGAACCACTATCATATTATTTTTTATAATATATTGAAAACGAAATTTTAACATTGAAACATTTTTTTTTTTTGAACTAATTTATTACGTGGTAACAAATCATTTAATAATCCAACAAAACATGAAAATTTCATAAAATTTAAGTATACATTTTAATAAACACTAGTGCTTCAAAAACAATCCACTTTAAATTTTCAGCTTTTTCTAAAGAAAGAAAATTTAAGCATATACAGGCCAAAAAATATTCAGGTCTTCCAGAAATATGTTTTACTCATCCTGCTTACAATGAGTTATGTTTTTTAGCTTACAAGAAGGTTCTTATGGAAATACTGACTGGCAAAGCTGTACTTTTTTGAAAATGGCATGGAGAGTGAAACATATGAGGTGTGAATAAAATTAATTTCTAATGAGAGTTGTTTTTTATTAAAAACTTTACTTCAAATTATTCATTAACTACAAGAGAAATATACCTCAGAATAAAATAAATATTATTCAGAACGAGCTGATAGGTCCCAACTGTGCCCAACCAATAGCTTTTAAATTGCCTACTTCTATAATCAAGTCAGTTTATAAATTTTTTTACAACCTCTCTGAATACTCAGTTTGGTCTGACAATGTAAGTAATTATCAGAAGAACCACAAACAAAGAAAAAGTCTGTCACTAAGAAGCTTTGTAAACTCCCATTTGCACAAATTCACGGAGTACGTCACAGAGTGTAACACCAGCACAAATGATGGTCATATCCATATTCCATTTTCCCCTTTTTATGAGAACGAGATGTTTAGAGATGTAAACTTAAAGTAAACATCATATTAATAAGAGTGGGAGTTAATTGGAGGCTAAAATTGAAAGTGTAGAATAACTCTATTAATTCTTCCAGGTATGATGGGTGTGCCATCTGGATGAATAAACAAGGCCAATTATCCTATCCCCTTCCAAAGAGCACTGTGCCAAAATAAACATGTTTTGGAGGAAAATAGTTCTTGTTATTCAACCAGACAACTCAGTTAATATTCCAGATAGAGAAACAAGTGTAAGTTGAGCATTAATTTATAAACAAGAAGGAAATCTGCTATAAAGCTTTTCCTCCACCCTCATTCATCCCTTGCATACTGTCCAAATATTTTATAAAATTTCACCAACCTTGGAACATCAACATAGTTCTTAAACTATAAAAATTTAACACATGCATATGCTCACATAGACTCGTTAATACATACATTTTTTCTTTTATCCAATAATTATCAGATTTATTTGTATTTCATTTTCAGCCTTGAGAAAATTCCTACTCCTGCTCATGTTGTTTAGTTTAAGCTATTATTATATTACTTATCTTTACATATCCAGTTTATTTTTCAAGTTTTGTATGCATTGGACAATTACTGACGGAGAAAATATAAAGAATGTCCAAATAATCCCATCAGTGTATGATTTGAGCATGTGGGAAATTGGTTAGTTTATCAGGCCCCTGTATTACAGACTTTTTTGTTTTATTTATTTTTTTAAATTACCTCAACCTCTCCCCCCCCCTTCCTCACCAATGCCCTAGATGGAGCTATTGAAGGCCCATAAACACTTGTAGTATGAGTGATTATACCCAGGAGTCGGTCTAAATCTTCACTAATAACATACAATAAATTGAAGCTATATTTATAAACAACTAATAACAAAGTCGCTAAAGCCTTCATAGGAATTTTTATTGAAAATAAACAAAATTATTTATTTTGTTTTCATATTTCTAATATCTTTCCAGAATTTGTGGAGTAAGTTATGGGCTGGAGCACTTAACTTATAGAAGTCAAAATCTGGAAAATAATATAAAGTTGGAAAATAATCTGAAAATAACAAATTCATGCATACCTTTGTAATTAAATTAAATTTAAAAAAGAGAAAAAAGAAACATTGCTTATCAAATCATGACAGTAAAATAAAAATGAAACTTTTAATGGATGTGTTAACACAGTGAATATACATCCTAAAGTATTACAAATAGAATATAACAACAAATAAACTATATAAACAATATATTTGATAAACAATTAAGTACAACCTTGTGAAGAGAAAAAGAAAATTCAACAAAAAATAAAAACAAAGGAAGAATAAACATTATTCTGATAATCATAGTAAAAAATAAAATATTAGCACCCAAAATATATAGCATGTGTTTATTCTGGTTATAAATGGATGTCCTTCTAAATTTAACAATAATTTTTGCCAATGAAACTTAACCAAGGCATGTATATTTTTTTTCTAAGGTAAAGAAATAAAGTCGCTGACAAATCCTGTATCACGATTAGCAACTCAATGAGTTTTAGTGACTCTTAGTGTTAATTAGAATAAATTTAAAGAATTTTTAAACTGTTTAAAAAGATTGTACCAAGATACTAAAAAGATAGTAACAAAGTTAAATGTTTGTATATGAACAAAAGTAACTTGTTTCTTGTACTAGATGGATGAGGTAATACCTAAAATACACTCTTCCATAAAAACATATATTCTTGTAGAAATACTGGGCCTTATTAAATTTCTGTGATCTCATTTTTACTTTGTTAAAAAGTTCTATTCCTAGAGATTTTATTTCAGGAAATATTAATAAAATTCTGTTTTTTATTCTTAATTAATTTGTAAAGTATGAAAAAAGATCTTATATGCTCTGCTGCCAGTCCCGGACCCCACTCGGTGCTCTACTCTTAATTCATTTTTAATATTTAAGTTTAATCTATGTCGTGAGCTTAAAAGTTTCATGATTGGTAAGCAGATAGCCATTAAATTTTATGGCACTATATATTTTTTGTGCTTCCATAAGCAACTATCATTGTTAATGGAAATACTAAAAAAATATTTTATTATTTAGAGATGAACTATAGACTCTTTCCCCAGAGGCAGTGCAGCCATACTTACAAGACCTACAAACAACCAGTAGTTTCATTTTTCTATTAGAAATAGCTGTCTTTATTTGAAGCCAAACATCTCTTATTATTTTTGCTTCTTATGAAGAAATTTAATTGTCCTGAAGATTTTTTAAAGTCATGCAATTTCCAATTTTTGGATTATATTTATATTAATACGTCTTAATCAATATTTTAGGCATGAGGCACTACACAAACACTAATAGTAATAACAAAATAAGGGAGAAAAAGTGATTTAATCAGTTACAAGGCATAGCCTTGTATTCGATCCCTAGCTGACTTGAAAAGGTCAATACTCTCTCTCAAAAAAAAACATAGATTTATGTGGTGACTAATTCAAACATTATTCTCAATAAAGCTTCCTCAGGACAACAAGTTGGGTAATTGGCAGATTTCTTTCAAATGAATTCTGTTATTAAGTAGGACACAATAGAAATCAATGAATTAGCTGGCAGAGCATTGGCCTAAGTAAACAGGAACCTAGGTTTTTCCTGCCCTAAACAAAAAGTTTTCTCAAGAATAGAAAATAGTATTGCAAAGAAGGCGGATTATCCTGTCCATTCTATTCATAAAATTGAAATAAGATAGCTTCTGTGGAAAGTGAACACAAAACACTTTTCATTGTAAACTAAATAACAACTTTGCCTTAGCTAACCTACAAATTAAAAAAAAAAATCAAGTTTCAAATGTCTTAAATACCTTTATACTTAGAACAACCAACTATGATATAACTAGTTTCCGTACATAATGTAACATAATTGTCATGGAAAAATAAATTATACAAGGAAGGCTAGCAGGAGGAAAGCTAAAACCAGTAAAATTAAATAATCTACTGATATGAATTCAACAGATACTTAATAGGCTAGTCTAAAAATATTATTGCACAAAGATATTGTAAGTATTAATACCAACAACACGGAGATCTATTTCGCAATGCCATTATTACAATGTATACATTTTCCTATTCGAAAAACCAGCTTACTAGTAATATCTTCTAGAATGACATTTCTGTTATTCACTAATTTGAACTTATACTTCACATTTCATAATATAATAATTTATATTTTGGTCTAACTTTATTACTACCACTCAATATCATTATGCCAAAGAAGACCTAATTTCTTTAATTTAAATGGTTTAAAGCAACAGTACTTCTTCTCAAAAATATATCAAAGAACTTTATTCATGTAACTATGTAAGCTGGGATATTAATTTGATAACCAAATCAACTGTTTGCTCAAATTTCAATTAAATTCTAATTAGTTTCAAGTACTTTGTAAAAACAAAAAATAATAACAGTAGTGTATGCAGCTTCCTTATTATGTAGCACTTCTTAATATGAACCAGTAAAGAAGAATCCAACATTAAAAACTAGTAATACACAGCTAAAAAAAATTTAGTGTGCTATCGTCAAGTACAGTGAGCTACAACTGAACTTCTCCTGCTCTCCGTTTATTATACATATTTTTAACACGTTAGAATGGTGGTACATATTTCGCCACAATACGTCAAGACCTACAAGTAGTAGAAGTAGATTTCAAATCTCTATATTACTCATGGTTGTAATAGTATACTCAGACAACCAACAAAACTTGTTGTTACTAACTAATGTCTAGGTAGTCATTAGGGAAGGAGTGGAACAGAAACAGTTTTATAAAAAGTGGTAAGAATAACAAACTGTTATCACATTCTGTTTGTTACATTTTTCCTACTGGTATAATGGGATAACATCAGAGGAAAACATACAAATGAAGCGGCACAGAAAGACAGATATACGTTAAAACTGAACCAATATGCCATTGTAACTGAAGACTACTCATGCAATAAATAAGAGCAATTAAATATAACTGATTGTGGATAGACGATGCTACAAACAGTAACCTGGCAATTTGAGAATATACAACCGAAAATTATTTTTATTCCTTTCATATATATTAGTGTACTCAACTCTTTACTACAAAAGTTACTGTCAGAAATGAAAATTAGCACGATTTTAGAGGGCTTCTGATGGGACTCTTGCATCAAAAGCGCATATACCAACTTTAATCGATTATGATGACAGCCTCCACTGACAGATATGACAACAGTATTATATATACTACTTAACTAACCCTTTATTTAAAATACTGATGCCTTATTTCATCTAGAACCTCAAAAGTAACAGTAGAGGTTTTACCAAGTAACTAAATAAGAATAGTTCATCCATTATTATTATCTTCCACACTGAATCAATCCAAATTTCACAACTTCTATATGAGCCACTGATAATTCATGGTCTCTCCGTCAATTCTAATATAATATAGAAAACTAATAACACTCCAAACTTTACTCTTTTCACTAGCTCTCTATAAGGGGTTGACTAAGCTGCTAATTAAATCATATTTTCTTATGTAACGATATTCAAATATTTAGAAAGTGGTTAGGCCTGCCTCCTGTAACCTTGTAAATTAGTCTATCTCACTTACAGATTTTTATAAGCTCTTTTAAATACAATTGTAAACTCTGATATCATAGATAAAAGGCAAGTTCTGTTTTTAAATCGAGAGTGATTACAAGTGACTTTAGTCAAGAAAATTTACTACACAACAATAATACATAAGGTATAAAAATATATATGTATATATATTTTTCAATTGCTTCTATGCAATTATATCAGCCTAAGCAGCAAAACTATTCAAGGAAAACTATAATTACCATTGGAAATATATAATCGGTCATTACAAAAATATGTTGATTGTAGGAATGATAGAGTTTGGAAGTAGTAGCTCATGGAGTACTCTCCAGCTGTGGAACACAGCAAGCACGACACTTAAAATATACTTAGTAGCCAGGATAGTCTTCAGTTTAAAAGCAGTCCTTGTCCTCACACCTTTAAAGTCCTGCAAATATATAAAATCAAAATTTAATCAAGACATTTACTATGTAATTTGATATTAAAGTACTTAATTTTGGAGTGTAAATATGTACTAATGCACATCATAACAAATGAATAAAGAATAAAAATTCTCTACCACTGAAGTTGCTTAAATAAAATGCTATAAAACTTTCATAATCGAGTTGAGAGAAAGGAATCAATATATATATATATATATAAACTCCACTAGATTTACCATGTGAGATTAAGACCAATGCCTTTTCACATGGCTAGCACCCCTTTCAAAGTCTTAGTCATTGACATTAAATACATTCCCATTGCAGTAATTTTAAATATTGGATGTTAATCTATATATATACATATATATATATATATATATATATATATATATATATATATATATATATAAATGTATCATACTGTCTTAAACACTACAATCATCTAAGGAAGTTTGTTTTCCTCTTAGGTTGGTACAAATAATAATGGAAATGGAAAGTCTTTCTTTTGATGTCATATTGGTTTTTCCTATTAGTATATTCATTTTCTAATTATTTGTTAGTGTAAGTGTTCTCTTTTCTTTTAAAAAATATTATAGTTTTATTTCAATTAAAATTTTCTCAGATGAAATTTTAAGAAACACTGCCTGGCTATTGGACAACATAAGGGAGCCTATAAACAACTCTTCAGTACAAATTTTGATAAGCTTGAAAAGTATGCCCCCACATCGAAACACTTGTCATGTGTACCCGAAGATCGGACAATAATGACAGCCTCTTCTGAGTGTGTGTGTGTGTGTGTGTCGCACACACACACACACACACACACACAACCAAACCAACCCATTACTCAATATGGCACAACAGTTTTTATTTTTTCTACAGTGTCCTATATTACTACAGGAATAGGGTGAGAGCCAAAAAGAAAGTCAATAATGAAAGACAGTTCTCTTAATGCAATGTTCTCACCACCTCTCTCATAACTACTTTTAACTTCTGTAAATACATAACTGCAAATTACACTGGAACACTGGTTGAGGCCTTCCAATAATGTTGAGAGTTATACAGATTTCATCTCATACCCAATTCTCTATGTTTCCCTCCATAAGGATTCTACCTAAACAAATCTAGAAAATTAAGTCGGCCAAAACATGTTCAGTTATAAAATAGTTTAAAGTGAAACTATTGAAGGCTGAAAACAAAATAACCCAGACAAAGTTCAAATTAAAGAACAATTTGTAGAACTATCCTAGTAAATAAGATTACAAACAAGTTATTATTTAGATAACTTTTTCCCCCTTACAATCCAACAAAAAGTAGCAAGATACTTCCATTTTAGTTTTCAACCCTTCTCTAAGCCTCAACCCCCTGGTCATTATTGGACATGATTTAAGAATTTATATAAAAGATCTGAACATTGATTTTAGTTTTGAACAAACAAAAATTGTGACCTCTACAGTGTTAAGAGATGTATTTTACACAATCACACTATTTGTAAAGAGAACAACCTGAATAGTTGATATAATGTTGAGTGATCCATGTTGCAGGATCCAGCAATTAGAGAAAAGAAAGGTTGTAGTCTTCCTGCATTAAAATTGAATGCAGGAAGATTACATCTTTCTTTTTCCTGAATAGTTGATTTACCTTAAGGCAAGCAAATCCACTAAAAAGAGATAAGGGATGCAGAGGTCAACTCTTAAAGCTGACAAATGAAGTACTCGTAACTAAATAATATGATTACCTAAATCAGATTAAGTCACACCCTACTACGCCCTAAGAGCCAAGGGTGTGAAATGAAGGTCACCAGTCAAGGCGTGCACCATTTGCATCTTCAGGGTTACGAGACTTTAGTTCGAAACTTGAGCTCATCCCCAATATACTACCTGCAAATAAAAAATTTAAAACTAAGAAGATTCATAAGTCTCCTGAAAGGTATTTTTCTAACAAATTTAGTCATGCAAACAAATATCATGATATAACTTGTATATATGATGACCTAAATATGAATATATATATTTTCTTAGCTTGTGTAACATCTCATAATTTCTTTTTTATAAATTCATCTTAAGAACGAATAAATCAGCTCATTAATAAAATTTATTTACATTATTTTAATTATACTAATGTTCATACCTGAATCCTGGCTAAAATAAATAAGTCGATATTTGCGAGGAAATCTAACAATATTCTCATGAAACTTTAATTCTACTCTATCTCCTGGCTTAATAGGGTTTACAAAAGGTCCTGGTCCAGGTGCACCATCTACTGCATAGTTAAGCACATATATAAATCCATAATATTCGTCCAAACTGCTAAAATCATCCTACAAATACAAAAGCTAATCAATGCCCTACATTTCAATTGAATTAACAAGCAATTTATTAACATTTACTATAAGCTACTATGGCTAATAGGAATGGGTTATTTACAGGTGTGCGCTATAGAAACACACACACATGTAATTAATTAATTATGATTGAAAACTCTTACAAGAAACTTCTCTTTTCGAAACTCCCTGTCAATTAATATCGTTGTAATTTTGAAAAGAACTATAAATAGACAAGAAAAAGTTACTTCAAATACACATTAGAAAAATCTTTTTAAACATTAGTTAAAATTATTATAATTTCATAATTGTATATTAGCTACTAATTAAAGACAAAACGAGAAACCTAAACAAGAGAAATTCTCATGCAGCAGTCATTAACAGGGTTAAAAAAAGTCTGTCACGCAGGGGCTGCGTTAACTAAGCAGATTTCCACGTGCATCACTTATTTGCATTTATGTCAAAAATTAAATGTTCTATGAGACCAATAGTTAGTATTTAAGCTTAGAATAAAGTAGTTCATGATATAATATGTTATTGTTTATAACACTAGGTAGAATCGATGGACACTTGAAGAAATTTTTTGAAAATCGTGTCATGAGTACGACCTCAATAGCTGATTTCTCTTAAGGGAAATCTGCTAATAAGCACTGAAATATTTTAGGGCAACCTGTCACTTTGATTTATGCCAATAAAAAAATTACTTGTTCAACATTTCAGACTAAGAATATGAATTAGAGATTGCTAACAATATTTACATTTTTAATTGATGTAATTATTCCAGGAAATGTTATTTTCCTCTGCTTGTTTGATGTGCAATGACATTCAAATAACTTAAAACTGGATAGTTAATAAATGAATCTAAGTTCAAAACTAAACCAGTTTGGAAAGTGGAAAAAGTGAAATAAAAGAAGTGAAAACATTTAATGAATAATGGTCAAACTATATAGAAACAATACAAATTATTTAAATTATAAGGGATTCAAATGACAAAAATAAAACCAGCTTGGTCAAAATAAAAGTTATACATACAGTATCACTTACCTTAAATATACCAACCCAATCCCATCGACCAGGAACTACATCTGAACCCATTATGCACACGGCAGTATTCTCCTGGTTTAAATACCACGTTTGAATTGGCAAGAATTTCACAACCCTTTCTGAATAATGACAAAATACCTAAAATGAAGAAAGTATTTTATAAAGGGCTGCAATTAATACGACAGTAAAGTTTAAGTCTCCCTTAAAATGTACTGGTTATGGTTTAATAGGTTGAATATAGACTTTATATTCCAAAAATGAATTCAAATCAATTACTGTAAAGTGTACAAGGCATTTTTTTTCAATATATAACAACCAAAAGTCATATATATGAGCCTAGTCATTGTTGGGTGCTGAGGTGTGTTCATACTTGTCGAGTGACCGCTGCACTGAGTCTGAAAAGATTCATGTCAGAAAGTAAGATATAGGTAGTTTTACAGTTGTAAGGACCCATACAGCCCTATGTAAGGCAGTATTAGTAAAAGAAGATAGGAATCATTCATTCATAAGTCTCTATATAGGTGAAGCACAGAATTTGATAAGGGGAATTTCACTGATTGCTGAGTGAGAAGGCCACCAATGTCAACACCAGTAGTGGAGGTAAATATTACTGTTGTGATGCATAGTGACTGAAGAACATATGACATATGACATGGAGCTGGGAGAATTTAAAAATGTTTTACATCAGGCAATCTTGGTACACGAACAGTTGTGACTGGTGCCAAAACTTGGCCATCATGAAACTTACAAGGTGAGTGCACGCCCTTCCCCCATCAATTTGAAAGAAATTTTTTTTAAACTACAGTGCCTAATGAAAAACAAATTCTGTTTTCTCCAAAAGAACGCACATCGCACATGCTCATCTAAAAAATATGTTAAAGTTTGTCCAAATGTCTAGAGGAGTTGCTAAGATGATATTACGAAGAGATCTTTAATTTAAGCGTGTTCTTTTTTTGGACCCGCAAGATCTTGAGATCAAATTTTGCTGGGAGCGACTACATATATTTTTTTTTGTTCCTAGAGTGTTTATAATAAATAAATAAAACGGTTTTTATTTTATTTTTAATTATTGGCATTTAATTGTTGACATGTTCCATATATTTAAAAGAAATTTGAACGCTTTCTGTCAAAAATATAATATAAGGAAATATTTAATGTTATACAAAAAATATATTACTATTTAAATAAATAAATGTCAAAATAAATCAAATCTAAATATCTAATATTACCAAATAATGCTTGAACAAGTAGAAAGAATTATACTTACTTTGACAGTAAAAGAAGCAACAACAGGTTTGTGATCACTAACAGAATAATTGTCAATTGCCTTATAACTTTCTGTTTCAATATCTAAAGTAATATTTTCATAAACATTAGCATTCACTTTGTATAAAATCCTGTCAGTCCAAGCAGGCCTCCGCCTGCAGACAAAATCATGTTATACTTATCAGTAATAATTATTGTGCAGTCACCAATTATTGATGAGGTTATTCGTATATAAATTAATTTACTTCAAACAGTATGAGATGGTGGGATTAATGCACTTGAATAACTTTCCAATGTACAAAAAAATAAGAACGAATGCATATTTTTTTTCCAACAATAAAATCTTCTATATTTTTTTTAAAACTTACAAACAGCAGAAAAAGTAAAAAACAAAAATTTACTAAGTGATGATGAGCTATTATGTAATTGACATAATAATATCTCTATTACTATGATTGAACAGTATTAAGAGTTTTAGTGATGCCTGAAATGGTTCCACTGACTAAAATATGTGTCATATGCCTTATACGATATAATCACTATGCACAAACCTGTTTTAGCAGATTTACCTTAAGGGAAATCAGCTATTGAGGTCATACTCATGACGCAATTTTCAAAAAATTTCTTTAAATGTCCATCGATCCTACCTAGGAGATGACGAAAATGAGGTCCGTTCAAAATTATATATAATTATCTATATCTATATCTATATCTATATCTATATATATATATATATATATATATATATATATATATTTATCTTTTTACATAAAACGATTAAATATCGAGCTTCGTAACAATCAAACCAAAATTACGACCGCTAGAGCATTAACAGACATATAAATATATATATATATATATATATATATATATATATATATATAAGGCTCTAACGGTCGCAATTTTTTTTTGATCGTTATGAAACCCGATATTTAACCGTTTTATGTAAAAAGACAGATCAAGTTCGTTAATGGCTAAAATCGGACCAGTGGGAGGGGGGGATTTTCGAAAATTCAAAATATCTCCGTTATTATGCATCGGATCGAAAAATTGTAAAGAACCAATCTTATTGCAAATTAAATTTACTACAAATATTTTTATATACATTTATTCTCTATCTTGATTATTAACCGAGATATATGCATTTTTATGAAGTCTGTGAGACATGTGGTCGGGTATAGCTCAGAGTAGGTCCGCCATTTTCGTAAGACAGCTCAGGTGGAAGCTTCTTCTAACCTGTCGTTTCTAACCTTACCTTACGTTCTTTACTTTGTGAGATTTATGCGAATATGTACTGTTCATCCGCCCCCCCCCCCTCTTCTTTAGTTCTTGGACTACTAAAATTTGTGTTATTAAAATATAAATTATTCTTACAATTCAGAAGCCGTTTCAGTTGGGAATTTATTTTAATTAACTGAAAGATTTCTCATTACCGTTTGTATTTAATCAGGGTGGTGTTGTGTTACCATTATGCAGATTTCTCTATTGTAAAACTTCACATGTGAAATCTGCTTAGTTTATGCAGCCCCTGCGTGACGGACTTTTTTACCTTTTCTGCTATTTCTAAATTTTAAGGCCATGGAAATAGGGAAAATTTGCAAAAATACTTCACTATTAAAATTATTTTAAATGATAATTGATAATTCCAAAAACATCCATTAATCAGGGTCTCCGAATAAAACAGATTTCCTAAGTACTGTGATGACAATGACATCATCCAACTATTTATTATTGTTTTGTTTTTTTCCGTAGTAAGAACCCTATTCTAACCTTTCTTTAAATTTAAGCTGGAGGTTGAATATGTACAGATATGAAAATGTAGAATGTGAATATAGCCTGAGGTTTACTGAAGGCTGAATACACAAACTGTTAATATTAAAGTTCCACAAAATGTGTGACAAAATGATAGAAAATAACTTAATGAAATATCAATGGAAGGAGATGAGAGGTCACACTCCACTCTTTGAAATCCTGATATTACAGGCAGAGTAGTTTCAGGACAATCTTTCCTAGAGCTCTATAGTTCCCTATTCACATGGGATCTCCATCGAGACAGAATCTCGAGTCACAGAACAGTAGGTTTTTTTAAGTTGTGCTCTTTTCCTTTATTAAAAAAATACAATGTTATAACAATAGACATTCTACCTTCAGGGAAATTCTACTCAATGCCTGAACATTTTAGCAGATTTCCCTTAAGGGAAATCAGGTATTGAGGTCGTACTCATGGCGCGATTTTCGAAAAATTTCTTCAAATGTCCATCGATCCAACCCAGGAGATGACGAAAATGAGGCCCATTCAAAATTTTATATATATATATGTCTGTTAACGCTCTAGCGGTCACAATTTTTGTTTGATCGTTACCAAACTCAATATTTAACACGTTAGATGCTGTGTATGCCCCCGGGGCATGCACCGCTCCCAACGTGTGTGCGGTTTCAGTTTTAAAACATCATTACCTCAGTGCGGCGGATAACATATGTCAAATTACTTTTTTTTTAATTATACAGTTTTTTTATGATATAATATTACTTGATCCTCTTCCTACTTTTACTGTAAATTTACTGATGTTAGTTGCAATGATTCAGCAACAAAACCTAAAATTATCTCTTTTCCTTTGACTATTAGGTATTGTTAAAAAACAGATTTTTAAAAAAGGTTGCATGCCCCCGGGGGCAAGTACCGCCTAAGACGAGTACTACCGGGCATGCCCCTGGGGGCATGTACCGCATAAAGGGCTAGTATCGCCAAATAACAACAGCAGTTAACATGTTAAACGTTTTATGCAAAAAGACAGATCAAGTTCGTTAATGGCTGAAATCGGACCAGTGGGAGGGGGGGTTTAGAGGGAGGGAATTTCGAAAATTTGAAATATCTCCGTTACCATAAGTCTGTATAGAACCAATCTTATTCTAAATTAAATTTACTATAAATATGGTTCTATACATTTATTCTCTATATTGAATACTAACCGAGATATTTGCATTTTTATTAATTGTGGGCCGATAACGGATCACTGAATTTCCCGCCGAAAAGCTAATTTGGCCATTTGCCGTAACTGTTCGGCTCTCGTATGGAGATTTCTCTATTGTATAATTTCACGTGGGAAATCTGCTTAGTTTACGCAGCCCCTGCGTGACGGACTTTTGTTATTTTTTGTTCGTAGTGATCAACTATCTAATGCACTTATTTCATTAGTAGTTGAGTGGGATCTTATAAGATTAATACTAAAAAGTAGAAAATAAAACACCAAAAAATCAAAAATATCTTACCCCAAGTCATAATCTGACGTATGAAATTTATATTTATAGGTAGGTGGGAAGTCTATATCTGGCTCCTTGAGCTCGCTGAAGGCTTCTCCTGACTGCATCACAGCCTTTAACTGGTCAACCTCTAAAAGGGTTTTTATATTACCATTCTTCACTTGCCGGTCAATTTCTTCAGATCGTAAATTCTCATTATTTAAACGAAAGTTGAAGTCACCAAACCAAAATACATAGCTAAAAATGTGAATAATTGTAAGAGCTTATAAAAACTATGAATTTCTATAATCTGATTAGTTTTAGTAGATTATATTAAATTTGGCTATTTTTAGATGATACAGTTTTCTGTACAAAAGAAAGTATATTAATTTTCATAGCCTCTTATCTTGGCGTGCTGGGAAGAAAATCATAACTAATTCAGGCGATATTAGAGAAATTAGACTTATCTATTAATCTATTAGTAAACATTTTTAAACAAGATCCTTTTAAAAGTGCTTCCTACATTTCATGCAGTCAGAACCTTTATGTAACACACACTTTTTCAAGTCAATGTGATAAAAGTAATTTCAGAGACTTCTAATTTTGATTCCCACTTGATCCATCTATTAAGGAAATAACTTCCAGATAGTCTATTACCCTTGAAACTTAGAATTGAAGCTACTCTTAAAATTTTTGGATCAAATTCACTAGAGATTTTGAGCTCCCTATGACTCACTTATGGATTAAGAGACCTATGTCATATCTCTCATAGCCACCTAAAGTTTTTTTTAGCATATCAAGTGTGGTTTTTTTTTTTTAAATTAACCAACTTCTATAAATGGGCATGAATTTGTAAGCTAATTTCAAGAAGCTGTTTGGAGCAGATGTCTTTGTATAATTTGTCAGGTGTTCACCACACTGATATATGAGCTCGTAGCTAATACAAGGCTAGACTAGTTGTCCAGCCTCCCTGATCAAAGTAGCACTTTTTGAAAATTGCTATAAATTGTAAATATTTCCCCCCTTTTTAGCAGATTTCCCTTACGGGAAATCTGTTGAGGTTGTACTCATGACGGAATTTTCGAAATTTTTCTTCAAATGTCCATCGATCCTACCTAGTAGATGACGAAAATGAAGTCCGTTCAAAACTGTATATATATATATATATATATATGTATATATATATATATATATATATATATATAGATCTATCTATCTATCTATCTACATATTTGTCTGTTACCGCTCTAGTGGTTGCAATTTTTGTATGATCTGTACGAAACTCGATATTTAGTCGTTTTATGTAAAAAGATCAAGTTCGTTAACGGCTGAAATCGGAACAGTGGGAGAGGGGGTTTAGAGGGGAGGATTTTCGAAAATTCGAAATATCTGTGTTACTATACGTCGGATCGAAAAACTGTACAGAGTCAATCTTATTGCAAATTAAATTTACTATAAATATTGTTATATACATTTATTCTCTATCTTGAATATTAACCGAGATATTTGCATTTTTATGAAGTCTGTGGTCGGGTATAGTTCGGATTAGATCGCCCATTTCCGCCAGTACTCGGCTCAGGTGGAAGCTTCTTCTAACCTTACCTTACCTTCGTTACTTTGTGAGATTTATGCAAATTCTGCCCCTCTTCTTTAGTTCTTGGACTTCTAAAATTTGAGTTATTAAAATATAAATTATTCTTACAATTCTGAAGCCGTTTCAGTTGGGAATTTATTTTAATTAACTGAAAGATTTCTCATTACCGTTTGTTTTTAATCACGGTGGTGTTGTGTTACCAGTATGCAGATTTCTCTATTGTAAAACTTCACATGGGAAATCTGCATAGTTTACGCAGCCCCTGTGTGACGGACTTTTATTTCAAAGTCTTTCTGAGTTAAAGCAAAATATGAAAGAATTTATATCCATTTAAAAAAAAAAAAATTGTTTCTTGGTAATTTGCTAAATTGTTCTTATGTTGTCTAATAAATTTAAACATTAGGAGAAAATTTTAAATATAAATATTCTAGAAAATGAATGCTTACTCATGAAATAAAATAGTCGTAGTTTCACAAAAACTAAATTCTTGGCTATTAAGAATGGTATTATAGTCTGATATTCTCTCCTTTAATAAATGGTCATGAGCAGCAAGGTGACTATTTACAAAGCACAATGAACAGCCATAGATCTGCAGTCGAAGAGTAACTCCACCCTTATTACCCTGCAAACAGATTAAAAAAAGCATTTGTAGAACATAAAATAGAGAGATCATTAAATTGAACATAAAACTTGAGTTTTACAATTAGTTATTTTATTTAAAGAGGTAACCATTTTATGAGAAACAAAATAACCGAAAAGATTTATAATTGGAGTTTACTTCAAGCAAATCATTACAGTTCATTGCCATAATAAAAAAAAAAAATCAACACACATAAGGCTTCTTAGTAGTTTTACCTTGAAAGGGAATTAGACTTGCATTGTTTTACAATTTAACAAGCTTTACAACCAGAGAAAATGGAGATTATAAAAAATCAGAGCTTTAAAACATAGCTCTGATTTTTTATAATCTCCTCTTTACATTTTAGTAGAGTAGAATTTCTTTTTTCTGATTGGTCAGATAATAGCCACAGATATAAAAAATATGACAACAGATAACACAAATAGGTGATGATTTAAAGAAAATAAACATAAAGTAACACATACTTAAATAAAGTGAGAGGATTATATTCTATTTATATTTCACTATAACACATATGATGATAAAAAAATAATAATAAATATTTTAATAAGCATGCATAGTAGCTATTTCAAATGAATGACTGTATACAAACCCAAAAGCCCATGAGCCCTGTTCGAGTAACTCGACTCTCCATGTCCCTTAGGTGTATAACATGCTTTCGCAAGCAAAAAAATACCATAACCAAACCAACTAGACGAATTGTCTTCACTTTTATATATCCAAATGGTTGTAATGTTTCCCTGAAATAGAAAAAAAATTCTCATATAAATAATAATAATAATAAAAAAAAAAATTCACATATACTGTTTGCTGCTAAAACTGGAATACCTGAATTTATTAGTCCAAGGATCGGAGAACAAAGCATCAAAAGCCATGTTGTGGGGTTGCGATTTCACTTCTTGCAACCTGCAAAACAATTTTTAAAATCTATCTTGCTTCTTTTTTAAAAATATTAATTTTTTTTTTAGTTTTTAAAATTATTTTAGTTTATAGTGTTTATTAAAATTTCAGAAAAACCTGTTGAGAAGAAACTTGCAAGACCACCAAATTATTATTAAAGAGGACAAAAGGTTTTAAGAAAAAAATAATTTTATTTGATATTTGCATCATTTGTTGTTTTTAAAAATTGGTTGGTCCAAAATTTGAGAATAAATTTAAAAGCCAAAGATTTTTTTTTTTAAATTTTAAAACTTTTCCAATAGCAGCAAGTAAACCTATCAATATTTAAATTTTAAAATGCATTTCACAATAACATTTTTAAAATAAATTTATTACCCAATAAGATAGAAATCAGGGAGGTTGCTTCTTTGTTCAGGACTATCTGGCAAACCCAATATTTCATCAAGTGATCCTTCGGGCTTTCTAGTGGCAACATTGTATGAGACAATATATATTCTAAAAACACATTGAAAAATACAGGTCAGGCTTATACATTATTAAATCAATTATTACAAATCCTAGTTATTTTAAAACAAATAAGATACACCAAAAGGGGGAAAAAAAGGTGATATTCAAGTTAAGGCTTTGATCTTAAAACTGTTGGTTAATTTTGTTGTGGATTCAATTACGACATGGGTGAGGGAATATATTTGGAGACAGAGACATCAAATAAAATGATCACTTCTTGGCAAGAAAAGGCTACTTTACAGAAGCAATTGTTATAATAGTAAAATAATAATGATACATTCCAAATTTTAAGAATATACTAGTTAGAAGACTCCAATAGATGGACAAAATGGTGTACTGTAAGGGTTCTTGTTGGAATAACTCCCAACGGTTTATAGGAATGAAAATCAAATGTGATTGTAGTCAATACAAACATTTAAGGACATTATCTAAAGGCATTCTACCAAGGTGATTCAAAAGTGAGATATTTGGATTTCCTATCCTTCCCTAGATTTTGGACGTTAGGTGAGCAAAACAACCATTGTTTATTTTTACTTTCAGCACTACACAGATGGATGAAAAAATTTACTCCACTAGAAAAGGATTGTATCCTGTATACAACCAGTTGTCCCAATTAGCCATAGTAGAAAAAATTAGGCATTAATAAATACAATATATAAACAAATTAAGGCGATTTTGCTCTTGAAATCAAATATTACATATTATTATATTAGATCTCATGATTGAGTGACAGAGAGAATGCAAGTAAAAGCTCCTTGTACAAGCAAGCAGAAACATTAAAAGCTAGGAGTAGTCCGAAATAAAGATTTCTATCACTAGAACGACATTGGTTTTAGTTCCAACTCATTGCTCAATTAGGGGATGTTAAATAGGCTACTGAATAACAACATTATGGAAATAAAAGGAGAAATAAGGCGCTACGTGGACTGACTAAGAAGAAAGGCTGTAGATAGTGGATGGATATAGGATATAAGTATAAAATTTGAGGGAATTGAAATCAAATTATAAAGCCATTATTCAATAATCTCATAAGCCTTATATTAAAACTAAAACTAAATCAAACAACCAACCAAAACAAAGAAAAACTCTTGAAGAATTCAATACTGGTACTAACAAGTTCAATGACCCACTTATTGATATCAAAACGATGATCCAATAGGACGACAAACCATTTCTAATACCATAGCACATAGGGCTAGTATCCCCTTAGTCATACTGCATGACAACAAAAATGGTGACCTTTCATTGATTATTTTGCATTTCTGAAGTGGCTAAACTACTGAATGTCACTGACTCTGAAACTGTCCATTTCATAAACGTCAGAATCAAGGAGTGGACCAAGTGATACACAACACCAGTATACACAATACTTTTTTTTTTTTTACTAAAAGTATACAAGTAAACTATTTTCAAAAAGAATATACCTCAGGAAATATTTAGACACAGGCTTATACATAATGACGGACAACTTATAGTGGAATAAAGAATAGGCTATTCAAAAAGGCTAAAATCAATTCATATTCACACACATTATCTGTTTTGTTGTTGCATTATCTGAGGGAAATATTAAGGTAGTTACAACAAAAATAATGTCAAATGAAAAATTTAAAGTTATTGTAAAAAATATCATTAAAATTACTGTTTTCATAAAAAAAAACTCTGTGTGAGTTTAAAATTTGTTTTAATAGCAACTAACTGGTTGTTCTCGTAACTTAATGATATTTATTCCACAACCAAAAATGTAAAGAAAACAAAATAATAGTAAACGTACTTTAAAATATCCATTTTTATAAAGGCACTTATTTCATAAATTGAATGATAAAGCATTTAAGTGCAGGTCCATTTCAAGTCTTCACGCAGATGATAATTTGTTATGATTTCCCATGTCTTCAGAAATATTATGAAATGGAAGAAGTGAACTACAGAATACATTTACATACAAGTATCACTAAGAAACCTGACATCTACTAGCAACCTTCGCACTGTTTACAACTCGTGAAGACATTGATAATAAAGCTGTCAAAAAAATAGAATGAACTCCATGACCTATGGCATATTCATATTAAGCTCATTCATTATTTACTCCATTAAATACAAATAAGTGGTAACAATTTTCTAAATTTGTTTTTAAATTTATATCTATAAATTTGATATCTTAAAAAAAAATTTGAATCTCTTAATCACAATATAGGAAAGTTTTAATTGGTAACCAAAATGGGAATTTTTATTTTTTACTTTATAGATGAATGATCTATTTTCTTTAAGATTTACTAGATTGAAGTATAGTTTAAAATTAATAAATATTTGTAGTCATTCCATATAAAGACAAATTCCGATTTCGTTTGGGATACTGGTTAGAATAATTTGGGCAATACCTACATAGCAACAATTGAATCTTAAAATTTCTGAAGTATAACAAAGTAAATGTTCTATGAATGTGGTTATGTAAGTTTTTCTCCTATCTTGATTACTAACCGAAATATTTGCATTTTTTTTTTAGTTTTAAGCTTTCAGTAAACCCCACTCCTACTCATATCATATTAACAATAAGCTTTTATATCATGAACCGCTTTATTCGAAGCTTAAATACCAAATAGTGTCTTCATTGAAAGTTTGCTATGTGAGACACATGCAAATACGTAGTATCGAGATTTTTCTTTCTTGGCTGGAAGATACTTATTTGTCCAATAGGTTATTCAGTATTTAACAATTTACTTCAACCCTAATGTCCATATTTGGTACGGACAGAAATCCCACATGAAATAGGGGGCGGGGCTCAGGTTAGCTATGTGAGTTAAAGCGTTGACCTTTATCTCACATGGTAAACCTAGAGTGACGAGTTCGATTCTCGCCTGGGAAAAGGAAATTATTTAGTGACGAAATTCATTAAATAACATCCTAAAATCCCACCCTGGCTAGAAAAGGGTGGTAACCTGTAGATAACCCGTCCCAATTAGCCTAAGTTGCAAAAAGTGGACGTTAATAAATAATAATAATGTGAAATAGGGGAGGGTGTGTCGACATTTTAAAATATCTGCTTTATTATGAGTCGGATTGAAAATGTTATAGAAACAATCCTGTTAATTATTGATGTTCTACAATCGTTGATCTATACATTTATTCATATCTCTTACATGAAGAGAGTTATTCGTATTTTCTTTTGTTGGTGTTCAGTAAGCCCCCCCCCCTTCTAGTCATCGAATTTTTACGTTGTAATGGAAAATATATGGCGAGTTGAAATTAGACGTGTATCATAACAGCAAGTGGGAAATCTGCTTATTTTACGTAGCCTCTGTGTGTTCTTTTTGTTTTTGGTCAAAGGTGTTAAAATGTATCAAAAACATCCGACGCCCAAGCGCTGTCAGCCTCTTGCCTGTTTGACATATGATGTGGTCTATTTCCCTGTTCTTTAGTAAGATTCACCATCCAGCTCTTTCGAGTATAAAAACATATTTGAATGTTACCTATTACTTCAGACGATATCATTTAAAGATTAGTTGCTTACTGTAATTCACTACGTTACTCTCAAGACATTTTAATGTGTACCTCTTCAAAATAGAAATTGACCTCAACCTAATTTTGTCCGCTTACTCCTCCATATTTACCTAAGCATTCTTCCTTTGAGGAAATTTTAAATAATATTCCGCTTCTAATTGTAATTTCATAGATTCTAGTGGAGATCCGATTCGTTGACATTTATTTCTACAATAATTACTGAGGTATATTTTATGTTATTTCTTGTCAATTTTCCAGCACCCTTCATTAGAGAATATTCAAGGATTTATAGATAACAAGCTTCATAGTTTCTTCGGGGCTCAGGTTAGCCACGTGAGTTAAAGCGTCGGCGTTAATCTTACATGGTAAACCTAGAGTGGCTCGTTCGATTCCCGCTAGGGTAATAGGAATTTATTTAGTGAATGACCCTTTAAATAAAATCCTTATTCCCACCTGGCTAGGAAAGCGTGGTAACCTGTAGACTACCGTCCCAATTAGCCATTGTAGCAGAAAGTAGAAGTTAATAAATAATATAGTCTCGTCAACAGATGATCAGACTATTTAAGGTTAATTAAAGGATAAAAAGTATTACAATTATCACATTTGAAGTAGCCTATCACAAAAGTTTTCAACGATTTTCGGTATGGGTGATGGACCCGGCGGTAATCGAATATTCTCAACTGCCTTGAATAGCATTGGTGAAATTGGAGAAGAAGCAAGTACCGACACTGAAGAAAGAGAAAGAAAGCAGCAGGAAGAGGAAAAACTACGTTTAGAAGAATTGTACAGAAGGCTAAGGCCAAGATGGCCTCTGAGAGATAAGGCATTTATATCCCTTTATATTTTCTGTTATTTAATTAAACATTAAATCTAGCCAAATCTAAGAAATATTAGCCATGTGAGTTAAGCCGATGGTATAATACTCTTGGTTAACTTTGAATATTGGGTTTGATTACGGCAAAGGTAAAGGCTGATTTGAAAGTCCTAACCGGGTTAGAACGGGGTGCTTAACCTGTACATAATCTGTCCCAATTAGGCTTAAAATTAGTCCTATAAAGTGGATGTTAATTTAAAATAATATTAGATTCACTCATCTATTGTACCCTTCAAAACGCAAATTAAATATAAATTATTTTTTAAGGTCCCATGTTACAACCAAGGACCATTTAGTATGGCAGTCCGCCTATCTACTACAGGTTTGTAGCATAATTTCGAAGATGTAGATGAAAAAAAGTCGGAATGGAGCTGAAGCATGATGTGTTAGCCAATTCTTCAAACTTTTAACCACAAGTACCTCCACGTTATGGTGAGTCATCAGGGTTGCTCGTTTGCCTGTCACTGCTCAATAATGTTGTTGAGTGTGGCATCAGGGTTGCTCCTTTGCCTGTCACTGCTCAATAATGTTGTTGAGTGTGACATCAGGGTTGCTCTTTTGCCTGTCACCGCACAATTATTTTGCGGAGTGTGGCATCAGGGTTGCTCCTTTGCCTGTCACTGCACAATAATGTTGTGGAGTGTGGCATCAGGGTTGCTCCTTTGCCTGTCACTGCTCAATAATGTTGTGGCGTGTGGCAACAGGGTTGCTCCTTTGCCTGTCACTGCACAATAATGTTGTGGCGTGTGGCATCAGGGTTGCTCCTTTGCCTGTCACTGCTCAATAATGTTGTGGCGTGTGGCAACAGGGTTGCTCCTTTGCCTGTCACTGCACAATAATTTTGTGGAGTGTGGCATCAGGGTTGCTCCTTTGCCTGTCACTGCTCAATAATATTGTGGAGTGTGGCATCAGGGTTGCTCCTTTGCCTGTCACTGCTCAATAATGTTGTGGCGTGTGGCATCAGGGTTGCTCCTTTGCCTGTCACTGCCCAATAATGTTGTGTCGTGTGGCATCAGGGTTGCTCTTTTGCCTGTCACCGCACAATTATTTTGCGGAGTGTGGCATCAGGGTTGCTCCTTTGCCTGTCACTGCACAATAATATTGTGGAGTGTGGCATCAGGGTTGCTCCTTTGCCTGTCACTGCTCCATAATTTTGTGGCGTGTGGCTTCAGGGTTGCTCCTTTGCCTGTCACTGCTGAATAATGTTGTGGAGTGTGGCATCGGGGTTGCTCCTTTGCCTGTCACTGCTCAATAATGTTGTGGAGAGTGGCATCAGGGTTGCTCCTTTGCCTGTCACTGCTCAATAATTTTGTGGAGTGTGGCATCAGGGTTGCTCCTTTGCCTGTCACTGCACAATAATTTTGTGGAGTGTGGCATCAGGGTTGATATTAAGCTTTTGGCAACTCAAACGATTTTATGGATTAGGGCATGAGGGTTGCTATGCCTTGCAACAGATATAAGGAGACTGACGTCTCTTCTGCTTCACGTTTGTCTCATTGACGTGTATTATATCCTTGAAGATGTCATACTAAGAATGCTAAACTATTAGACAACAATCATGTGCGAATTATACATCTTTCTTATCCAGTCACTCTCAACACCAGGATTTTCTTACTCTCTTCAATATTCAATCCTAACCTAATTTTCAGGGAGTCATTCCTGACATAGAGGGATCAATGAAACAGAAGATAAAGAAGTTAGCAAAAGATGTTATGTCGTTGGTTGGATTGAAAGGATTAGAAATAGAAAAACAATTGATGACCTCAATAGCAAAAGGGTTAACTCGGGAAGGTCTAAGGATATTTCAGCCGCAGAGGAAGTTGCTTTTGAAAAATCTGGGTCGCCAAAGTTTGTTCAAAGAAATGGATAAATTTGACGATGAAACTAGCGAGGAAGAAGTCCAAGTGGAGCAAGAGCCTTGGACAGGAGAGAAAGTTGGAGAGGGGGAAGAATCCGATATTTTTATGGATGATAGTAATGAAGAGGAGCAAGAAGATGACTTACTCGACTTCCTCTTTCATCCAGAAAAGTATGACAAATATTATGAAAAACCTGATGATCAGAAGGAGAAGATGGAGGACGTTTTAGGGGAGGAAGAGGAGATAGACGAAGAAAATCTTGGCTATCCTTGGTAAGAATTTAATCTCTAATAATATTACCAAGAAAATTGTCAGTCGCGTATGCGATGCGTAAACTTTGTAGATTTCCCAGGTAGTGGAATGGCTGATGAGGGCATCTCACATCTCTCTTTCTTACGTAATATAGAAATTTATGTAAATAGGACATGCAATTTATGCTGGATATGAAATGCTTAGTGATAGAGTTGCGTTAAATGAAAACAGCTTGAGAGTAAGAGGGAGTTAACTGAAAGTCTTAAAGCAAAGGAAATGTATATCCCATATTTCATGTATATATTTTATATGATGGCTGAATATTCGAGCTAGAGGAAAATGTGTGCCCAAAACAATTGTAGCACTTTACTTTATTAAGAAATTCGCTTAAATAACATTTTATGATCTAAGGCAAAACAATGGGGACGGGAAAATGTTCTAATACTGATGAAAAATGTTATATTCTGCAATTATTCTATAGGTTTTTATTTTCTCCAAATCGTGTACGAGCCGAATTATTTATTAGTACGTTTTTTTTCTGTCTACAGCTATCATTAGACACTTATCTTACTCACTACACAATATCAATAAGTTAATATATCAAGTTGCGAAAAATATTTCAAGTCTAACTATCGCGTATTGTTTTTAAAGGACCTTTAATGTGGTCGATATCTACGTGGATGCTTTTTCGATGTAATCATCATAAACTTTCTTAGCTCTAGAAGCCCTAATTTTTATTTGATAAATACCATAGTCGATATCAAATCGTTCCATGTAAAAACTGAAGTGCGAACTTCACAATATTAATATTCGAAATCAGTCTAGGAGGAGTGGTTCTTTAGAGGGAGAGAGTAGAATAAAAAATCATGAATATACTCCTTATTATCCTTCATACAAAACAACCCGGTTTCCACTCGGCAATTGACTAGCTGCTTAAAGAAAAATTGGTGATATTTGGTTTGTTACGCCATCAGAATACGCCAAATAAAGCATTAAGCTGTAAACATGATCTTCTTCCAAAGCCTCAACACTTTTGTGCTGTCAAGCTAAGGAACATAACTTTTTTAAAGGAAAAAAGGCAGAAATTAATTTACTACTATTGTTGTGATATACTTCAGTGAATCCGACTCCTAGTCAGGCAATTTTTGCTTAAAGCAAGTGTGTTATTCAACATCTGTTAAAATTTCAAGTCTGTTTACAAAGACCCCTTATCACTGGAGAATAGCATATGAGACGACATCATCTGCGTGTCATTCTAGCTTGTGGGAAAGCAGTCTAGTTTACATACGTAGGCAAATGCTCAATGAACATTTAGCAGACCTATCTTGAGGTTTTTTACATATAAATTTTGCCCAGAACACAACATTAGGAAATTTTCAAGTTAAAAATCTAAAACATTATTTTACATCACTCTGATCTGAAAGTAGTTACTTTCGCTACAGTATGTAAGTATGGAAAGTGGGTCTTTTTATAATAACTTGAAATAGCTGTTCTCTTTCCCACTCTAGGGAGGGAAAAACTTTTCCCTCCCTTTAATGTAGTTACAGTTTCCAACGCTAGGTTACGCTAGCGTTTCTATTCGAAAAACGATTTATATTTTAGTTATTTTAAAGCACTAAAGATATTATTGGTCGATTACTTATCATTAGAAAATATAATTACACTAATTTAACTTAGTTTTATTATAAAATTCGTTTGTCATTTAAAAGAGTTCTGTATAAATCCAAATTTGTGACATTGTTGTCATTTGTTATCAACTAATCGATTGTCGTAGCTACATCTCATGTTTACAAACCACTTATTTTATTTATACAAAATGGCTGGGAGCATACCAGAAAATTTAATGAAGGAAGCCACTAAAATTGTTGAGTTGTAAATGTTTGAATTTGTTATAAATTTATTTCAAATAATAAAGAATTGTGTTTGAAAGAGTTATTAAAGTTATGTTACTTGTATCAGGTTAGTGCTCTAAATCAGCTGTTCAGAAATAATTGATACTACAGAATGCAAAACAAATCATTTAATATGATAATACTTAATAATTACGAGTTTAAATTATATTTTGCATTTTTTGCCTCGTGATGTAAAGCATCGTTCATAACTCGGGCGGAAAGTGAGTTTCCGCCCTTGTAATGAAATATACTATTCCATTGAGAATATAGCTAAAAGAAAAAGGTTATTGCTTTCCATTGTACTTTATCTCTTCTTAGGCGAACGATGCAGCAATTTTTCCGCAGTGAAGGTGAGGGCGAATTTGAAGGTAAAGACGAATCGGAATCTAAAGGTGAGTTCGATTATAAAGACGAATTGGATGGTGAAGAAGAAGTGTTTGAGAAAAAATGGGACCGCCTTAAAACAGATATAGGCTTTGATGTGCCTCAATCTGAGACCCCGAAGAGTGAAATAGATCACGAAGAAGAACTGCGGAGATTGAAGAGGCTGAAGCGAAGAAGAATTTGTCGGCTTACTCTGGTATAATATAAGAATAATTATACATTATGTTCTTAAGACACCGCCCTGAATAAATACAAACGGTAATGAGAAATCTTTCAGTTAATTAAAATAAATTCCCAACTGAAACGGCTTCTGAATTGTAAGAATAATTTATATTTTAATAACTCAAATTTTAGTAGTAAAAGAAATAAAGAAGGGGGGAGGGCGGATGAACAGAACGTATTTGCATAAATCTCTCAGAGTAAAGAAGGTAAGGTAAGGTTAGAAACGACAGGTAGGGTTAGAAAAAGCTTCCACTTGAGCCGATCAGTTACGGAAACGGCCTACCTAATCCGAACTATACCCGACCACAGACTTCATAAAAATGCAAATATCTCGGTTAATATTCAAGATAGAGAATAAATGTATATTACAATATTTATAGTAAATTCAATTTGCAATAAGATTGGTTCTATACAATTTTTCGATCTGATGCATAATAATATATATTTTGAATTTTCAAAAATCCCCCCCCCCTAAACCCCCCGCCCTCTAGTCCGATTTCAGCCATTAACGAACTTGATCTGTCTTTTTACATAAAACGGTTAAATATCAAATTTCGTAACGATCAAACAAACTTTGCGACCGCTAGAGCGTTAACAGACAAATATAAATATATATATATATATATATATATATATATATATATATATATATATATATATATATATAATTTTGAACGGACCTCATTTTCGTCATCTCCTGGGTAGGGTCAATGGACATTTGAAGAAATTTTTCGAAAATCGCGTCATGAGTACGACCTCAATAGCTGATTTCCCTTAAGGGAAATCTGCTAAAAAGGTTTAGAATGTTTAATCAGAATGTGTCTCTTTATTATTCAATTCATGACTACCCAAAAACAAAAGTCTACTGAATCTACAAAAAATATGTTTTTCATCTAACCTATAACTTAAAATTACAAAGAGATGTAAATATAACAATCTTTCATTATAATATTCACACCCTAACACATTAAATACTCATTTACTGCATTAAAATAAGTAAGAATCTCAGGGGTTTTTGGCATTGCTTTTACTTTTAGATTTTCTATGTTTTTCATTTTATATTTTACTCATCATGGGACGAAGATGTTGATTCTTTCACTCTAATAATGTTATGATTATAATCAATGTTGATAATAACGCATACAAATTCACTAATAAACTAAACGTTAACGCGCCTAAGTAAATTCTCACATGGATGGCTGAGAAACATAGTGGTTTAATTCTGTTTTTCTCTAAAAGAAAATGCTTAAAAAATACAAATATAATAATAGCATGTTTTTGTTTAGTTTAAAAGGTCAATTTAATATGCAGAGTTTCAAATAATTTCTATCAAGCACACTCCATTGTTCATAATTGAAAAAGTAGCGATTTTGACTACGTTTGTCAGCCGTTCATAAATTCTATTTCCTATTTCACTCAATACCTGAAATTAATATAAAGTGGACTTTAGGTGTTTAGTGACTCGTGTGTCTTAAATGAAAATCGCTGGAGCAGGATTGAGTGTTCACTGAAGGTCTAAAACGCTATTATACAACCCAATACCGTTAAAATTAGAGAGGAAAATGAAAAAAAAAATGTAGTGCTTTATCGAGTGAGATATATAACCTAACAAGGATAAGAATGGAGTTATTCGGGGATCGTACATTGTAAACTCACACAAATATATACAAAAACCAAGAAAATCGCATGAGTAAGAGTGGGGTTAATCGAAGGCTGAAAACAAAAATATAATATTCTGTTCTGGTTGTTGATTACGACGTAAATCCTTGGGTGATAGGCATTATTATCCTGCTACATTTCAACAATTGACGTCTTTAGGTAATCATTATCGAGGCTAGTGGCAGCTCTGAATGCATTTCTCATTTTATTTCGGGGCTCAGGTTAGCCATGTGAGTTAAAGCGTTGACCTTAATCTCACATGGTAAACCTAGAGTGGCGAGTTCGATTCTTGCCTGGGAAAAGGAAATTATTTAGTGACGAAATTCATTAAATAACATCCTAAGTCCCACTCTGGCTAGAAAAGGGTGGTAACCTGTAGACAACCCATCCCAATTATCCTGAGTTGCAAAATGTGGACGTTAATAAATATTAATCTTTTATTTATAATTATTGTTGCTTCATATTCATGTCTAAAAAACGTATTTTTACAAAAATAAAAAAAATCGATTACTTAGAAACTGGGAATAAATTCTTAATATCCTCCTTTTCTTTTTCCTTTAAGTTGTAGTCTGAGAGGCAGAAGGCCAGATCACTGGCAAATTCCATTTGACTTTTTTATTGCTCTACCAGTTTCACAAAATTTTGAAGCTTCATCAAAAAACCATTAACATGTAATGAACACATATTTTATTACATAATCGTTCTCGCGAGGTCACGACTAGAACCGCAATAGTTAAACGAGCCTTTCCTGGCAGAAGCTGTAGGAAGATAAGATGGTTGAAGTTGCTTGGGGTGCGCAATATATCGACCAGTGTGTTCTACATTACGTAACAGTCTGGAAATGTATGGAAATGTTTGGGAATTTCACTGTGCCGTGAATTCAACTGAATTCAGGCTAATGAATGAGCTTGAATATATCTAAGATATTAGAACGAATGAAGTAGGAATATTTGAGATGCGTTAGTATTAGAATGAATGAGAATGCACTAAAATCATCGTTGAAACTAAAACGGCTTTTTAAACAATAATTGATTGCCATGTTATTTATTTTAGCAATTCCTTGGCGTGAAATAATTGCAGTTTATTGCCAGTAGGTGACGTGTGGGAACACGTCCAGGCAGGATATGGGTTACATGGAAGGATGGACCGACTCTGGACCGGAACTAGGGGTTGGAGCAATGCAAGCCGTGGAAGAAGCAAGTCTGGCTCTTTTGAAAAGAGGATTCAAATTCGACATGGCCGTAACATCAACTATGAGCGTATCAAAGACTGTGGTAGAGAGAATACTGTTTGCTACAGGGCAGGACTCACTTAGAAGGTGGGTGAAACTCAAATAATTATATTTGAGTCACCGTACGTATATATGACCCCAAACTTTTTTTTTTATTATTATTTATTAACGTCCACTTTTTGCAACTTAGGCTAATCGGGACGGGTTATCTACAGGTTACCACCCTTTTCTACCCAGGGTGGGATTTTAGGACGTTATTTAATGAATTTCGTCACTAAATAATTTCCTTTGCCCAGGCGAGAATCGAACTCGCCACTCTAGGTTTACCATGTGAGATAAAGGTCAACGCTTTAATTCGCATGGCTAACCTGAGCCTCCTCCCAAACTTTTGATAATCATTTTATAACTCAAAAATAAAGTTTTCTCTTAACTCTCAGTGCATCCGTGTAAGTAAACAATATTGGAATACATAAATAAAAGGTTTAGTTTGTCGATGGCCGAAATCGTTCCAGAATCTAAAGAGATTTTGTAAAAGGGAAAATGTAAATCTCAAATGTTTCCATTATTCTGCGTCAGATCGGAAAATATAACCAATATATAGGAATCCATTTATCTTATCCAGACTATGTAGATCTTCCCGATTGTCCTTAGTAACACATAGCGGATGTAAATAAATAAGTATAATAAAACGTTCATGAGTTGATATAAGTTTTTATCAAAGCTTATTACCTGTTGTTTCATTTGGGTGTTGAAATCTTCATACGAACTAAGACAGATGGTCTAACAGATCCATCAATACCGATTTAGGCCATTAATTGATTCTTAGGCACTTACTCAAATTACTTAAGTTGATACTTCTCGAGAGTAAATAGAACAGCTTATCATTTCTTTTGGTAGTTCTACCGGAGAAACAATACTATTCCAAAGAAGAGGTAAGTAATTATTCAACTGTTTAGGATTCTGTACATTTGTTTTAATGGTATACTTCAACCATCTTATATGTTTTCATAATCTAGGGCACCTCAGTTTTTGCATGGCCCAATTCTTACACATTATTTGCATTGTATTTTGAATCATTAAGGAAGCTTTGATAAAGAGGTTTCTGCATTGACATTCGTCTCTTCTAATTCCATGTTCGGGAGTTTGGAGCCGATACTGATCTGTGATGAAATCATGACGTCTCATGCCAGCCCAAGGACCATTAAAATCCAAGGAGGGTTCAATGAGGACGGACATCTCCGAACTTTTGTAAGCTATTTAATTAAAAACCTATCACATGGGACCTTTAATCGGGCCTCACTTTGGCTGCAACTTTAAACCTTTCTCATGCTGTCTAGGGATGGTGTTGGACCTCGTCTGAGATGTGACAATTTGGCATATATTGAAGGTCCTACAGAACCGCAATGGGTAGGATTGTAAGGACTCTTAGCTATTGAGAGTATTTCATTGCTCACTTTTAAGTTTTTGTTGCACTTACGAGAAATGTAAGCCTTTTTGAAAAGTGTATGAATATAATGCTCTATTTCTCAAAGACGATTATGGCTGATATTTTGACAGCTCCCGCAGTGTCCCAATTATTAAAGAAATAGCCGCTGCCCAATGAAACCCCTTTACACCCAAACACAAGTACAGACATATAGAAATATAATTTTTTTGTAGGAACTTACGTATTCACAAATTTTATAGATAAGCTTTATTATAGGTTAACAACAAGTGACTTAAACCCCCGCCATCTAGGCGACCTCGAAGGACAGACAGAGGCTGGTGTGTCCAGTGCTTGGGGTTGGATTCTGCCGCTCTACTCTGCATATCGGGGTGTTCCAATCATGAAGGAAACACACCCTCACTGGTACCATCAAGCCAACGGCGAACCTACTGGAGACCCTGCTAACCCCAAAGGAGAAACAGTTTTCCACGTCTTAACTAGAGCTGGGAACCTCTGGAACGCCATTAAAGATATATTCGTACAAAAGGGTACGTTACTATAAGTGTTTTTAATCCAGAGGTTGGCTTGCGAATACCAAATGCGTAAGTTGGTGGGTAGATCCCTATTTACCTTTCGGTATCCCTTATTCCCCTACTCTAGATTCCACCCTCAGCATTGCATGAACCCAGTATCAGAAACAGGTCACATGAGTTTTGTAAGATATTCATCTTCATATTATTTAGGTATTTTTATTTAATACGCTAAAATGAGATCTTCATAATTAATTCGTTAATGTAGAATAAAAGTAATTTATTGAGATTGTAGACAAATTGCCACATTGGGTAAGGCTTATTATTTCCTGATAGGTTTTTAGGTCTATATAGGCTCAGGAGAATTTTAAACTTAGCATTCTATATGCCCTACAAGGCGAAACGGTTGCTCTGAAATAAAGAGTGTTGGTGAAAAGTAAAGATTTCTTAACCCGTATTATATTTATATACTTTTCTTGGCCTCTGTAAGAATAAGGTGCAAAAAAGGTATTTGCTTAAAGCTACTGCTATAAATAATTGTATCGAGAATATGACAGCATCAGAAGAACAAAAGAATTTACTCTTTGCCATACAAGAAAAGATATTTGCCTTTTGCAATGTCTGTTGTGGAAACTAAAAATGTAAATTTTTGGCTCACAAGCCCACGAACGGAACAAAAATAAAACAATTTATTGGCTAAGACTGCGGAACGAAACAGAGATTTCACACTGGTTCAAAGATTACATGTACCCCATTTTATTTCTCCCACCGGTTAAGGTACCTCAATAGAGCTTCGAGCTAATGTCAATCTCAAAGTTTAATTTTGATGACTCGGATGTAGACTTAACAACACTAGCCAACTACTGGAGGAACCATATTTTAATGTCTTTAATATAGGACTTTCGAATTAAAATTCCATACTCTTTCAAAGTATTTAATACGCTATTGAGCTTGTTCTATGAATTTGAAGTTAGGGTCAGTCAATCCTAAATCTCTCTCTTGGCTTTCATCATCTTTTCTTGTTGAACTTACATTCCATTCAGCTCTCTTTCATTCCAGCTAGGTTATCGTAAAATTTCCATTTCCTACCCGTGTTAAATTCCGTAAAATCTGTTTGGCTGAAAATTAGATTAGCCCTAACTTCTTCAAAGAACTGCTTTTTTAGGCTGTGTAGAAGTCCTTAAATTTGTAGGAGCATGGGTGTGAGTAGATGTCCTTGTTCCTCCTATGTTCTGTGACCAGTGATCCCCGAGAATTGAACTGATGCGTCAACGGACGATCAGCAGGCGTTTACAGGAGTACGGATTTGCAAAAACATTGGTAATTGAAAAGGGCACTATGTTCAGGAACAAGTAATCACCGCACTTATTAACTTATTCAGCAAGCCTTTTACTCCATCTACTGGTGTAAAATATTCTGAAAAATGGAAAGGCGTATTGCAGCTTTCAAATCATTCTGCTCATGTAGAAAGTGATATATTTAAATAATAATAATAATAAGGTTTTTAAATGTTTGCAGCAACCTTTCAAGCCCGATCATGCCCTTTTTATGTTTTGTTTTCGTATACAAGCATTGATATCCATAGGTCTTCAGTAAAATGTATATGAATACATCTTCTGATGTGCGTATATATAAAACTTCCTATTTTTTGAGCTAGGAAAGCGAAGTATCCTGATCATCGGACACCAGGATTCAATTCGTGGACTGTTGTTCCATATCCTGGACCTCCATCCGACGGACTTCAGCGAATGGCAACCATCTCCTGCTATTCCAATTGTATTCGCTTTCGAGAAAAAGGAGTCTAACTTTGGCCTTGCCGCTGTTGATTTTATCACAAATCAAGAAGAAAACAGGAGACAGATAATTGGTCTCTGCAAAGCTATGTTAGTAACTTGCATTCACATATTGATTGATTACTTTATTATAGAAATATTTGCTTAAGGGATCCCCTTTTCGAAGAGCGCATAGTTAAACTTGGAAGAGAGCCAGGGGCAAGATACATTTTGGCAAAAACACCTTTCCGTCAACTTTGAAGGGGATCAACTGAGTGTACTTTTCCCAAGGAACATGCTCTTAGTACTGCCCATCAATATTTACTCCTTTTTAACATTTATATCAGTTAATATGAGTGAAAATGTACCTCAGCTGAGACATTACTCATCTCATTTTGGGGAGAAGCATGAAGACCACTTCTGCGACATCTCAGTAACGGGAGAAGGAATAGCGCCTAAGCTCACTCACGGTAATTTAAAAAAAAAAAGTTGTTGCATTAGATTTTCTTATTAAATAATGTATTAAAGAAATGAAAATATGTTTTTACATCTCCCCAATTCTGTGGGTGAAAATCTTTCAGTTGTCATAAGAGGAATTCCATACTGTCTCATTGACGATTTCATTTTTAATAAACCAACAGAGCATGACACAATAATTAAGCTGGCCAGACTTCATAAAAGGGTACGCAACCCTACACCTCTATGCGCAGTAGAATTAGAAAAAACAGATCTAGGAAAAATGATATTAGACTTAAAATATTTTTTCAACTCAGTGGGAATTGTTTCGGCATACATAAGACTACTGTCGCAAAGAATCGAAGTGTCCAAAATTCACTGATAAACAACTCCTGAAGGTGTGTATTTCCAGAGATGAAGTAGACATACTCTGAGGCAAAGCATGGCGCACGAGGGTGGCAAAGTGTTTTCTTATCTTAAGAATAAAGTGAAAGCACCTCAAAAAAAACCTTTATCAGTCCTGTTCTCGAGAATATATAAAATAATGTGCCCAATTTAAAGGTATATATCACTATTCTAAAAAGTCAGTATACTTAAATTTAGTTTTATATTATTGATTTACAATTCGCCATACAAATAAAGCCGTTAATTGCAAATTGGTAATCTTTGAAATTCAGGTAGCATCTCAAATGATACAAACTAACGTTTTGAGAGAATTCATGGCGATTGTTGTAAGCGCGTCTTGCTATTTCTCACATTCCTATAGAGGTCATGTCTTATTGAAAGATATATATCTTTTTAAGGTTAGAACGCCATGTTGACAAAGGTATCATCGACAAATACGCTGTTAAAGAAATCAAGACGAGGATGGAGGAAACCCGACATATTCCAACAATAGAAGACATTTATAGGTACAAACGAAACGAAGCTTTTAATTTATTTGAAGGTAAATTCGTATGCATATTCAAGATAATTCAAACATGTCATTGCTAAATAAGAATCATTGCGAAAAATGTCGTAGAATATAATTTATTAGACGTTTTAAAGGGTGAAGTAAAAATCCTAAATAAAATTGATGAATCTTTAATACGCAAGGAGAATTTGATTTTTTTCATTTCCGCCCACCTGTAAACCCTACTATCATTTTGTCGATTTTCATCAAAAGAGAAGTTATGTGAAGACACGTACTACTCAAATGAGTCTAGGGAAGGTCAAAACTGATAATTCTGTTGAAATGTGAAAACCAAAAATTTTTGAGATTGCAATATTTTCTTTATTTTGTAAATGGGAGTAAAAAGGAAAGAACCTTCAGTCTGGAGGTAATTTTCCCTGTGGGAAGTCATTATTATTTGCGTTCCTTTACCAGGAAAATCAATAACACCCCATTATGTACAGTAGACAAATAAGGAAAGAAGGTCAAATTAATTTATACTCAATATTTGATTCATGACATCTTTATCCATTATACCGCCAAAGAACATCCAATCACAGATGTTACTAGTCCTATTTTCACTGCGGAAAGAAACAGGCATAAACAGCTGTTATGGTATACAGTACATTTAAAGCTACAATCCTATACATGGGACCTCCATATGTATTGTAGAAACACTTCAAACATCAATCATACCTTTGATGATTGAAAACAGTTAATATTCTATTAAAACACCCGTTGCAACAATTGCAAGGGCTATGAGCCTCTGATTTGAGATAGATAAACATATTTTTGATATTTTAACGAGGGGACCACTTTAACGTTCTTCGTTAAATAATTAAATAACATTTGAAACACATGACTTTAATTAAGAAAGTTAATGAAAACATAGAAAGTTAAAACATTGAACAAGAACAGGAACTTAATCACAACATAGCATAGCCTACATATTAACACTGGTCTCTGCCTTTTCATACCTATATGTTGCCATGGTAACGTATATTGTTTGTTCTTAGAACATCACTCGGCAGGCTATCTTGCGGTTACTTCTAGAGCGTATCGAGGCACACGTTATTACTGTTTTCCAGGTGCGCCTCCGCCTCAATAATAATGCCAAAAACTATTATAACTAATGTCTTAAATCCATTACTTATTAAAACTTACAATTATGTATTATTTACAATTATGTGCCGCATTTTATTTTTCTCATAAGTTATAAATATTATTTTCAACTAGGCATGCACATCATTGAACTAGCCACTTGATTTTTTTATGTGAAGGAGCCGCAAAGGAAGTTGGTAGAAAAGAAAGAGCAATGGAAGCTCTTGAGGCATTCTACGGCAACAAACCGCCTGAAACCGAGGCCAAGAAATTCTTCGACTTCATCTTGGATGTCAAAAACGCTTCGTTTGGCGAGAAGGACAACATGCCGGTCGAAGAGAGAGTCAAGTGGATTGCCAAGAACGTCCCAGGAACAGTCAACAAGATTCAACATCTTCGCAAACTCAAAAAGACTCTTTCTGAAGATAGTAATCCTGATTGCATTTTGAAGATAGACGAGTTAATAAAATCATACAAGCAACAGGTAATATTGGAATAATTATCAATACTGGGGCGCGAAGTTTTTGTTGTTAATATGGAAAAAGAGATGTTAAAAATGATAAAAAGTTGGTAACGCCGTTGAATTCCCAGGTACTGGAAAAACGTGCCAGTGATCTCATCTCAGCATCTATTATCTATTTCTCCCGCAATACAAAACCTATGGAATTGAAATATAAGCTGGGCGAGGAGCTTTACTTTACACATATCAGACTTTAAAAAACCATTAGCGTGAATCACTTTTCCAATCCTTATTACAGATCAGTTGGTTATACCCCTCTTCGAACGCGACTTGAGTGTTTCATATTATGAGCCAAAAATACCTTTACAAATACTCTTGAACAATAATTTTGTTTTTAGCAATTCTCAATTATTTTGTTAAATGATTGTCATTGTTATTGTTATTTATAAACGTCCACTATGCTACTAAGGCTAATTTGGACGGGGTTATCTACAGGGTACCACCCTTTTCTAGCCAGGATGGGACTAAGGATTTTATATAATGAGTTCGTCGCCAAATAAATTCCTTCTACCCAGGCGAGAATCGAACTCACCACTCTATGCTAATCATGTGAGATTAAAGGAAACGCTTTAACTCACTTGCTAACCTGAGCCACGTGAGTTGATTGTCTAACATTATATAAATTCGTTCTACATGACAAAAAAATTTAATGTTTTCAATTGACGTTCAAGCAAGTGTGGGTCCTTAAACCAACATTTTAGTCACTTTATGAGGTATTAACCATTAGTACTTATTTGTTAACATTTATGTTATACCTTTATTTTAGTTCAAGTCAAATATTAATTGATAAATATGGGGTTTCAATTCAGTAATTTCGCATGGATAGTGGGTTCTCTGGCGAATACTATTTCGTCCGCACTGTATTTATCACATGGGTGTTAGTCAATTCAAGGCAAACAACTAATAAACATCCATTTATGGACAGGCCCGGCTCGAGAAGGAGTGGATCATGAAGCAGAGAGACTACCAAGGCCAGGCTGATGCTGAGTTACTGAAAAATCAGGAGGAAGAGATGTCACATTGGAAATGTGTTGTTGAAGCTTTGAAGAAGGGTTGGCTAGAAGGGATGCCTTCAGCTATGATTGGCAACACTGGGCAAGACCAATAGCAACAATATTATATTATCAAGTAACTTCTAATTCGCTTCGATTTATTCTCTAGTGAATTATATTGAGATTTTTCCTTAACAACAATATTTGTTTCTGATATATTCTTGTAGTACTTTTCAAAGATATACCCCAACATCTTTATATCAATAGGTGATTTTCTCACCTGCTAATAAATCAGCTAATAATCCACAAATATATTAGAATTGGACACAAAATAACTTGTATATGTATGCTTTCTCTTTAGTAGACATACGATATATATCCTTTCATTTTCCTGCTAAGAAAGACTGTTAGACAGTCTAAGGTTAATAAGAATATAAACATCTACATTATTTTTATGCAGTGTTCTAATCATATGTTTAAACTGCTAACAGGATTTGCAACAATTTACTTTCGAAAAATTATTTAAATGTACCAAGCGAGAATATAAGGTCGAAATTGTGATTGCATCATTAGAACAATGTAAATAATCGGGAGTAGGGTACTTTTTCTGAATTGACTTATACTGTTTGATGTTCGTTGCCTTATGTCTACCCAATTTATATAAAATCTTTATTTATTCTAATATAAATATTTTGGCGAGGTTACTATGATCTAATATGTGTTTACTGGAGTTCAATAAAACGAGTAAAAATAGGATATAACTTTATTTCTAACAAAACACCAGAATATATTTACTACTTAAGGATTAAAATTCTAACAACAATCATTCGTAATCTATACAGTATCAGTTTTTTTGGCTCCTTGGGTTTCTTTTCCTACTTCAAAACCTGGGACTCCTTTGAAAAGATGTCTTACATACACCGGAGTTCCGACGTCTTGGTTATAGAAAGAAGGTGGGTCTAGAAAGTACCCTTTGGTGTAGGAATCGTCACCTCTCTGCCAACCTACGTCGTATCCACTCTGTTGAAACTGGGGATAAAATGTAGCCGCTGGAACTTCATATCCCAAGCGATTTCCATAGTCACCCTGAATCGTGTTCCTCTCGAAGCCACGGTAGTAACTGGGAAGTTGGTAGAGCTGATAGTAAGGAGCCTGGTATTTTGTCTGCTGTTGCCTGTAATGCAGTACTGGCACCTCATCTCTTTCCGTGACTGTTTGGTAGTGCTTCAAAGGTGCCTGGTTCCCCTTGTCGTAGTATATGCTGTAGTCGGAATCGTGTATAGGTAGATATCCTGGTTTTCCATTGTACCTGCTCACCATGCCGTAGAGTCCTTTGCCACCACCCTTGCCTCCGCCTCCTTTTCCTCCTCCACCACCACCCTTGCCTCCACCTCCTCCGCCACCTCCTTTCCCTCCTCCTCCGCCACCTTTTCCTCCCGGAAGTCCATTAGCATGGAGGACTATAGCACTCAGTACAAACTGAAACACAAGAAGAAATTGTAAGTTTATAAACTCAAATATAACTTTTTTTTGTATTGTTCCCGAAATTCTCCTATCAATTAAGTCGGCAGTGTCGATAATCGATAAGTACGGATCAGGTGTGCTCAAGAGTGTTCAGTGTTCCGCCTAGGGAAACGAGAGTGCTGTGCATTTCAAAGTTATAGTTAATGAATTGCCTGTGGTTTGTGTCCATCGTCCTATGCTGTTCGGCTCTCGTCCGCATTCTTCGAGACGTAGGTGTGTCGACAATATATTTTGAGTTTTACCGGCTTGGAGGGAACAGTAGTATACTCCCGCCATATAATTCCAACGAGGTCAACGTCAGACCAAGACTAAAGAGGTCCAAGACATCAAGAGTGGTCATTAACTATCATTATTTTTTTTTTGTTCAAAAAAAGGCCTTAGAAACATTTAAATGGTATTTTTATTTCTATATTATTTTATTCTGAAATCGAATTTTTTTTGATTATTTTTTATATTGGTACAATAGAATTGATTTTGTTAGAACAAGCCTATTTTGTTGGGACCTTATGTATTTAGATCTTTCGTCCTCTCCAGCACACCCCGATAGTGTTTCTGTTACCTTGACATGCTCAAACATGACATTACCAGATTTCCTACTTCTTAATTCGGCGGATTTTCAGTTTCATTCAACCCGCAGGAAGGTACTTCGTAACAAAGTGTATTCAAATATTCTTGTTCAATGATATTAATCTGCAGTTAATTATGCCTGGTCTTATGCCTTCCTGGTCGAGCCCTCCCCCCCCTCGCTCAACCATCCATTATTAAACATGCTTCCTCGGGGAAGTTTGATGAAATTTATTTGACGTGACTGAATAGTCTGTAACCACAGCGCCCCATGCATGCACTTTGATTATGAGTCAATCGATACACAAGGTATTAATCGGAACTATTAAATTTTTTCTCCGAATAAGTCCTGTAGTACATAATATTTATGTAAACACATATTCTTTCATAATTAGGAAATTGTTTTGTCTTCCCAACATGCTTTACGGAGCTGAGTCGTAAAACATGATCACTTTCAACATCTAAGGAAAAGGAATAGAATAACTCGTCCAATAATTTCTGAATTGATGTACAAATCACATTAGAATAACATGTATGTATAATGTTATACCTAAAACATGTAGTTAGTAAACTGCTACCATTTAGCTCTTGCATGTAACTAATAATGGTAGAATGTAGTTATTTGATTGATAGATACAGAAAGGGAGCTCTTTTCCCTTTCTGTAAACAGATTCAACTACTATGTCTCCCTTCCTAAGAATCCTATGTAAACATTACTTGAAATTTAAGCGGGATATAAAGTAGGTTTTGATATAATAGTTTCATGTAAAACATTGAATGAGCATTAAAATCCAAATTTAATATTCTTGAGTTTCATGTATCTACTACAAACAAATAAAGAGCTTTGGGACGTTAATAAATAATAATAATAATAAATCTTTGGGACTTCAAATTCCAAAACCCAAATAATTCTGGTCCAACTATTGAGCATTAACGAACTTGCCCGGCAGTTTTAGATGCTTTTATTTCAGTTTTACGAATTAAAACTTGAAAGTTTTATGATGCTACTGTTATTTGATTGTTACCAATCTTAAATATAAAGTTTCGTAACGATCTAATAACACTTGCGAAGGCAGAGGCATTCATAATTAAAATCTCTATTCCCATCGTGAGAATCCTACACAGATGCTCATACTCATAGAAATAATGCCAATCTCAAACAGTAAAAAGTTTAATCATTTGTTTGTTTGGCACGTGGAGTAAAATGTTATCACCACTCAATCGTTTAAGAGTTTTAACATCACTAAAAATTGCTTTAACTAATTTATCACTATAAATTTAGAAAAGAGATTTTTTTATTATATTTTTCTCAGAGATAATCAGTTATTTAGATGTCATTTAATCAGTTAGGTCAGCAGTAAGAGGAAAAGGTTTAGTACTATGGTACTGAGATGGAGAAAAACAACATTGATTTTTAAGTTATATATATATATATATATATATATATATATATATATATATATATATATATACTAGCTCAGATACCCGGCTTCGCCCGGGAATTGATTTGAGTCTGAATGGTGATGGTATTTTTTTGGCAAGGCTTCACTTTGCACAATATTTTGACATTTACCCGTCCCAGTGTTTAGGGTTAATACCCGTTGTTGGCATTAATAATAAAATTAATTTTTTATGTAAGTCTTCACTGTCCTCCAAATTGTCATGTTTCCCGTCTCCTGTGCATTATGCATAGATTTCAGTTATTAAGGACAAAATATTAACATAGATTTGAATTAATTTTTCCAAGTGAGGTACCTCATAGTTCAAATTGGAATGAATTGTTGAGCATATCAATTTTTCCGAGTTTTTTTAAGTTCGGTATAATAGTTAGCGCCCAATGTTTATGTGACTCCCGCTTTAGTTTATAGTATATATCTCGTTTATACTTTGTTAAAAGAAAAAAATTAATATTACAAATGTTACTCTAAATAACCAAATAAACAACTTTTGTTATGTTCTTATTTGCCGAAAAACGAATAGAAAACGAAATACCGCTATTTTTAAATTCGGGCCTCCCTTACAACCCCCACTCCTGCCCGTCTCAAGAAATATTGGTATGGCTTGTTATAATGAAAGCGTTAGTGCTAATACACATACCGAGTTTTATTTAGTTCGGTTGATTCGTTTGTGCCAAATAAAATTGTTGACTCCCGCTATAATTTTTAGCATATAACTCATTTATACTTCTGTATACGACGAAAGTGTATATGAAAAAAGTTACTCTAAATAACAAAATAAATAACTTTTGTTATGTGCATATTTGCCGAAAAAACAATAGAAAACGAAATATCGCTATTTTTAATTTCAGGCCTCCCTTATAACCCCCACTCCTGTTTGTCTTAGAGAATATTAATATAGCCTAAAGTCTAAGTTGGGCTAGTAGTAATATACATACCAAGTTTCATAAAATTCGGTTCAGCCGTTTATGCGTGAAAAGGTAACAAACAAACAAACAAACAAATAAACAAACAGACACCTAAGAAACAAAATGCAGTTATGGTGTCAATGACATGTGAAACGAATAGTTATCGTGAAATTTCGCGATTGTTCGAACGTGAGGGGGGTTAAAAGGTAGGCCTGAAATAAAAATTCACCATATTTACATGTATAAGAGACGGGAAATATAAAAATATAATAATAATAAGACTGTGAAGCCTTATCGAACAAATAATTCTATTATTAGCAAATCCACGGCAACGACGGGTATCAATCCTAAACACTGGGACGGGTAAATGTCAAAATATTGTGCAATGTACAGCCTGCTAAAAAATACCATCACCATTCAGCCTCAAATGAATTCCCGGGCGAAGCCGGGTATATGATCTAGTATATATATATATATATATATATATATATATATATATATATACTAGCTCAGATACCCGGCTTCGCCCGGGAATTCATTTGAGGCTGAATGGTGAAGGTATTTTTTAGCAGGCTTTACATTGCACAATATTTTGACATTTACCCGTCCCAGTGTTTAGGATTGATACCCGTCGTTGCCGGTGATTTGCTAATAATAGAATTATTTGTTCGATAATACTTCACAGTCTTCGATATTTTTATATTTCCCGTCTCATACATGTAAATATGGTGAATTTTTATTTCAGGCCTACGTTATAACCCCCCTCCCGTTCGAACCTAAAAATTTTAATATAACTTATAATCATGGAAGAATTAATGCTAATTGACATACCGAGTTTTGTTAAGTTCGGTTCAGCCGTTAGTGCCCGCTAAAGTTTTAACGTATAACTCATTTATACTTAGGTATACGGCAAAAGTGCATATAACAAACGTTACTCTAAATAAAAAAAATATACAACTTTTGTTATGTGCATATTTGCTAAAAAAGCAATAGGAAACGAAATATCGCTATTTTTAATTTCAGGCCTCCCTTTTAACCCCCACTCCTGCCCGTCCCTAGAAATGTTAGTATGGCTTATTATAAGGAAATCGTTAGTATTAATTCACATAGCGAGTTTGATTTAGTTCGGTTGAGTCTTTTGTGCCAAATAAAATTGTGGACTCCCGCAATAGTTTTTAGCGTATAACTCATTTATACTTCCGTATACGGCAAAAGTGCATATAATAAAAGTTACTCTAAATAACAAAATAAACAACTTTTGTTGTGTTCATATTTGACGAAAGCGAATAGAAAATGAAATACTACTTTTTTAAATTCAGGCCTCCCATACAACCCCCACTCCTGCCCATCTCTAGAAATGTTGGTATGGCTTATTATAACGAAAGCGTTAGTGCTAATACACATACCGAGTTTTATTTATTTCGGTTGGGTCTTTTGTCCCAAATAAAATTGTTCACTTCCGCTATAGGTTTTAGCGTATATCTCGTTTATAATTCAGTATACGAAAAAAGTGTATATAACAAAAGTTACTCTAAATAACAAAATAAACAACTTTTGTTATGTTCATATTTGCCGAAAAACCAATAGGAAACGAAATATCGCTATTTTTAATTTCAGGCTTCCCTTATAACCCCCACTCCTGTTCGTCTCAGAGAAAATTAATATAGCCTAAAGTCTAAGTTGGGTTAGTAGTAATATACATACCAAGTTTCATAAAATTCGGTTCAGCCGTTTATGCGTGAAAAGGTAACAAACAAACAAACAAACAAACAAACAAACAAACATACACGAAAGAAACAAAATGCAGATATGGTGTCTATGACATGTGAAACGAAAAGTTATCGTGAAATTTCGCGAAAAAAATCAATGTACAGACAGAGGTTACAATTTTATATATACATAGATATATATATATATATATATATATATATATATATATATATATATATATAATATATATATATATATATATATATTCTTTAATATATATAAGAGGTTTGGTACATAAAGTATAATTTGGTATGTAGCAAAATTACGAGATGTGAAAATATGGCTAGCTTGGAAAAGTTCATCAAAACTTTAACCTTAAGCTCTTGATGACGCATTTTGCGAAATAGCTTAGAGTGCAAACTAGATTAGTAGGAGAGGGGATTACCGAAGGATGAATACGCGAAAATACTAATTACTCCGTTAGTATTTCGTATATCTAAAATAGTTCATACATTATTTATGACAATATTTTATGAGTCAAATATAATACTAGCTTACCACGAAAAGATATCTGTACATGTTGGCGATGATTGTGGAATTGATGGTTTACCTTAAGGAACTGCGGATTTTATAGAAGAGATGTGTGTCAAATCAGATTTCACGCTTGTATTCAGACAATAAATATCAATAGATATGAGGTTGAAGAAAAGTACGATGCGCAGTTTTGATGTAATATGAATGCAACGAGTACTTTTGTATTTATTTTAATTTACACCCACTTTACGCAACTAAGGCCAAACAGGGTAGCTATTGGTTATCAACTTTTTCTAGCCAAGGAAGATTTTATTGATATGCTTGTTACTAAAGTAAGTTCCGGGCCCACAGGGAAATAAGTCCTTGGCTACGACCGTGTTACTTTCATGAGTAATAACTCCATGCACATACTTCGTTTCATCGTATAAAATATATTTCTTCATTTTCGTTATCGGAAAAAAGATAAGAGACATTTAAAAGTAGGATTTCATCTAAATAAGTAGAATGGTTTGTCTGAAATAGTATTTAAATTCAATGGGACACAATTCCATTCACGAATTAGATCATTCTGGAATCAATGACATTGATCCTATCTAGGAGATGGCGAAAATAAGGTCCGATCAACATTATATGTATATATATATATATATATATATACATATATTTGTCTGAAACCCCTCTAGCTGTCACAACTTTAGTTTAATCGTTAGGACGATATATAAGCGCTTTATGTAAAAAGAAAAATCAAGTTCGTTAAGAGCTGGAATCAGACTGCTGGAAGGGGGGGGGGTAGAGGGGAGGAATATCTGAATATATCTTATATTTATATATATATATATATATATATATATATATATCTGAATATATGTTTTAATTTGTACAGTAAGTAAAGATTGAAAACGTTTAAAACATCTACTTAAAAAATCAGAAGTTTTTTTTTTTTTTGTTTCCATTTCTTTAACCTTGACTTGACTGCTGCGTGGCGCCACTTCTTTGCTCACATAATGTCTATGGCTGTTGTTGATTGTTGTTCCAAATCCTTTAGAGCAGCCTCGAAGACATCCTTTGCTGCAGAGTGACTGATCTTTTCGTCTTACTCATTTTCATCTTCATTTGACTATTCATCAGCACAAATTAGCTGAACGAGGGGGTCAACGATCTGCGACATCTTCATTTGTAACGTTGGTTCCATCCACACCAGCTAGCCATTCATCAATGGAAGAAGACTAGTACATTTATAATGGAGTGCGGGTTTATTGCGTAGTGTCTGGCATATTAACGTCTGTAGTTTCTGGAGTCTGCCTTAGGCTTGGGTAAACCTTCTACGATTTTTGTGATTTTCTTGACTTCTTTCGAAGCTAGAAGAGCAACGATAAATAATACAGTGCGTATTATACAGCACTGAACAGGTCTTCAGAAGATTTTCAACTAATTAGTAAAATGAGCATGACTCAGTCGCGAAAAAAAGAAAAGGACTGCAGGAGTAGTGGCAGAAAACCAAGAAACAACAGATAACGTTGGTTCACCGGCGGGCTGGTGACGTGGTTACCCGGGAGTTGGATGATCGGTTAATCGAGGGGCCACTGTGTTGACATAATTAAAAATTATCGGGTGTGAGGGACATTCTAACGAGACACGTAAAGTAATAAGCATGTGTCAAATTATCGAACACTCGTACAAAGATAATAGACTACTTCTACAACGATTTGGCGAAAACTATTTTTCTGGGATTTGTTTTCGTTAAAAATATGAGTCATTTTATAGGGCAGAACCACTTATAGTTGAGTTTTTTAATATATGATTTATTCCAACAAATGTAACATACGGGGTGTGGCTATTAAATAACGAGACTGACGCTGCCACAGAAAAAGTGCGCATGCGTCAAACGCCAGCAACTAACAGCTGTTATCGTGAAGCTTCCTCTTTCGAATATAGTGCCTCTCGCTTCTGTAAACAAATCAGTACAGCCGTAGCCTTCGTTCGCATTAGAGTTGTTTTTTTGTTTCGCCGGAAAAATGTTAAGTGTAACAGTAGAGCAACGAATTGTTGTGAAATTTCATGTGAAACTTGGAAAAACCGCTACTGAAACTTATAATTTATTGAAAGAAGTGTATATACATAATTAAGATAAAAGGTGTCATCTGACTCTTCGAGAATCTTTGCATTTGTAAACCACTCCAGGAAATTAAAAATACTACTTTAAAAAATGTTAGAGCACTTAACTCAGTGACTCATTGAAGAAACCCTGAGTTTTTAGTGATCCATTAGAAAATGTACTAAACACGGCCATTTTGAGCCTTAAAGTGTTGTATAGATGGTAGAAAAGAATGAATCTCCAGTAGAGGATGTCTGGGTTGATCCAGGTTGTAGGGTCATGCCACTAAAATGCTCCCAAAGAAGTTCATGTTACCCGGTCCACCAGGAGTTCCAAGAAAATAGGGAAGAACTTGTGAATATATGTACTGGAAATCAATAGTTAAAGACATCAACTTCTTGATTGGGTAAGAACTTCTCATCAACTTCTGTATTAAAAACTACATGTCTCGCTTCACATGAGGTCCCATCAAGATTTTAATGTTATCTATAGTTATTAACGGTAACTTACAGAATTTATAGTGTTATTACAATAAATCCAGATGGAATAATTATCGGGTGCTAAAAAAATAAATACAAATATGGGAAATAATTATTATTATCTGATAGACCTCAAAAACAAATGGAATAAGGAAATATTAAAATAAATAACATAATAAAGGTTAACTAAACGTACATCCTGCTGAATAGAAGTTGATGATAGGCGAAGAAAGGAAATAAAGGTGTTATAAAAAGAGAATTGAATATATGTCCTATATTCCTGAGAAATGTTTCGGGAAGAACCATTCACTTTAAAAGAGATAGTGAAAAACTCATGAAAATATGATCCTAAAACAGATAGTAGTGCATATAGGCAATATTTTATTCGAAAATACCAACCATTGCCGACCAGCAGTTGTACAGCCGAACTGGCCGCCTAAAATACACTGCTGGTTTATTGTTTTATTGTTTATTATTATTTTTTGGGGCTCAGGTTGGCCATGTGAGTTAAAGCGTTGACCTTTATCTCACATGGTAAACCTAGAGTGGCGAGTTCGATTCTTGAATGGGCAAAGGAAATTATTTAGTGACGAAATTCATTAAATAACATCCTAAAATCCCACCCTGGCTAGAAAAGGGTGGTAACCTGTAGATAACCCGTCATAATTAGCCTAAGTTGCAAAAAGTGGACTTTAATAAATAATATTATTATTATTTACGTCCACTTTATGCTGCTTGGCTAATCGGGACGGGTTATCTACAGGTTACCACCCTTTTCTAGCCGTGATGGGCCTAAGGCCTATGCTGGCTTAGCATTTAGTGTGAAGAAATTTAATTTCATAATATTGTACATCCAAGATATCTTACATAATCCTGTTTATTTACGCATAGATCAGCGTAATTTTAGTATTAATATTTTCACTATTCATTTCATTAAAAAAAATTGAAATAACTTAATATAATTATGGTATTTTCATTCTAAAGTTTCGCTGATCACGTGGATAACTTCTTCAGTGTATATCATATTTGGAGATTAACTAATACGGTTCTGAAGATGGATTAGCCTTATTCATTAGTCAAGTTCATATTTGTCAATGGTATCACTTTTTCTTAGGTTTCATCTGGTTCTCCGGAACTAATTACCGATAATTTCTTTATCACTAGTGTCCAACGTTTTCTGAGTTTATAGCCATCTTATCAATTACCATTATTGGGCCATTTTTGGGGGGTCGGGGATCGCTGATCCTTATTGTCCTTTCTTGATCGTTCATTAGTTTAGAAAAAAAAAATTGGCTAGTTCATATTTTGTCTAGTGATGTGACTTATTGAAATGATCTGCTTCTGTGTATTAACTTCTAATTATTTTCATGAGTTTTAACTTCTAAGGTGCTCTCGTGCATATCAATCGCCTGTTCGTACAATCTATATTTTTAACATGGGATGCTGATATCTCTACAGCTCATAGGCAGGGGTCATCTTTTACACTAGAACACATTTGCCTCCACGAAAGTTATGAAAATTGTATTTCTTGAGACTTTTTACTATAGTTTCATTCAAGTAATGTTTCTGTTATCTTAAAATTCGTTCTTTCATGATTTTGCCATCATACATTCATTGAATATCATTTATTTTTACATTTCATTGTTGGAGTTACAATATCGAAGATTATTCCAGGAAAGGAGCAGAAACTCCAAGAAATAGAAATCTCACAAAGATTCTGACCCAAACTCCATCCCCGATACCGGCCTAAGGAATTAATAAGCGGATATAATAGCAGAACCTTATTTGACACTTTTTATTTTCGCACCAGCCAGGAGTTGATCCCAGGTATCGTAGGCAGTACCTAGGTCTTGAGCCAGGTTGCCTCTCATGGCCATAGGCTGACTACGTTTAAAATGTTATGTATCTCTCACTCTTTAATATTTAATTATATACGTAGCGTACTTCAGAACGTCCACTTAATCCTACAGTAGCTAATTAGGACGGGCTATCTACAGGCCACCGCCTTTATCTGATCAGGGTGCAACTGAGGATTTTATTTAGGGAATTCGTGACCATATAAATTCTTATTACCCGTGCAGGAATCAAGTACGGGGGGCTCCAGGTTTATTAAAGCCGACTTAACTCTTTTGGCAAACCTGAGCTCAAACGATATTCATTAACGTCCTCTTTACGCTGCAATAGGTAACGGGACTGGTTATGTGTTGGTAAACATTTATGGAATTGATGAAGCGAATAGAAGGAAAATGTTTTATAAATTTTACCCTTTGCCCCTTAGAGTTAACATATAGTTGTTGTTGGGTAATTGGCTTATCAGAATAGGGCATCTTATTACTGGAGAAGTTCCAGCATGTGCAAATCTGCAAGGCTTATACAGCCCCCATATGCTAGTTAGTTTACAGCTCCTGTCCTGATCTTCATTACGCCTTGTAGTTGCAATCATTGTGTTCTATCGGAAGCTGCTCTTTTCATTTTATTATACCCACCGAAACTCATAAGTTGCTTGCATAGGATTTTCTAGGATCTGTCCTGATAACTGCAACGTGCGACCCTTTGATGTTTAAAAATTGGGAAGATTAAGAAAACCCGTCCCGATCAGTTTCATGCTCAAGAGGAGATTCTTCATTCCCCCGACTATTAATTCGCATGTTGATATAGGGTTTTGATATCTAATAACCTTGTACAATTTATCTTTAGGAGAATATTCTGCTCCGTAGTTTGCTTCTATTTAAAATTTTACCAAGTATTTTTTTTTTGTGTAGATGTAATTCCTTTCATTTCACTTGGTTTACTTACGACAGCATGACTAGGAAGAGTAAGGCAAAATTAGCTGAAGATATAATCGGTCGACCTTGTTAGATTTAATGATAGGTCCATTAATGCATTCAGGGTCGTCTTTCGACAATGACAGGTAATTCCATTCATGGGGGAAATGATAATTATTACCGATTGAAATTCATCTCGGCTTTTTAGATCTACACTTCTTTCTCTCAGGAACATAAGTGCTCTTATGATGTACATATGTGGTTTTGTATTGAGAAATAGATTTGATTTCGTTTTGCTTCTAGTAATAAAAATGCACATTTATGTTAGTCCAAAAATAAAGTATTTGCTTTAAGCCGCATACAGTCAAAATACATGGGATTGTTAAAGGTGAGGGATTTTTTACAGAACAGTTTCCATTAATTAGTTCTTAGTATATAAGTCTAAATTCATAGAATAACCATAAGTCACCATGACAGTGAGATAAGAAAAGCCTCTTCGATGACACTACAAATGCTCAACCTTGACCTCTGACGTTTCTTAATTATTCGTTACTTCAATAATTAAACCTGCAAGAAATGTTTACAGCAATCATCTCGGCGTCTACTAGACACATATAGTATTTATGTAATAAAACAGATATATTGAAAAATCACAAAGATCTATTTTTCTCCCTATACTATTAGGAACAGGAGTGTAGATCATATGAACAATTTTGTTCCTTTTGAAAAGTAGAAACACCTGTAGACGTATCTACTTACCTAACACCCTGCTATATATATTTATTTATTTATTTCTCTGTTAACGCCCTAGCGGTCGCAATTTTTGTTTGATCGTTACGTTTTATGTAAAACTAAAGATGAAGTTCGTTAATGGCTGAAATCCGAACAGTAGGGAGGGGAAGTTTAGAGGGTGGAATTTCGAAAGTCCTTAATATCTCCGTTATCAAGAGTTGGGTCGAATAATTGTATAGAACCAATATTATTGCTAATGTAATGTTTTATAAATGTTGTGAGTTATGGTTTTTCACTATCTTGATTATTAACTGAGATATTTGCATTTTTTTGTCTTCGGCTTTCAGTAAACGCCCACTCCTACTCATGTCATATTAATAATAAGGTGTTATATTATGGAGCACTTTATTTGAAGACTAAATACCAAATATTGTACTCCGTTGTTACGCTGAGATCGAAAAATGTTATACATCCAATCTTTTTAATATAGGAACATAGTAAAATTGTTCCGTATATTCTTCTGTAACACACCTATTATCAGTATTATTTTTACTTATTCGTATAAGCCTTCACTAAACCCCCATTCGTTCTCTTGCAGTTTAAACTAAAAACTATTAAAGCACTTAACACTTCATGCCTTGCTTTAAGTATAGAAGGCGAAATACAAAATAGAAGGTTATACGTAGATATGTCTAACAAACTGTCGTCATTGTATCTTCCTGACAGTGGGAAATCTCAGCTGTTTCAGAACCACCTGCGTGATTCAGCCATTCAGTCCTCAGTATAACCTTCCTTCTCCTCATACAAATTTCATTTAAGGTTATTAGTCCATAAAGGCCTCATCCCAACACAGGTACGTCGTTCAGTACTCAGTGCCAGTGAGCTTGAAAATATTCGTCAAGCAGTAACTGCGCAAACTATGGAGATTTACCAAAAGCTGTAACGACTCGCTGATTACGACATCTCTCATTATATGCATTGAGACTTAAGCGGAGGATATGATCTTACAATTACTTTAAGTGAAAATCGCACGAGTATGACGATTTGGGATTAACTGGAGGCAGATAAAAATATACAAATAACATAAGATAATATTCCAGTTGGAGAAAAATATCCAGAACTATAGTGTAGCAAATTAATTCACAAGTTTCTTATAACAACATTGTTAAACCCGAGGCATAATAAGTGAAATATGCCAGATAATGTGTTTTAATGCTTCTTTAAACCCCGCTCCTATAGGACAGGTCATTACAAACATTCATCTTTAGTTTTGCATGAATAATATTGAGTATGGTATAGCTCAGGTAAAAAGGGAGTTTCATAAAAGCATAAAACGTTCATTGTTAAATGACGTCACATTGAACATTTATCCACGTACCTCTCATAGTAAAGGTCCGATGAAAACGATGTATATTAAATAAATAATTACGTCCATATAAACTTTAACAATAAATATAATCAATAAAAATTACCTTCTCCGAAAGGTTTTGGAGAAAGTGCAATACCCTATTTAGCCCTTTTGTATGGTTGCTCTGAGTAAAGCTTAAATATCATGCCTTGTTTACATAGGATTCCAGCTAATGGAGGTTAAAATCAGTGATTAGTTTTACGTTTTAGCACATTTTTTTTTTTATTTAATTCATTTTGTCATTTATGGTTCACTGAATTCTAATTATAAATATGGCATTGCTTAATAATAAAAAAAATGGAAAATTATTAAAATACTATATAATTCACTAACTTACTTTATTATTTGTTGTATGGTACATTATGAAAATTGTGAATTTTTAATTACACTTATGGGAAATTAAATCAAAAATAATAATAAAAAAATGGAGATTCTTCGTGGAAAAATTGATAATTCCATAGGCCGCATTCTTTTTAGGTACATTAAATAGATTAAGTATATAGAAACACACTTTTGAGAACAATGAGTAACCTATTTAAGAGGTTGTTTAGCAAATCCCAAATATAAATTCCAAGATGTTTGGGCTCTGTTATTCTCGCTTCCCTTCCTTTTCTATTGGACGGCAATGTTATCTGAGAAAAAAGTAAAAAGAACCATTAGAATTTTAATTAAGCAAGTAGTTGATGATGACTTACTATGTAATGAATTATGCACTATTCTTCTGGATGAACTATGACAATAACAATATTTTATCTACATGCATTACACATCATTACATTTTTATTTATGTAATCAAATAGTTCGAGATATTTAAATGATGGGGAATAACAGAAAGGAAACTAAATAAGGAGGAAACTCCTGATAATAAAAAAAAAAAATCGACAATCACTTCACATGTATTGCATAACATTCTCACCTTTCTTTGATAAGATTTGTTTTTGAAATTAGTATTATGTGGTTACAGCACCAATTCCCACCCAATCACTGCTAAGTAAAGTAGTAATACATTTAAAGCAATTTACAATTCAAATAAGACTATTAAATAATTATTGCGATGACATACTTGTAGGTTGTGTGTAGCTAAATGCAATAAGCCTCTAGAGCCACTAGACAATATTTAAAATGTTTTAGTAAATTTCCCTTAAAGGAAATCAGCTATTGAGGTTCAACACTAAAGTGGACCAGGAATGGGGGGGGGGGTTAGAAGGAGGGGGAATTCAAAAATTCATAATCTCCGTTATTACGAGGCGTATCGTTGTTATAGAACCAATCTTGTTAAACTAGTGATGGTCTAAAATTGTTGTCGTATACATTTTTTCATAGCGAAATACATCAATTTTATAAATCAAATACTAAGCCAGTTTTTTTGGCACTTTTTTGTTTTCACTAAACCCCCACTTCGACTCATCCGAGTTTTACTTAGAAATATAAAATATATGGTGGGATGAGATCAATAGTGTGTTATACTATACTAGCGCGTGGGAAATCTGCTTAGTTTACAGAGAACCTGCGTGAAGGACTTTTGTATTTCAACCCGCAACGACTAATAATACAGATATCATTACTTCCGACTTCATCTCATAACAGATAACAGAGAGAACGGAATTTTATAACATTTCTTTAAATGTTATGCTTGTGCAACCGCCATTTTTTGCATTTGTAAAATAGATTTGTTGACCACATGAACGATAGTAAATTCGTCAATATACGTCCAATACCCATTCTACTTGACGCACAAAAGAATATAATGCAATTTCACGAAAATGAAGGGTTTCAGAGTTTAAACAAATTTTTATGTTTTATATATCGACAGGGAACCATTATTAATTCAATTAGTCAAATTGCCACTTTTTCTGCTACAATTTTCCTTTAACTTTGATGACTTTTCATTGTACATGTCATGGGACACTTTTCTCAAGTGATGAAAATAACGGAATGATCTGTACCTAAGTTAATCCAATCTTTTTATTTCATCTACTGTAAAGAGCCCTTTACTGACAGAAACGCCTTTCCACTCTTAAAACTAAAATACTTTTAAATTTTTACCTTAGTTGTAATTAGAGAGCCTGACATTGATAGACCTGAACTACCTCAACATCAGCCCATGGCTGCGAGAGAACAACCATGTGACAAGTGTAAAGTTTGTGAGTCTTAACCCCAGTAGCCTCAAAGTCGTAGGTATATCTTATTCCATCGACAATCTGGATTTAGAAAAGGATATTAATAAATAGTATTGAACGGTTATTTCTCACAAGTAAAAGAACTCGGAATGTATTTCTTACTTGAGTTGTAGCTCTTGTAACCCTGAGTAGTGTGGTCAGTTCATTTTCAGTTCCTTTTGGAGGAGCTTTGTAGTGTGTGAGTGCAGTTTGGAGGAACTTCTGTATGCTTCGGTCTTTCACATCTTGCTCCTTTGGACATCCAGGACATATTTTATCCTACAGAAACGATGAAGTTTATTCAGAATCAGATGAATTGTCAAAATAAAGTCGTATTTTAGTAGTTAATTAGCAATTCAATAAATAAAAAAAAAAGGTTTTATTTATGAACGGCCTCTTTGTACTTCGAAGGCTAATTGCGACTGGTTATCTATAGGTTACCACCCTTTTCTAGCCTTTACAGGAAGATTTTGTGCCAACGTTGAACTCCAGACATAGCTTGGCAAGCTTCTACTACATCTATTTTTGAGGTGCTGGATGGTGAAAGAACTATTTTCTCAGCACCTCAAAAATGGCCATAGAAGCTTGCCAAGCTATGTCTGGAGTTCAACGTTGGCACAACATACGCCGACACTGATGATGAACGTGTGCTCTGAAAGCGCTCTGTCGCATAGAATAAACAACTGCGAAGGAACGAGGCCTTTATTTTCTTATTATATATATATATATATATATATATATATATATATATATATATACATATACATATTTGTCTGTTACCGCTCTAGTGGTCGCAATTTTTGTCTTATCGTTACCAAACTCAGTATTTAAACTTTTTTTGTAAAAAGAATGATCCCGCCCGTTAACGGCGGAATTCGGACATGGGCGGGGGGATGGGATTATAAGGGGAATTTCAAAAATTCGACATTTCTCCCATATTATACCACGAATCGAAAAATTATATCGAACCAATCTTAATTGCAACTGCAATGTTCAATAAATGTTGTTATGAACGTTTTTTTCACTTTCCTGATTATTAACCGAGATATTTGCATTTATTCGTTTTCTGCTTTCAGTAAACACCCCTCCGTCTCATGTCATATTAACAACCTGCTTTTCGCAGATTTCCCTTAAGGGAAATCAGCTATTGAGGTCGTACTTATGACGCGATTTTCGAAAAATTCTTCAAATGTCCATCGATCCTACCGAGATGACAAAAATGAGGTCCGTTCATAAGTTTATATATATATATATATATATATATATATATATATATATATATATATATATATATATATATATTTGTCTTTTAACGCTCTAGCGGTCGCAATTTTTGTTTGATCGTTACCAAACTCGAAATTTAATCGTTTTATGTAAAAAGAAAGATCAAGTTTGTTAATGGCTGATATCGGACCGGGGGGGGGGTTAGAGAGGGGATTTTTGAAAATTCAAAATATTTCCGTTATTATGCGTCGGATCGAAAAGTTGTATAGCATCAATCTTATTGCAAATTAATTTTACTATAAATAATGTCCTATACATGTATTCTGTATCTTGAATATTAACCGAGATATTTGCATTTGTATTGTGAGTGTAGTAGAAGACAGCCGGTAGAAGTCGGGTATATTCGGGACTTTCCGCCGAAAGCTAGTTCGGCCGTTTCCGAAACTGTTCGTTCCTCGTGAATTGGTTTAGAGATTCGTTACTACTACTGTTATTAGTAGGCTTTCTCTATTGTAAAACTTCACGTGGGAAATCTGCTTAGTTTAAGCAGCCCCTGCGTGACGGACTTTTATATTATGAAACACTTTGTTGGGAGCCTAAATACCAAATATTGTTCTCATGATGACGCGTGTGGGAAATCTGCTAAGTTTACGGACTTTTAATACTCACATGTTGCTCAAGATTGTACAAGTAGAGAGGCTGGCATTGGTACTCCTGGACTACATCACCAGCTGCCCAAGGTTGGGAAAGAACAACCATGTGACAAGTGAACAGTTTATGGGTCTTGACACCTTTAGCCTCAAAGTCATAGGTGTGCAATAAGCCTGCAACTACCTAGAGGTGACAATAGAATATATTTTAAATACATTTGTTAAATGTGGTATGTTATAAAGAGAGGGGGAGGGAGTGAAGCTATATACTACCTTAGTTGTTGCTCTTGTAACTCTGACTAGTGTGGTCAATTCATTATCAGTTCCTTTTGGAGGAGCTTTGTAGGTTGTGAGAGTAGTTTGGAGGAACTTCTGTATGCTTTGGTCTTTCACATCTTGCTCTTTTGGACATCCAGGACAGGAATTATCCTATAGAAACGATGAATTCATTCAGAAACATATGGAATTTCAAAATATAATAGTATTTTAATGGTAAATTAGCAATTGAATAAATAAAAAAAGGTGTTAATTGTGAACGCCCACTTTGTCCTACTAAGGCTAATTGGGACGTTTTTGCAGGGGCATTGTAGTGTGTGAGTTTATTTTGGAGGAAAGCTGAAATGCGCTGGTCCTTCACATCCTGTTCCATTGGACAACCTGGACAGAAAATAACCTATGCGAACCAAAAATAGCCTTTTAATACATCTATTAGAGGTAGGAGTATTTATTGCTGATCCTTTTGAGAAAATATCGCCTTTATTTCTTTTTCTAGGACTATGATACTCTATATATTCTATAAATGTATACAAGTAAATATTTCTCTTATTTTACTTCATATTATAAAGTTCGCTTAAACGCAATTAATATATAAAATAAGAGAATAAATATAATTGCTCACATGTTGCTCAAGACTGTACAAGTAGAGTGGCTTGCATTGGTACTCCTGGACTACATCACCAGCTGCCCACGGTTGGGAAAGAACAACCATGTGACAAGTGTACAGTTTGTGGGTCTTCACACCTTTAGCCTCAAAGTCATAGGTATATAATATACCAGAAACTACCTAAAGTGAAAACATTATTTGTTTATATATTATCACTATGTCGATATGTATAAAAATGTAATAATAATGAAAGGCTCAATTGATCTCCTGGTTGGTTAATTAGTAATTAAATAAATAAGAAAAACTGCAATTTATTAACGTCCACTTGTTGTAAGAGAGGCAAATTGGGGTGTGTTTTCTATAGGTTACCACCATTTTCTAGCCAGGGCGAGACTAAGTTTATTTCATCACGAAATAATTTCCTATAGTAGAGGTGAAAATCCAACTTATAAACTTGCGTTTATCCAATGAGCTTAAGACCAGCCTCTTAACTAACATGACTATCCTGGAACCCCACACCATTTACAATATAAATATAAGAAAGATCAATTAAATATCTATTTTTAAGTTGTGTAATAACGATATCATGAATTAGATTGTACCTACATAACTCGAAAAAATTAGTTTGTTTGATCAATACCATACTCGTCATTCTACCATTTCATTCAGCACTGAAGAGCATATTCGTTAATGACTGAAATTTGTCAAGGAATAGGGAGCTTTAAAGGAGATGAGGTATTCCGAAAATTCACAATATCTCCGTTATTATGAGTTGGATCGAATAATGTTATAGAACCAATGTTATTACACTATCGATGCTCTTCAATTGTTGGTGCATTCATGTTTGTCTTATCTTGAATATTAATCAAATTATTAGTATGTTTATGCTTTCATACTTATGTAAAACCCCTACTTCTAATAATCGGATTTTTATTCAGGCTAGAGAATATCTGCAGAGATGATATTACTTGTGTGGCATAACAATGCGTGTAATCTGCTTAATTTACGCAGCCCCTGCGTGACAGACGTCTTCTTTAATAAATGTTATAAAAAGATCATAATCCAGCAATAAAATAATATGTATAAAATCGGTATAACCTGTGAAGTGAGTCTGGTCAATCTAACCAATGTTGTTAATTCATTGTCTGTTCCTTTAACTGGAGCTTTAAAGTGAGTGAGAGTAGTCTTCAGGAATTGTTGTACTTGATGATTATTTACATCTTCCTCTTGAGGACAACCAGGACAAGCCTATTAAAAGAGAAAATAAATCTTATTGAATATTAAATCAAAATTAAAACAACAATTATGCTAATAATTATCTTTCAAATGTATTAGTCTCTAGAAATTTTAATATTTAAATCTCACTAACTCTAGAGGTATATACAAGGCCCACTAAAAGGGCAAGAACAACACCGAAATTGGCCATGTTTGAAGTAAGCACACTGAACCACACAGCAATGCAACGATTCCACTGAGGTAACTCATATCAAGGGAGAGACTATACTTCCTATATATACTATATCTGGAACAAAATATTATCAATTAATTAATACTTTATGTAACCAAATAAGTTTATTCTGCTCAAGTGCTTACATATGATTACGAGTAATAAATATAGAGATGTACTTTGGCTCAGTAATTATTTTACTGATTGCAACTGCTTAATGTGCCAACGACCTTGAGTTTTAAAGTAGTTTATTTTGCTTAAATGTATGGAGACATCAGGAAACATCATTGAAATCTCATAAACAATTTAATTTTTCTCAAAAATGGCGTTGTATTTGCAGATATATTTACTATGGGTGTCCAACCGTTTTCATATAATACTCAAAATATTATATAGTCATAGTAATAGGAGGGGTCTTATGTAGGCTTCTTACCTCTCCCATTACAATATAATTTGCTTCCAACATGAACTGTTTAACCTGGTTGGATGCTCTTATTTCCAAAAGTAGACGACCAGCAAGCAGCATACCTCTTTCTATCCTTGCTGGGGGAATCGATTTAAAAGAAGTCCGTCACGCAGGGGCTGCACTAAGTAAGCAGATTTCCTACGTGTCTAACGTATTTTCATTTATCTCAAAAAGTAAAAGTCCCCTGAGAACATTTGATATTTAGGCTTCAAATAAAGTGCTTCATAACATAATAGCATACTATATATGAGATGAGTAGAAGTGGATGTTTACTAAAGACCAAAAACTAAAAAAATAGAAATATATCGGTTAATAATCAAGATAGTGAAAAATATACATAATGACATGTATAGAACATTAAATTTGCAATAAGAATGGTTCTATACAATTTTTCGATCCGATGCATAATAACGGAGATATTAAGAATTTTTTAAATTCTCTCCCTCTAAATTTTATATATATATATATATATATATATATATATATATATATATATATATATAAAGTTTTGAACGGACCTCATTTTCAACATCTCCTGGGCAGGATCGATGGGCATTTGAAGAAAAATTTCGAAAATCGCGTCATGAGCACGACCTCAATAGCTGATTGAGCCTTAAGCGAAATCTGCTAAAAGTTCAATGAAAACAATATTTGGAATTTGACCTTGGAATGAAGTCTTTCATGATATAACTTATTGTTATCTGCTAAAGAGCTCGTTACGCAGAGACTACGTAAACT